>CM052807.1:100835190-100891854 GCA_028533885.1 Nasua narica | reverse complement strand
ATACAACATGTTTTGATATACATATACTATAGTTGAGCTAACATATCTTTCCCTCACACAGTTACCATTTTTTGTGTGTATAATGAAAGCATCATCTCTCTTAGTAAATTTTCAACATTCAATAAAGTATTATTAACATAGTCATCATCCTGTGCATTAAAATTAAAAATTTAGACTTATTCATCCTACATACATGCAATATTGTATCTTTTGACCAACCTCTCCCTGTTTCCCTTAGATATTGTATTTTTAAGACAAAAAAGAAAAAAATTCGAAGTCAGTAAAATACACATTAACAATTTGGTGTAATGGATAAATCATGAGCTGTGGAACCGTCTAGATTTGCAATTCTCTGATACAAGTTTTGCAACCTGGGCAAATTTCTTAACATCTCAGACTTTCAACTTTGACACTTCAAAAATGGAAATATTATATACTTCAGAGAGTTGTCATAAAGATTAAATGCAGGGTGCCTGGATGGTTCAGTCAGGGGCAATCCTGGAGCGGTAGGGAGCAGAACACAGTATCGGAGGCAAAAGACCTCAGTTCAATCTGCCTTGACTATTTACTAGCTTTGTGTCTGTAGTTCTGTTTCCTCATCTTGATTACTTCTCAATTTCATGCTGTTGTAGAAGTCACATGAAATAATGGACAGCCAATTCTACTGTAACACTTGTTTCAAAGACAAGTTT
Source organism: Nasua narica (assembly GCA_028533885.1). Classification (NCBI taxonomy): domain Eukaryota; kingdom Metazoa; phylum Chordata; class Mammalia; order Carnivora; family Procyonidae; genus Nasua; species Nasua narica. The sequence goes on along the minus strand of CM052807.1, from coordinate 100,891,162 downwards.
TTCCAAAATAATATATTATTAGAGAACAGTTGACATAATATGAATTTCAGTTTGCTTTTGTACTATTTAGTCCAGGAGAAACACAAGGTGAACACAGTTGCACCCAACTGAACTCAGCCACATAGGAATACACAAAACAACCTGCATACACCTCAAACATTTACCCTCTACTTCGGTTTACCACCTATTATAAACTACATCCATCCCATACCTCGTGATACAACTTTCCCTTTGATTTCAGATCACTTTCTTCCAGTACTTCACAAAAACTCACAATCTGCAGCCCTTCCAACATCCACAAGTAAGCTTAAGGTCTTTTTCAAAGGAAAGTCATAATTATTTTAGTATTCGTATATCATATGTGTGTGTATCTGTATTTCTTAATCATTTGGCATGTGTAAAATTGTGCTATCCTTTTTTATCGGCTTCTTATCTTTTCTTAATGTATCACTGATGAAGTTTTGAGTATTATGTCCCTAACCCCAGCTTTCCCAGAAGCTCTGTGATTTTTTTTGCTTTATTTCTATAACAGTGACTTTTTGAAATATATATGTTGCATCATAACAGAAATATCTGCATGTGAAAGTACTTTGTAATTTCTCATATGATCTTTTGACTATGATAGTACAAGGGAAGTATCTATTATTTCAAGAAAAAGAAAAAAATACCACTTTTTTAATAGACTTTGAACTTTTCCTACACTTACAGGAAATAAGTTTCAACACCCTGCAATCAATTGTTATGTCCATAATCTTAGCACTCCTTCAACTAGAGAATATTTGAGTGGTGGCTCTCCATATAGCTACTCTGAGATTATTTCAAACACACTTGATTTTTCATGTGAAAACACTAGATCTTCTAACTCAAATATACGTTTATTCTTTCACTTATGCAACCAATTTTTAATAATTCAGGACTGTTTAATAATTATCTAATAATTCGGGATCTAACTACTTTGTGATTTAGTTTTTATTGTTGTGTAACAAATTACTACAAGTTTAGTATCTTAAAACAACATAAATTTATTTCTCAGTTTTTGTGGGTCCATGTCCTCTGTGAGTCTAGGTGCAACTTAGCTGGGTTCTCTGCTCAGACTGGTAGGCTAGAGTCAAGGCATCAGCTGGGGCTAAGATCTCACCCGGGGCTCACAGTCTTCTCAGGCCAGATGGTTGCTAGGAGAATTCAGTTCCTTATGGTTATAGGACAGAGGCCCTCAGCTCCCAGAGAGCCCTCCTCTCCACAGACAGTTCACAATATAGATGTCTGTTTCTTCTTCTAGACTAACAGAATAATCTAATTGTCTCATGTTCTTTACAGTGTTCACCTGATTGGGTCAGACCCATGCAGGATAGTCTCCCTTTAAATTAACTCAAAGCCAACTGATTAAGGATCTTAACTACATCTTCAAAGTTCCTCTTTGTCATGTAACCTAATCAAGAGTGGCCGTCCCATCACAATCACAGATCCTGCCACACCCAAGGAGAAAGGGATTATGCAGGCTGTGTATACCAAGGGCAGAAATCTTAGAGGCTATCTTAGAATTCTGCCTACCACAGAATTAAATTCTCCAGGCTCTTTGTTTCTCCTCCAAATTTTTGTAGATCTATTATTATTAGCATTCATGCCATGAAGGTACAGTGAGGAAACACCTTGAAACCCAATCATGTTGGTTGATAAAGCAGCCTCACCTACTGGCTACTCACGGAACTTCTTTCAGTTAAGTACCTGAGGAAAGTTGCCTCCTTGTGTGCATCCAGCCTGGAAATTCAGCTCCAAACACACACCTCTCTTTTCCCTACGCGGCTTATATTCGAACTCATCTTAACATTTACACAGTGGATAGGACTGCTTTCCTCCCTTTTGCTGTGTTTCATATAGTGTTCAGTTAGTGTGTGTGTGTGTGTGTGTGAACTTTCTGGACTAAAAATCTGCTGTCTACAGAGACATTATGCTATAGTGAGGGAGGGGGGAATGTGAGCATTGAGTCAGGGAGATGAGGGTTAGGAGTATACTGTAAAATTTAGTCCCAGGTTGTTTTCATCTGCCTGTACCATTTGTGTACATTTTTATTCCCAAAAAGAACTGTGTAAATTGTGACATGGGATACCATAGCCAATTTTATCATTTTTTTAGCTCCATGACCTTGGACCAGAGTCTCGCCCTCTCTGAGACTCGGTTTTCTCCCCTGCAAAATAGAGGCAATATCTACTTCATAAACATGTGAGGCTTAAATGAAATGTTTTATATACAGTATCTGAAGCATGGATACTCAGGATACAGTGGTCCTTACTCCTGCCCTGGGGGCTCCTAAGAGTAGGAAGGAGTTCTGGCATTATAAGTACTTTTGTGAGACAGAAAATACTAGTAACAGCTAACATTTACCCTATGCCATGTACTATTCTAAATACTTCATATGTGTTAACTCGTATAATCCTTACAATGACTTATAGTGCAGGGACCAATATTATCCTTGTTTTATACATGAAAAAACTGGGGCATGGAAGCATTATGCCTACCTACCTTGAGGTTCCCAAGGTAAGATGGGCCAGAGCCAAGGTGTAGCCTTTATGAATCCAGCAGGCTAGCTGTAAAGTCCATGCTCTTAATCGTTTCACTGCTCTCCCTCTCACAAGAATAACTATGAACACCAGATAATGGGCCAGGACCTTAGTGAGCTTTCAAATAGGTAAGGATTGCTGTTGGGTTCTCCTGCCTCTCTTTAGTTCCTTCCTCTGTTCCTGGCCCCTTCCTTACTGTTTCTTTTGCTGTTACCTCCAGCACCTTATTTCTCCTACACACATTCCCAGAGAGCTTTGCTCTAATTGAAAAGGCACACTATTACTGCTCTTGAGGCAGTAGCTAATAAAGATTTCTGGCTTTAATTCACCCAGTATTTCCTTTGCATAGATGACTCAACTCTTAAACCAAAAAAAAAAAAAAAAAGTGATATAATCCTTTAAGAATCAGGGGGCTAATTATCTAATGGTAGAATAACATGAGGGAGGAAATTTTGACAGGAGTTTCCCCAACGCCATCCAACTGTCTTCACTTATTTCAAGTTCTGCCTGTCATCCCTGACTTTCTGAATGTGAGGCCCACCGTGCCCTGTGGAAAGCTAGAGTTCTGCAGAGTTAAGAGCGAGGGAAAGGATTACTAATCCCTGACCACAGGAGACACTGAGCTGGAGAACTGCATACAATGGAAAATAAGCTCACCCTCTCCAGAACAAAGGATTCAATGGATAAGGGAGAATCACAGTGGATTCTGAGTCTGGCAGGGACCTTAACCAAAGAAGGAAGTTTGGGGAACATAGAACCAGGAGTTCAGAATCAGTTCCCCATCCTGACCCTCTTCCTTTGAACTGCACTCTTTCATATGTCTAGTAATTTCCCTCTGTTTGCTCATCCTTACAAAGATTGCAGGGTTTGCAACAGATTCTACTACAACATTGTGTTCAAAACTCTTAGGTCCAAAAAAAAGAAGAACATTTAGATTTACTTTAATTTTTCTTTTACTTCTGAGTCTTCTAGATGTCTATATGAAAGAGGTAACTGCACGCTGAGGCAGCTGAACAAGTTGTCTCAAACAGCTTCTTTTCTTGGCCTTTCATGGCAGCCTGAAGTAAGCTCAGTAACTCCTTGAGAAGGAATGGCCGTTAGCATCAGTTTTGACCATATCCTCTGCCATTTCTTGATGCACCATCCCTGACAAATGCAAACCATGACTGAACTAACAGTATTTCTCAATCCAGACTAGCCCCAACATTCTGTGTAATACTTGGGAGTGCAAATGGTATAAATATTTTTCACTGCCATCTTCCCCGAAGTTAACTCTCATCTACAACTCTGCCACCCTGAGCTCAAGAGCACTGGGGAGTTTCCCATGCAGTCTCTCCTTTCTCAGTGATGAACATAGAGCAAGCTGGTCCTGGCTTCACACCATCTCCTCTAGCATGAGATCTTGCAAGAATTCTTCAATGTTTCCATCACGGTGACAATACTCTTCCCTAGTTTCTATAAACTTTTTCTTTTATATTTTTGGAGCATTTCAACAGCAGTTTGTAAGGAGGAGGATGTGAGTTCAGCATGTCTCTTCCAATTGCACTCCTGGACCAGGAATCAAGCATTCAGAACTGGAAGGCTCAGATCCAGATATAAGCAGGTTGAGCTGAGAGGGCAATAAAGCCTTAGTGGCTGGCCTCAATGTCAGCTGGGTTGTAGGAAGGCTTCCCAAGCGTGGAAAAATACAGCCCCAGATTGGGGCAGGTACAAACGCTGTTGAAATTCTCAGAAAACTAAAATTGTCTCCTATCTTCTAATATTCCAAATTCCTCCACTCTGTTAAAGTTCTGTCATTGGCATTAAGATGATACTGATTTTTTTTTTTTTAATGTGGTTGCTATTTAGAGGAAGGAGGTAAGGGAGGGAGGGACAGGAGTGAAGGAAGGAGGGAAGGGGAAAGGAGAAGAGAGGGTCAAAGAAGGGAAGATGGAAAGGAAAAAAGAAGGAAAAAGGGAAAGGAAGATAGAAAGAGGGAGAGGAGAGAAATCTCTTGCTTTTTTATCCTGAGGCTTTGATCAAAGTTTATTATTATAATAGGATATAAAAGAGAATTTTTCTTTTGTCTGAGAATTGGTGCCCAGGGCCCAAAACTAGAGAAAGGGGGTTACGTAATTCACATTACAGAGTGCCTACCAGATACCTTCTTCAGGGATCACTAAGAAGCAGCAAAACTCTTCCTATGATAACAATGCTTCTCCTCCTACTACCCAACCCACGTGCCAGTAAGGTGCCCACCAGGCAGGAAATTGCAGGCAGTGCAGTGATAGTCAGTGGTGGCTGAGGTAGCTGAAGGGGGCTGAACGGATTTGAGCCAGAGCCATATCTTGCATGCGAGGGACCAAAGAACCCACACACGTCCAGTGCTAATGCCTGGACGCGTACCCCACAGAGTCTTGACAGCCACTGGTATAACCTAGAGAAGCACCAAAAACAGTGGAGGGAGCAAAGAGCTGTCAACCCATCCCATCCTCTCTCCCCATCTCCAAAAGGAGAGGAACTGGGTCTTGGAGGAGGAAGGAGGTATCCTAGAGCCAAAGAAGGCCCATGCTGTGAACCGAGCACCCCCACAGCAGCCCCTTGAGTCACAAGCCCCTATGAGGTCAGAGTATTCAACTGGACTGGACAGAATCTTCAGTGACTAGATGCCTTCCCAACATGCCAGTAAGCGGTGGTCATCGAGAGGAGGTGGGAGATTCGATGTAGCAATTAGAAACAGTGACTAGAGAGGAGAATGTGCCTCTAGTTCGCCCCTCCTCATGGTCAGACTCCCCAATAAACAGGCTATAGAGGTGTAAAAAATATCTGCTGCCGTCTTCATGAAAAGTCTAAGAAGTCTAGTATTCGCTGAATCTTTGCATCTGTTTCCATAGAGACATCCTCCTGCCTACATATTTTCTAACTCACCAGGTCTATGATTTCTCAAGTACTTTGGTGCCAGATGAAATAATAGGATTCTTTCATAACCGGTTCCTGATCATCTTCCTTTAAAAACAGGTGGTGGGTAGACAGCTCCTACATCACATCCTTAAGGTGACTATGGATTAAAGAATGGAGCTTATTTGGAGAAAAACAGAAAAAGTGAAGTAAAAGCAAGGAAAATCTCTAACTTATTTTTATGCTTTATTATACCACCTCAATGTTTTGGATTTTAATTGAAGGATGTATCTGTTTTATATTGATTTTGGCAGAGTGATTGAGAAGTGGAATAGCTTAATAGTTAAGAACTTATGTGGTCTTCGGGGTTCACCTGCCTTATAGATGAGCAGTTCAAATGGAATGGTTTTAACTCATTGCCTCAGTTTCCTCATCTGAACAATGGGGGTACTGGAATGAATGAATGGGGGTATAAAGAATGAATGAAATAAGACATTTAAAGTGCTTAGAACAGTGTCTGGCCCATAAGAATACAATATTAGTTTTTCATGTTAACTGATACCACTATCATCATGGTTATCAAAATCTATAAGCAGATTTCAAAACATATTTGAGATTCTTAGCCTCCATTCATTTCTGGGATTTCGGAAGGAGTTTGGTGCCAAGCCCACAAATGGCAGGAGTTGCAGCAAAAGGGAGGAGGCCTGTTTCTGGTCCTGGGTCCGTGGTTTATTGAATCAGACTGTCACTGTTTAACTTGCTTTGCCTCATGACATTGCACCAGCATAGCCCACATACAGAAGGGCCCCAGGAAATGCTTATAGGTATGAAGAGGGGGGAATAAACCTCTTGTACGTGCCCACCCATGGGTCTCTACTGCTTTTCTAATATCAAATCTAAATTGTTCTGGTTATCATGAAACCCTCATGGGCAGGGACTCTATCACTTTTTTTTTTTTTAAGATTTTATTTATTTGAGAGAGAGAGAGAGAGAGAGTGAACATGAGAGGGCAGAAGATCAGAGGGAGAAGCAGACTCCCCATGGAGCTGGAAGCCCGATGTGCGACTCGATCCCCGGACTCCAGGATCATGACCTGAGCCAAAGGCAGTCGCTTAAGCAACTGAGCCACCCAGACGCCCGACTCTATCACTTTTGCTAGTGTTGGGCACTCAATAAATATCTGTGGAATGAATGAACCAGTAAACTTCTCAAAGCTCTGGTGCTATAGGAAGGAGTAAGCTATAGCTAGGGGAAAAAAGGCTTCAGTAGACAGGGTCATATGATGAGTTAAAGAGATAAGAGCTTTAGTTAAAACCCCATGGTTCTGAAGGTTTGTGCTTTTTCCCCCACAGCTCCATGTAGTCTGTCTTAAGGTGTTTCTGAGTTGTTATATGACCCAAGTGATGGGATCTGAACCTAGAAGATTATGTGACGCTCTAGTTTAGAAGACCCTAGCTTTATAAGGCTCAATCATGAAGCTTTGTTTGGAGAGGGTAGAAGAGATGCTGGTTTCTCTCTTTGTCTTCAGTCATTGGAAGAAGACCTGTAGCATCATAGTTCATCCCAGCTCTCTATTTATTCCCATGAAGAGTTAGTATGCCAAGCCCTCCAGCTGTACCGAGTGGGCTCACTGTGTGGAATGCCATCAACAAATCGAGTTCATCAGCAAATGTTTTTGACTCACATCTACTTTGAGTGGTGTGGTATGTGTGCGTGCACATGCGTGCATGTGTATATGTCCCATCTGTATTAAGGTTTTATTTTATGAGTCTCTTCCTTATACAGCCCAAGGGCAAATACACAGCCCTAAGCCGAATGCAAGTCTGTTCACTATTCAAATGGATCTTACATTCTGTTTGCTTACCATATCCAAAAATGCACACAAAACTCAAGCCAAAGTCCTCTGGAGGGAGGAGAGATGAAAATAGAAGATAGGGGAGAAAAAAAAGGGCTAGATTTGAGGCATTTGTGTCAAGTTGTGATGCAAATAGTGTTCAGAAACATGGCCATCAACGTTAATCCTTCCCGTGGAGGCATCCACTTTAAAATCCCATGACTAAGCCTTTTATAGGTTTCAGATTCCCATTGCTTTCTGCCCATGTGTTCAGGAAGGATTAGAAAGGCACTGAGCCTCCTCGCAGGCCCCCGGTAAATGTAGCTGCAGAGGAGCTGTTGGTACAAGCTGATCCTGACAAGGCAGCCTGGCTGTCACTCGGGGCTGCGGCAAGGAAACCAGGCTCTTACAAACGCGCTGCGGCCCCAGCGCAGGGGCGCCCAGCGGAGCGGGTCCTAACCGCGCTCGCGTTTGTTCCTTGCTTAATGAACAGCTGGCTCCCCGTGGGAAACTTTCGAGATATGTGCCTATTAGGAGGTATCTGCTTCTCATCTGTAGGCTCTCCTCTTCATTTTCTCATTTGTTACAGCAAGGGGCTTTTTATGACAACAGAATACTTTACTCTGTGGGAAATCTGTTCCTTCTGCTTCTGCCCCCACCGGATGTTCTTATCTGCTCCTTGCAAGGGCACAGGCAATTATAGAGCAATACATCTTCACCCACATAATTTCAGGCAAATATTGTAAAAGGCGTGCAGATGGCACTGGAGAAAAACCTTCTGTCGCTCCTATCTCTTTAGTTGAAAGGAAGAGAGAGCAATTTCTTTTTTAGAGAACACCCTAACAGTTCATTCATTTATTCAGTGAGCCAACCAATGTTTATTCAGTGTCTACTTGATGCTGGTATGCGTGGGCCTTGCATTTGATACTTTTTTTTTCATTTTTTTAAGGTTTTATTTATTTATTTGAGATAGGAACAGTGAGAGAGAGCATGAGAGGGGAGAAGGTCAGAGGGAGAAGCAGGCTCCCTGTGGAGCTGGGAGCCTGATGTGGGACTCGATCCCAGGACTCTGGGACCATGACCCGAGCCGAAGGCAGTTGCTCAACCAACTGAGGCACGCAGGCGCCCCTTGCATTTGATACTTAGCACCAGCACACCAACCACCCGCCGTGGGGGACGTTTCCTGCCATCACGCACCCACACAGCACCCACCTGGCTTCTCTCTAGCTCTCCCTCATTTGCCCCTTCCCCTGCCCCCTTTTCTCATTCTTCTCAAGCAGGAAAAAAATGAGTCATCATATTGCCTCTTGGGTTCAGGCCCTAACCCCGTGGGTCTGAACCTCTCTTCTATTCATTCACTCATTGGACCAAGATTTATTGAGAACCCATCATCAAGTTGGTAATAAAAATAACAATTTGCCCTTATATGGTATATACTTTGTGTATGTTTCTATATATATTATTTCATTTATATATCACTTAATCTTTAGGACAATCCTAACAAGAAGATATTGCTATAATCCCTGCTTGCAAAGGAGGATATTGAAACAGAGTAACTTTCTCCACGTTACATGACTGTTATAACAGGCACACTTTTGTGTAAGAGGAACTGAAAGCCTGACCTACAGTGATTGAAACAACTAAACATGTATTTTTCTCACATCAGGATAAGCTGGGAGGTCATTTGCTCCCAGTATTGGTTCTGTGGCTCGCAGATGTCAGGTCTAGCATCGCCGAGAACCCTAATCACTTTCTCCTCACCTCTCACTGCCTCGCCTCTCATTGGTTAGCTCTTGTCGTTTGGCCATCCCTAGCAGCCAGAGACCCAGGAAAATAAAATTCAAGTTTTCTTTCTTTTTCTTTTCCCCCAACCCTCCAGAATAGAAGACAGCAAGGCAAATGGGATCTTAGAATGTTTATTAGGTCAGCCAATTGGCAGGATTCATGCCCTGGGGAGTGAGGCAGTGTGACAGCCTGGGAAGTCTGTGCCCCAGAGCACACGGCTCTGACCAGCAGAGTCTCCAACACAGTAAGGTGCTGGGTATTCCACGGAGGGTCCTGCCTTTATGGGGCCATAAAAACCAAGAAATACACAGGTAACTTGGCAATTACAAATTCCTGTGAGTGCTAAGAGAGAGAGAATAACAAGCTTTTCAGCATATTTTAAACAGCTAACAATCTCATCATTATCCTCATGCACCCTTCGAAGTCCAGCAGCCTGTCTCGAGAAATGAAGCCCTTTATGTTGAAGCCCTTCACCTTGACTTCTCTGAAGTCCTGCCCTCCCCTCTCTCTACACTCCATTCTGTCTATTATTGTTGGTGTTATAATTATTCATGCACATCATCTTTTTCTGCTCTTCCAGTTTTTTTGCTCATCTTCCTCTTCTTCCTTTTCTCTTCCTCTCCTCACCCATTTCTTAACATTTTATTGGATAGTCCAACAAGAAAAGAAATTGGGCTTTATTCCTGTGAACTGAAATTGTTCCTACCTTAGCTTCTAAAGTGTTGTTAGGAAGAGATCATCACTCTTGTAGAAAATCACAGTCTGAAATTTCAGTCGTCCGGGAGTGTCCACCTAGCCTCCTTCACACTGTAAGGGAGAAGGGAATCAAATGGGGATTGTTAGTAGACTAGAAGAACAGCAGCTTCAGCCACTGCCAATGTCTTCTGCCGGCGGCCGGCCCCAGCCATGAAGCCTTGAGGGAGCCCAGCCCATCCACGTGCCCTTTACATGTGGCATCTGCCTGCAAAGCACCCCCTCATAGCCCGAAGCCTACCATCTGCTTAACAGTTAAACTACCCACTCACACGTTAAAATTGCATCAACTTTCCCATTCTCCTTACATCCCGGTGTGTTTTTTTTTTTCTTTTGACGCATAATAAGTTATGGTATTTGATTAACCTTTGACTCAGCATCAGAATTTACTAATATTTGACATTTGATAACCCTTTGCATTTTACCAAAGTATCTTTTCCCCCGAATGTTTGTTAGTTCTCTGACCTATCATCCCAAATTCCAATATGATATATGAAACATCTGTCACCACCACCAAGTTGCAGAGGCCCATGCAGAGGCTCAGCCATGGGATGCAGAAGGGTCAGGACACCGTGTAACTGTATGAGCTACTTTGCTCTGGAAGCAAAATTGATTATAAACTCCAGCTTGTGTATCCATGAATTTATATAAAGGTCAAGCTGCTAGTATAACTCCTTGCCTGTGCCCTGTAGATTTCCCTACTCTTATTTATCAAAAAGATGACTCTACCATGAATGCAGACAGATTTCCACAGGTTACCTTGCTCATTGGTTTTCACAGAACCTATAAAGATCCAGGCGCACTTTATGTCTCAGCAGCCAAATGTTGACCTCTGACAGCACTTCCAAATGCAGCAGCGTGCTAGTTGGTGAGTGGTTGGTGGGAGGGACTTCTCTTCAACTATTTAGGGACAGCTTCCGTAGTGAAGACTAACAATTACTATTCCTGTTATAAGCCACAAAGAGACCATAACCACTGATTTCACTTGAGGGCTTATCTCAGCAATTACGGTTTAGCAATTCTAACGCATAAGGATTGTGCAGTAAATGAAAAATCCACTAGGTGGTTCTGGTGTTCTTCTAACCAGAAGCAGACAGGGCTAACTATCTTTCCCCATGGCTTTATGTTCAAAAGTAAAGCAAATTAGAAAGTGAAAATGTTTTGTTGTTGTTGCTTAACACTTGTTCTAGATTATATGTGAATGGATTAGTATTTTTAGTGCTTGATCAGAGACTAAGCCTCGAGAGTGTTTAAGGTTTTTTGTCTCTTTTTTACGTAGACACATGGAGGCTACATTTTAATCTTTTAACTTTATTTTTAGAGTTAATAAAACATATTAATTTATGCACCTATGCTCTTAGACAGATACCACCATTTTCTCCCCACTCACTTAGCAATGTCTCTCATATAAAGACACAACTTCCAAAGGATGCAATCTATAAATATGCATATATGCAGCTTTCCTTCAACTCAGAGCAATAGAACTCTCGTTTTTAGCATTCTTGGTGACTGTTTTCATTATTATTTTCAGTGACCTTATCTAAGCATGATCCAGGTTTGCAAGTTCTTCATAGAATCCTTATTAGAAAATCTTCTCTTGTGTTTTAGGATATAATAATAAATAAAGCTAACTCTTAAAATATGCTTAAATCAGCCTGGCTCCAAAAATCATCTCAAATTCTTAATCCTCTGTCAGATTTCCCCTTTAACTCTTCCAGTTCCTTCTTTGCAGTGTTTTCCTAGTTTCCAGTTATGATTATCATGAAATGTCACCTGTCTTTCCCCAAAGCAGCCGAGGTAAATTCCCACAGTGCCAGGCTCTCGGCTGAATCCCCAGGACGGATGACAGCTGTTCCTTCACCCATGACACTGGAAAAATGGACAAGTTGAACATAGAACAGCAGATAGCTATCCATTCACCTTTGAGAAGGTTCCAACCCAGAAGACAGGCAAGGCGGTATGCATGAACTTTATCAGTGCTCGTTAAAATAGTAGATATTTTTTTCATTTTAAGAGAAAAGGTTATGCTGAGTGAAATAAGTCAGGCAGAGAGAGAGTCAATTATCATATGGCTTCACTTACTTGTGGAGCATAAGGAAAAACATGGAGGACATTGGGAGAAGGAAAGGAAGGGTGAATGGGGGGAAATCACAGAGGGAGACAAAACATGAGAGACTGTGGACTCTGAGAAACAAACTGAGAGTTTTGGAGAGAAGGGGGGTGGGAAGTTGGGTGAGCCTGGTGGTGGATATTGAGGAGGGCCCGTATTGCATGGAGCACTGGGTGTGGTGCATGAACAATGAAACTTGGAACACTGAAAAAATAAAATTAAAAAAAGAGAGAGAGAGAAAAGAAATGTGGCCAACTCTAAAATGAATGCAAATTCCAAAGAACTTTTAAATGAACCTTTTTAACAAAAGAGATTTGGGAAATTTCAAAAATAATTATATGAATTCCTTGAAATGCATTTAAATATCAAAAGATAGAATGTAGTTCTCCGAGATGGTTAAACACTAAGTATTTTCTAAGTGGGTTTTTTGTTGTTGTTGTTGTTGTTATTGTTGTTTTGGCTACTTACTATGTCACATACATGTTTAGAAAATGTGACCATTAGGGAGATTATGATTTTTAATATTTGGTGTCATTTTAAATGACAAAAGTAATAATTTTTACCTCAATTAATTTAAACACAGAAATGCATGGAATACAAAGTGGAAAGATCTTCTTGCCATTTTCTTACTTCCTCTACCTACCTAATCCCAGTCCCCAGAGAAAGAGTTAATGTCTGTTAAAAATAGTTTGCTGTATAGCCTCTAGTAATCTTAAATGGCAATTAGCATGTAATGATGTGGTAAATTTTAAATATACTGATGGTTATATTTTGGAGTATGTTTTTAGCATATTTTTGGTATGTTTCTTTTTTAAAAATAATGGAAATAGACTATGTATATTGTTCTAGTCCTTATATTCACACACAACTTTTTTAACCAAGGTTATGCCATTATTGCATTAAGTATCTCCAGTAGGCATTCCTTTATAAAAATTGTTTTTTACTTTAAAAAAGCTATAAATGTGTAAAACTTGATGAGTTCAGAAATAAAATCTACCCATGAAATTATCACCACAATCTATGCCATAAACCCAAACGTCATCTCTGAAAGTTCCCTCCCACCTTCATATTTATTATTATTGTTATTATTTTGTGACAAGAACATGCCCTTTAAGATCTGCCCTCTTCCCAAATTTTTAAGTATACAATCCAGTACTGTTAACAATAGGCACTGTGCTGTACAGTAGATCTCTAGGACTTACTCACCTACTGTAACTGGAACTTTGAACCCTTTTATTAGTAAAAGTACCCCCGTGTTTCCTCCTCTGCCAGGCCGTGGTGACTACCATTCCATTATGCTTCTATGAGTTTATTTTAGATTCATCATTTAAGTGATATCACGTAGTTTTTGTCCTTTGTGTCTGGCTTATTTCATCTAGCAGCATGTCCTCCAGGTTATCCATATTGTCACAAATGGCAGGACTTCCTTCTTTTTGAGTCTGAATAATATTCCATTGTATTTATATACCATATTTTTCTTATCCATTCATATGTGGATGGACATTTAGGTTGCTTCCTTTGTCTTGGCTACTGTGAGTAATGCTGCAATGAACACAAATAAATGAGTCCAGATACCATTTTGGAATGCTACTTTCAATTCCTTTGAATATATACCCAGGAGTAGGATTGCTGGATCCAATGATAGTTCTATTTCTAATTTTCTGAGGAACCTCCAATAATTGTAGCTTCACCAATTTATATTCTTTTTTTTTTTTTACCAATTTATATTCTTACAAAGGGATACAGTATTCTCTTTTCTCCACATCCTCATCACCATTTGTTAACTTTAGTTTTTAAAAAAAAAAAAAGCTATCATAATAGATGTAAGATGATATCTCATTGTGGTTTTGATTTATATTTCCCTGATGATTAGTGGTATTAATCTCTTTTCATATATCTGTTGGCCATTTTTATGTCTTCTTTTGAGAAATGACTATTTAGGTCCTTTGCCCATTTTTAATTAGGTTATTTGATTTTTTTACTATTGAATTTAAATGCCTTTATTTATTTTGGAGATCAACCCTTTATAAGATATATGGTCTTGGCAAATATATTATCCCATTCCATGGTTTGCCTTTTAATTTTGTTGATTGTTTCCTTTGTGGTGCAGAAAATGTGTAATTGGATGTAATCCCACTTGTCTATTTTTGCTTTTTGGCGCCTGTGCTTTTGGTGTCATATCTAGGAAATCATTACCAAGACTAGTGTCATGAAGATTTTTTTCCCTTTGTTTTCTTCTAGGAGTTTATAGTTTCTGGTCTTATGTTGAAGTCTTTAATCCATTTTGAGCTGATTTTGTATACAATCTAAGATAAGGGTCCAATTTCATTCTTTTGCATCTGGATATCCAGTTTTCCCAACACCATTAACTGAACATACTATCTTCTTCCCACTGTGTATTCCTGGTAAATTTGTTGAAGATTAACGGACAGTTATTTGCATAGTTTTATTTCTGGGCTCTTTATTCTCCTCCATTGGCCCTTATACCTGCCTTTATGTTAATACCATACTGTTTGTGATTATTGTAGCTTTGTATTATATTTTGAAATTGGGAAGTGTGATACATCTGCTTTGTTCTTCTTGCTCAAAACTGCTTTGGCTATTCAGGGGTTTTGGGGTTCCATACAAATTTTAAGATTGTTTTTTCTATTTCTGCAACAAATGCCATTGAGATTTTGGTAGGGATTGCAATAGATTGCCTTGGGCACTACGGACATTTTAATAATATTAATTCTTCTGATCCATGAACACAGGATATTTTTCCATTTATTTGTATGTGCTTAAATTTCTTTCTTCATTGTTTTATACTTTCCACTGTACAAGACTCTTACCTCCTCAATTAAGTTTATTACTATTTTATTCTCTTTAATTTATTGTAAATAAGATTGTTTTCTTAATTTCCTTTTTTGGATGATTTGTTTTTAGTGCATAGAAGTGCAACTGAATTTTGTATGTTATTTTGATTACTGAAACTTTGCCAAATTTGTTTATTAGTTCTATATGGTTTGGGGTGTGTGTGGTCTTTATAGAGTTTTCTACATATATGATCATGTCATCTGCAAACACAGATAATTTTACTTCTTCC
This sequence comes from Nasua narica, assembly GCA_028533885.1. NCBI lineage: Eukaryota > Metazoa > Chordata > Mammalia > Carnivora > Procyonidae > Nasua > Nasua narica. Next base: position 100,876,160 of record CM052807.1, on the reverse strand, counting down.
TTTCTGGTTTGGATGCATTTTATTTCTTTTTCTTGTCCCATTACTCAGCTAAGACTTTCAATACTATGTTGACTACAAGTGACAAGAGTGAGCATCCTTGCCTTGTTCCAGATCTTAGAGGAAAAGCTTTCAGTTTTCCATCATTGAATATGATGTTAGCTGTGAGCTTTTCATATATGGCTTTTATTGTGTTAAAGTAAGTCCCTTCCATACCTAATTTGTTGAGAGATTTTATCATGAAAAGGTGTTGAATTTTGTCAGATATTTTTTATGTCTCTGTTGAGATGATTATGTAATTTTTAGTCATTATGTTAAGGTGGTGTATCATAATGATTTGTGGGTACTGAACCATTCTTAGAGCCTAAGGATAAATCCCACTTGGTCATGGTGTATGATCCATTTAATTTGCTGTTGAATTTGGTTTAGTAATATTTCGTTGAAAGGTTTTGCAACTATGTTCACCAGGAATATTGGCCTGTAGTGTTCTTTTCGTGTGGTGTCTTTAGCTTTGGTGTCAGGGTGATGCTGACCTCATAAAATAAGTTTGGAAGGGGTCTCTCTTCTATATTTTGGATGAGTTGAAGGATTGGTATCAATTCCTCTTTAAATGTTTGTCAGAATTTAAATTCTTCATTTTCAATAAACATCTGTCCATTTAGTAAATCTATAACCTTAAAGTTATGACCACCGTAGCCCAATCTTAAAGTGGTGTGGTAGGTATATAAATACTACATAGCAACCAAACAGTAATTCCAAAGTATCTCAAGATCTTTACCTCAGTTATCAAACACATTGAAGAGCATTCATCATTCACACAGTATTTCCTAACATCCCCTTTCTGAACCAGTCTGGTACACCTGAAGTTGTGGTGCTGGGAAGAAACTAAGTTGGCAGTCTCTACTGTGTGTCTAATTAGGAGAAAGGCTGGGAGCACCTAGACCCTAATATTTTTAGTCCTTCCATATTTATCAAATTGAAATTTTCAACTCTGTATATTAAAAGTAAATCCCTTTATATTACCACGATCACTGAAAGTTCTTACATAGCCTCTGATTAAGATCCAGAGTTCCTTCATGATGATGACAATAGGTTGTAAATATTTCCTCTCTGTGAGCTTCAATTTCCTGAAGCTTTCTTACCTTACCCTCATTCTATAGGATTGAAAAAGATCATGTTCTAATGCCTATTTTTACCTTTAAAAAAGCTGCTCCTTGTGTTAATTTTGAAATAACAGTCATAATGCTGAATCTTTCTATATGGAAACATCATCCTGTATTTACAGTAGATGAAACCTTTAAAATTTACTACACAGTAAAATTCTGACCACAAATTACTTCTGGTTAAGATTCACACTTCTTTATATTTATAGATCCATTCAGAGATGAATCTTAGTCTAATAAAATGGCTCTTGAACTCTAGCACATGTCAGCATCATATGAAGAGCTTGTTAAAACACATATTCCTGGCTCTACTCCCAAATTTTCTGATTTAGTGTATATTGGGTAGATCCCAAGAATCTGAATTTCTAACAAATTCCTAAGTGATGTTCATCTTATGGATCTGGAGAATTCCATACTTTGAGCTTTTTAGATCTGTAGACTTCGAGTTTTCATCAAATTTGGAAATTTTTTGGCCACTATTTCTCCAAACATTTTTTTTCTGTTCCAACCTCTCTGTCACCTCCTTCAAGTTATACATATATTAGGCCATATGAAATTGTTCCACAGCTCATTACTGCTCTGTTCATTTTTTTAGTCTTTGATATCTCTATTTCACTTCAGTTTCTACTATTACATCTTCAAGTTCATTAATCTTTTCTTTTATAATGCCTAATCTGCAATTGGTCCCACTCAGTGTAGTTTTCATCTCAAACACTGTACCTTCCTTTTTTAAATATTCAATTTGAGTCTTTCTGTATCTTCCATGTTCCATGACCATCTACTCAACCTGGTCAGTCTTTAGCTTCTGGAACATACGGAATGCAAATATAGTAACTGTATGTCCTTGACTACTGGTTCTATCATCTGCATCATTGCTGGGTCAATTTCAACTGATCGTTTTTATTCCTAATTGTGGGTTATATTTTCCTACATGCCTGAAAATTTTTTACTGGATACTACGTGTGGTGATTTTACTATATTGAATGCTGGATAGTTTTGCATTCCAATAAATATTCTCAAATCGTGTTCTAGGATGCAGTAGAGTTACTCTAAAACAGTTTGATCTTTTCAGGTCTTGCTTTTTTTTTTTTTAAGATTTTTTTAAAGTAATCTCTGCACCCAATATGGGGCTCAAACTCACAACCCCAAGATCAAGAGTCATACACTCCACCGACTGAGCCAACTAGACACACCTTGGGTCTTGCTTCTAATGTTTATAAAATGAAACTAGAGCAGCATTCAGTCCAGGGCTTGTTTTGCCTACTACTGACTTAAAACCCTTCTAAATGTTCTACCCAATGCCCCCTATGTTATGCTTTTGAGAAAAGGAACTATTCCCAGCCCCAAGAGAGTTCCAGCAATTGTTCCCTATAGTCCTCTGGTGGATCTTTCCTTAGGTATTTTCTTCACATAAATGTATGAATCACTTTCCATTTGATGATTCAAGGGGACCATCTGCATGTCTGTGAAGTATGTGCTTTCTCTCTCTCTCGGAAGCTTTTTCCAATATTCTTCCTTTCAAAGAGCATTTCTATACTCTTCCTTGAAAACTCTAATTGCATTGGTTTCCTTGGGCTCCCAGTTCTGTCTCCTAAGCTCTGAGAGACTGTAGGTTCCTTTTCCTGAGCTTCAATCTGGTAACTCTCTCCAGATAGTAAGATGGGGCAATCATATGGGTGCTGATTCTCAGGGATCACTATCCTTCATTGAGTAAAATCCAATGTCTTACAACCCGTTGTTTTATATATGTATTATATAAACTAAATTTTTTAGTTGTTCCAAATTGGAGAGTAAATCTGGTCCCTGTTACTCTGTTTTGGCCAGAAACTGGAGACTACTCGTTGGCAACCCCTGACCTAATGATTAAAAGCATGCATTCCAGAGCTTGGCTACCTGGGTTTCCTTCCAGTTCTGCCACCTGATAGCTATATAACATCAGGCAAGTCATCTGGCCTCCATCTTAGTTATTTGCATTCAGTTTTCTCCCTTTTAAAATGAGAGTAATAATGGTATTCAATAGAGTCATGGTGATAATTAAATAAATTAAGATAGGAGATCTTAGAACAGTTAGGCACCAGTATATGTTAGGTGGTATTATTATAAAAATAATAAAGGTTATAAAATTATTAAAAATTAGATAAATAAGAAATTTTATTCAAGATACAAATCATATATGGTGAGAAATAATTTTCTTGGCTAAAATAGCACTTACTATTTCAGATAGCCTCTTTAATTCCTTCACTCAGAAAGTTTAAACAAATTACATATTAAGTACTGTTCTTTTCATAATCTGCACAAGTGTTAGGAACTGAATTGTATCCCCCCACATTCATATATTGAAGTCTTAACTCGCAGGACCTCAAAATATGACTGTATTTAAAGATAGGGTAGTTAAAGAGGTAATTAATTTAAAATGATGTCCTTAAAGTGAGACCTAACCCATTACCACCAGTGGCCTTATAAGAAAAAGAAGTTACAAAACAGACATGTACAGAGGGAAGACCCTGTGAACACAGCAATGAGAAGACAACCATCTACAAGCCAGGGACGGGGGCCTCAGAAGAAAGCAACCCTGCTGACACTTATTTCAGTTACCTAATGTGAAGAAATGTGAGAAAATAAATTTCTGTTGTTTAAGCCACCCAGTCTGTGATACTTCGCTATCGCAGCCCCAACAAACTAGTACAAGCATCCCTAATAATTAAAACTAGATATTAATGAGGCCACAAATTGGGATGCCTGGGTGGTTCAATTGGTTAAGCATCCAGCTTCAGCTCAGGTCATGACCTCCAGGTCCTGGGATTGATCCCAGAACTGAGCTCCCTGCTCAGCAGGGAGTCTGCTACACCCCCTTTCCCTCTGCCTCTGCCCATCCCTGCCATTCGTGCTCTCTCTCTCAAATAAATAAACAAAATCTTAAAAAAAAAAATAAGGCCACAAATTATGATCATGATCTCCTGCTATCATTGTGTTATAAGGCTAATTTTTAAACCTCACTGATATAGATATATAGCTATATAAACATAAATATAAATCTCTATAGATATAGATATATGTCAGTGAATAAATAATTTTACATATTATATATGTCAATTATATATACTCTCTAAAAACAAGCATATGTAAAAGTAAAATACAGGTTTATGGTATTAATAAATCAGTTTTATATAAAAATTATTTCATAATTGAAAATATTATTTCAATTTAATTTATTTGACATTTCAAATAACATTTCTACAAATAGGACTAAAATGTACATGGTAGACTTCCATTAGAAAGATTAAATATCATTTTGCATGTAATTAGTAATGTATTTATTTCACAAGGCAAATTAATAAAGTAAAATTAATGTTAATCAGATTTTTAAACAGAGTTGAAAGTATTCTGTAATTCACAGCTTTACCCTGCACAATATTCATCACTTTGCTCTTAGCACTTAACCAAAGAAATGACTCTTTAATTACTAAAATATATCATAAATGAAGAATAAAATCTTTCCTGCAGCCCACTGTTTCCTTGGAGTATTTCAGCAATCCATTTGTGTTCATCTGTTCATAAGAACTAAAGAATTCATTCAGTTAAGTTCCAAGCAGCAAGAAAAGTCTGTAATGGCTGATAAATATTTGGAAAGATGAGTGCAAAGGAAATGCCATCAGCATGACCTACAAAGTAGAGGGATGTTTCAAAAGAAATCAACTACAAAGCAGCAGCCTTTTCTAGTACTCATTGATAACTCTCAAGGGTGATGACAAATCAAAAAACCATGTTTTGAAGATGTGAGGGGAAGAAATAAACACTTAAAAATATCTCCTTTTGTACAAATAAATTGGACCAAGGGTGTCAAAGTAGGTCAAAGAAAGAGACATTCCCTCATAGCTCTACAAAGATTTTGTAGATGAAGCAGAAACTTCAGAAACTATTTGAGGGAAGGAGCAAAAAAAGACAAATACAAGAAAAACAAGATCCTTGTTTGTGGAGCTTTCATTCTGGTAAACAGAAACAATAAAAATGGGTAAATACATAGACGAGATCATTTCAGATAGGGTTATGTGTCAGGGATCAAACAGGCTAGTGGGCTGCAGCAAGGCTAGAAGAGTATTTCAGGTTGGGTTGTTAGGGAAATTCTTTTTAAGGAGAGTGCATAAGATTTGAGTTCAGAATGATAACAAAGAAGCCAGCCTTGCCAAGATTTGGAGGAAGAGCAGTCCAGGCAGAGGACACAGCAGTGTAAAGTCCTTGAGATAGGAACAAACATGATATTTTGAACCACAAAAGGAAAATCAATGTAGCTAGAGTTTGGTGGATGTCAGGGACTTAAGTACAGAGTGGTGGGCAAGAGCCCGATCAGACAGGTAGGTCTCGTCCATCAGTTTGAGAATCTGTCTCGTAACCTCCCCCTCGCCCATGCTCCCACTACCTCTGTGGCCTGATTTGATGATGCCATTCATCTGTCACTCCACATGTACCCTCCCCTATTGTTATCTTTTTACATGTAAATATTCTATTTTCCCAAACAAATTTTAAGTTCTCTAAGAGCAAGACTGAATGTTCTTATCTATAGATCCCACAGTGCTTTGTTTATAAGTTTTGTTTGTGTATGTGTGTGTGTGAGAGAGAGAGAATAGATACCATGTACACAGAATCTACTAGTGGTTTAGAATTTAAGCTCTAGAACCAAACTTCCTAGAATCAACTCCTGGATTTTATTACTTACCAGGTATGTGACTTCAGCAAGTTAACTTCCCAGTAGTTTGGTTTTCTAATCAATAAATGGGAGACCTGCACCTGCCTCACACGGTGGTTCTGAGGATTACATAGATTATCAGATTGCATAGCATGCAGAACATTTAAAGATGAAAGGTACAGTGATGAAATTAGAAACTACACCATCAATGGACTGAGAACCAGCAATGCAATACCTATGTATATAATCTGATTACATCTTGAACATATGCACCAGGAATTGTGTAAGAATTTTCATATAGTATAAAACTGAAATTCCATGGGGTACCTGGGTGGCTCAGTTGGTTAGGTGTCTGCCTTTGGCTCAGGTCATGATCCTGGGGTCCTAGGATTGAGCCCCCTGGTGGGGGGGGGGTCTCTGCTCAGTGGGGAGCCTGCCTCTCCCTCTCCCTTTGCCTGCAGCTCCCCCTGCTTGTGCCCTCTCTCAAATAGATAAATAAATAATCTTAAAAAAAAAAATGAAAATTCCAGAGTCCATCAACAGTAAATAGAGGAATTGTGAATAGTCATAAAAAAAGGATTTTATACAGCAGTTTAAATGAACAAACTAATGTAACACATACTATATGGACTAACCTCAGGAATATAATGTGGTGCAAAAAAAATTGCAAAAGAATATATACACATGATTCCATTTATATTAGTTTCTCACATTCAAAAATATGTGAAACCTAAGAATATATATTTAGAGAGACAAGTATATGTGATAAGCCTATCAAGAAAAACAAAAGGATAATAAAAACAAAACTAGGAGAGTAGTAACCTTGAAGAGAGAGTGAAGAAGATGGGATCAGGGAAGAGCGCACAGAAGACATCAGGGATAATGATAATACCCTTTTTCTTATACCGGTGTTGGGTACACAGGTGATCACTGTATTTTTAGTACTTTTGCTTTTCAAAGGATAGTCTGTCGATGAGAGGACATTGGCATCACCTGGGATTTTTGTTAGCCCTGCAGAAACAGGTCCTACCTAGCCTGCCTGAATCAGAATCTTCATTTTAACAAGAACCCAGATAATTTGTTTGCACATTGAAGTTTGAGAATCACTACTTTAAAAGTTACATGAATTTTAAGACTTTTTTTGTATTTAATAATTATTTAATAAAAACTACTTTAAGGCATTGATTCACGTTTGATATCAAATTCTAGTTATCTCAGCATCTAGATCTTTGAAATATCCAATTCCTTCTTCTTCTAATTAACTCATACACTTCTCTACCAAAAATGAGTACAAGGATGACTACAACAAAGTACTGCATCTGGAGCCCAGTTCAGTATTAACGATTGATAACTGATGATTAACTGTTATTTCCTTTCATATGTCTCTTCCTTTGGAGTGTTCATTTCAATATTTCAGCAGATTGGAGTAGCCTCTGCAAACATATTATCAAAATCAACTTACTGAGATTATATTACATTCAACATTACCTGGATAAGAGGGTTTTTTTAAATTAACATATAATGTATTATTTGTTTCGGGGGTACAGGTCTGTGAATCATCAGTCTTACACAATTCACAGCACTCACCATAGACATATCCTCCTCAATGTCCATCACCCAGCCACCCCATCCCTCCCACCCACCTCCCCTCCAGCAACCCTCCATTTGTCTCCTGAGATTAAGAATCTCTTATGGTTTGTCTCCCTCTCTGGTTTCATCATGTTTCATTTTTCCCTCCCATCCACTTGTTTCTCAAATTCCTCTTATCAGTGAGATCATATGATAATTCTTTCTCTGATTGACTTATTTCGCTTAGCATAATAACCTCTAGTTCTATCCACGTCATTGCAAATGACAAGATTTCATTTTTTTATGTTTGCATAATATTCTATTGTGTATATATATATACACCACATCTTCTTTATCCATTCATCTATTGGTGAACATCTAGGTTCTTTCCATAGTTTGGCTATTGTGGACATCGCTGCTATAAACATTCAGGTGCACGTGCCCTTTTGGATCACTAAATTTGTATCTTTAGGATAAATACCCAGTAGTGCAATTGCTGGGTCATTGGGTAGCTCTATTTTCAACTTTTTGAGGAAACTCCATACTGTTTTCCAGAGTGGCTACACCAGCTTGCTTTCCCACCAACAGTGTAGGAGGGTTCCCCTCTCTACCTGGGTAAGAGTTTTAAGAATTATGATACAATCATTTTCTAGTCTCATGTTGTCTGTAGGAATTGTTTGGTCTACAAGGATCTAAAATAGACTTGTGACTCAATGTTTCTGGCCATAATGGAGTATCCAGTTCTCGACAACCACCCATTATAAACTGGATAAAATATATGAAGCTCCTGTGTTCAGATATTGGATTATAGGCAGTGTAGGACTCTGATCTTTGAAAGCAGGGAAACACATGAAGTGATTTCTACAATTGCCCCAGAGTTCTACCTGGAGGCAGTTATGGACGTGAAGAGAGGGAAAGGTAACCCAAAAGAGCTTGGCTTCCTTACTGACTCAAAAGACAGAGATCAGTTTGGGGAGGCTGAAGCTGGACGTTGCAGAACAGAGATCTAGAAAGTAAAAGGCTGTATAGGAAAAAAAGAGCTTCAAAAATCTGCCTAGTACATGCCAAGTATTAAGTTTTACATGAGTAGAGTTAAATTCCGCAAGCGAGACAAAGAAAAACCAGAGATTTGTAAGACGAAAAATTCCGAGTTTGTATATGGTGGGAAGATATTGGATCTCTGACCAGTCAGTCTGGAAAGTCCTCTAGATTACCTGGGGCATTGAGTGGAGACCCCAAAAGGATCACACCTGAATGGTAGGACTGACCCATACTAGAGAGAAGACTTCTCTCAACCCACTCTGGTAGAGCTTTAAAAGAGATTTGAAGTAATTAAAGTGAGTAACAAATAACTTAGCTGCCTGCCCAGACAAAAGTAACGTTTTTAAAGGAAGTCAAAATCTAGATAATGAACAATATAGCATTTTTAATCTTTGGCATTCTATTAAAAATTACTAGACAATCCAAGAGGCAAGAAAATGTGTCAAATTACAACAAGGAGAAAAAAGTCATCCAATTCAAACAGACCCCAAAATGACAGAAATGGTGGAACTAGCACACAGGGATGTTAGAGTACCTATTATCACTACATGCAAATATTTAAAGAAAAACATAACAGGAGAAGAAAAATAGAAGGTATATTTTTAACCCGAATGGAATTCTAGAGATGAAAAAATATGTCCAACATGAAAAATTTACCATATAGGTTAAGAGCAGATTAGATACGACAAAAGAAAAAAGTCCATGTACTTGAAGACATAGCAAGAAAGACTTCCAATATCAAAAATATAGATAAAAGAATGGTAAAAAAAAAAAAAAAGACTTGTAGAATAATATTAAGTTAATATATGTGGAACTTATACATGTATTTTTATGATTATATATGTTTAAAACTAAGGATGAGATATTGAAGAAATACTGGCCACCAAATTTTCTAAATTTGACGGGAGCTATAAACCCATAAAACCTCAAGCAGGATAAACACACACACACACACACACACACACATACTCCCTGCCACCACCACCACCACTAAGATAGAGCATAATCAGATCACTAAAAATCTAAAAGTATCCAGAGGGGAGAACACACACACACACACACACACACACACACACACACGCATGCACATTATAGGCACAGGAACAAAGATAAAAAAATTCTACAGGCTTCTTGTCATAAATCATACAAACCATAAGTCAATGGAACAAATATCTTTAAAGTTCTGAATGAATAAAACTGTAAATTTAGATGTAATATCCAATAAGCATACCCTTCAGAAATAAAAGTGAACTAAATTTTTTTAGGCAAACAAAATCTGAAATAATTCATTTCCAGCAGACCACACTGTTAGAAATGTTAAAGATGTTTCCTTCTGTTAGAAAGAAAATACCAGAGATAATCAAATCTACACAAAACAATAGAAAGTGTTGGAAATAGTAAACGTATGGGTAAATATAAATTTTTTTCTCATTTTAAAAATTTGAAAAGAGATATTTGACCATTTAAAGCAAAATAACAATGTATCATGAGATTTAACATGCATAGAAGTAAAATATATGATAATATATTATCATAAGTAAATAATAAAGTAAAATAAATAAGTAAAATATATAATAATAGCATGAAGGATGGGGGAATGGAATTATAACTATTGTAAAGATCATGTTATACTTTAAGTTGTATACTATTTGAAGATAGACTATAATAAGTTAAAAACTCATACTGTAAACCTTGCGGCAACAACTAAAAATAAATAATCCAAACAGAGTGCTTTAGTTAATAAGTCAGTGTGAAAATAAAATGGAATACTAAAACAATCACTCCATTAATCCACCATAAGGCAGAAACTGAGGGGAAAAGGAACAAGAGTAGACAGAATACATAGAAAACAAATAACAAGATAATAGATTCAAATTCAACTCTATCAATAACTACATTAAGTGTAAATTAAAAGACAAAGACTGGATTAAAACATTTTTAAAAAACAAGACCCAACTGTATACTATGAAAAAAAATCTAAATATAAAGTCACAGATAGAACAAAACAAACTAGACTATATTTTTACTTATATGGAAATTTAAGGTTTTTATAGATTTCTCTCCCACATATCATAATGTATCATAATATGATAAACTCATCAATTATAAAATCTTAAATATTATTGAATCTGAATTTGTCTATCATTACTCACCAGGTTCTTTCTTAAGCTACCAATAATGCCTATTGCTATATGTACATCAAGTTTAACCTGTTATTTCTGATCATTGAATTTTAAGGTGACATAAAATATTTTATTCCTATACTTAGATTCTACAATCTCCACTGACCTAGAATATCCATCAAGAACAGTATGTTACTTTCCTCAAAGCATAAGACATTTTTATTCTTCTATGACAACCATTTTTTGGTATCAAATATGACTGTCTCAGCCTCTTTTTTATTTGATTCTAATCAGAATTGATTAGAAATCAGATTGGTGATCACATTTCAGAGTTTCCATTATAATATGTGGCATTTAAACACACTGAAAGTGAAGCTTGCATTTTCATGTTATACATGAATGAATAAATGCCTTCAGTTTTTTACAACTAAATTTAAACTTTCTGGAATCTTTGCCTTTAGAATGTGCTAATCATATACCACAAAATGGCTCTGACTTCTACAGAAAATAACTCAGATAAAGATGCTATGTTCCATCTTTGCAGTGAAATGCAAATTTCTCAAAAGATTGAATGGTATTTTCTTAATAAAATATTTTTAAATTTTACATTTAGGGCACAGAAAGCATACTAAAAATATTCTTGGAGCTGTTGGGATTTTCAAGTATTAGAACTGATAATTTTCAATCACCTTAAATCTTTGCCTCTCAGAATTTTATTGTACAACAGTGAATACATTCTATGAATAGCCAATGATATTCTTTTCCTTACATTATTTATTTTCTTTGTATTATCTCCAGCTAAAGATGCTCATAAATGTTGACACATTTTCATCGATTGCCTGTTTGAGAAATGTCGATATTTTCCTTTAACTTCTTTGTTCACTTCATTTCCTTCCAACCTTGTCTTGACTTTGAAGCCATTGTATACCTGACATGAAAAGAAAATACCTAACAGGTCCAATAGCTAATTGTTTCAAAGCAAAATATTAAATAAATAAATAAATAGCCTTTAAATCCCAAACTACAAACGAACAATTTTTCCAACTGAGAACCTTTATCTATTCAGACTCTGGTATCGTTCATCAAAATGAATATAATTTCATATGTGACTTCATGTACTCCATTTTGATAATAAGTGTTTCCCTAAGCTGGGTACATTTTTTAAATTTTTTCTTTAAGTTCAATCCCGTTAGTTAATATACGGTATAATACTAGTTTCGGGTGTATAATATAGTGATTCAATATTTCCATACATCACTTGGTGCTCATCACAACAAATGCACTCTTTAATCCCCATCACCTATTCAGCCCATCCCCCAAACCACCTTCCTTCTCATAAACATCAGTTGGTTCTCTATAGTTAAAAGTCTGTTTCTTGGTTTGCCTCTCTCTCTTTTTTTTTTCCTTTGCTTGTTTGTTTTGTTTCCTAAATTCCACAAATGGATGAAATCATAGTGTTTCTCTTTCTCTTGCTGACTTATTTAAATTAGCATTATACTCTTGATCTCCTGTCATTGCAAATGTCAAGATTTCATTCTTTTTTATGGCCGAATAATACCCAGAATATATATACACACACCACATCTTCTTTATCCATTCATCAGCCAGTGGACACTTGGGCTGTTTCCACAATTTGGCTATTGTATATAATGCTGCTATAAATACTGGGGTGCATGTGTCCCTTTGAATTATTAATTTTGTATTCTTTGGTAAATTCCTAGTAGTTCAATTGCTGGACCATACGGTAGTTCTATTTTTAACTTTCTGAGGAAACTCCATACTGTTTTCTACAGTGCCTGCACCAGTTTGTATTCCCACCAACAGTACAAGAAGTTTCCCCTTTCTCCACACTGTCGCCAACATTTATTGTGTCCTGTGTGATTGATTTTAGCCATTCTGACAGTTGTGAAGTGATAACCCATTGTAGTCTTCATTTGCATTTCCCTAATGATAAGTAATCTTGAGCATCTTTTCATGTGTCTGTTGGCCATCTGGATGTCTTCTCTGGAAAAATTCTTGTCTTTCGCCTATTGTTTGATTGGATTATTCATTTTTGGGGTGTTGAGATTTATAAGTTCTTTATATATCTTGGATACTAACCCTTTATCAGATATGTCATTTGCAAATATCTTCTCCCATTCCATAGGTTGCCTTTTAGCAGTGCAGATAAGTAGATGTAGTCCCAATTGCTTATTTTTGCTTTTGTTTCTCTTGCCTCGGGAGACATATCTAGAAAGAAGTTGCTACAGCTGATGTCAAAGAATTTACTTCCTTTGTTCTATTCTAGAACTTTTGTGGTTTCAGGTCTCACATTTAGGTCTTTGATCCATTTTGAATTTATTTTTGTGTATGGTGTAAGAAAGTGGGCCAGTTTTATTCTTTTGCATGTTGCTGTCCAGTTTTCCCAATACCATTTGTTGAAGAGATAGTCTTTTTCCCATTAGATGTTCTTTCCTGCTTTGTTGAAGATAAATTGACCATATAATTGTGGGTTCATTTCTGGGTTTTCTATTTTATTCTGTTGATCAGTGTGTCTATTTTTTTACTAGTACCATACTGTTTGATTACTACAGCTTTATACTATAACTTGAAGTCTAGAATTGGGACACCTCCAAAAGCTGGGTGCATTTTTTAACTAGTGAAATTTTGTGGCACTTATATAAAATATGTTCTCCAATCTTTATTTAACAGAAATGTGTCTGCTTGACTATGAGTTTTCTTTATATAAGATTTTGTCACTGTGGCTTCTCCTCTCCTGACATCTACAATTTGGTGGATATATGCAATTAGTATCTTTGTAGTTGCAAAATAAAAAGGGTACCTAGCCGGGTTCAATTTTAGTTTATTTCAAACATGCTCTTCTTTGCCTAGACAAGACGATTAGGGTAATCATTCACTAAATGGGTTAGCCTAGGCATCATTTCTTTGTTGCATCTTTTGAAATAAAGTGAAAAAAATTAAGGAGACTCAAGTAACTCTTTTCACAAGGACCTGCAGAAGTATCAAGACTGGTGTCATCATGCCCAGACCAATAACTATGTTTCTGGGAAGTGCCTGTCTGGATGCATTCCTGCCCTGCCACAACCCTCACCCACCCCTACCCATATCCCACAGGCTGCTGCTTTAGGAATAAGTTCCTCAGCTTGAATTAAACAGCACCCATTAGTTTAATATATTTAACATGTTATTAACATGGTATGAATATCAGGTATGTGGAGCATGTCAAACCTATTTCCTTTTTTCTTTTTTTTTAAAGATTTTATTTATTTATTTATTTATTTATTTATTTATTTATTTATTTATTAGGAAAGAGAGAGAGTGAGAGAGAGCATGAGAAGGGAGAAGGTCAGAGTGAGAAGCGGACTCCCCATGGAGCTGGGAGCCCGATGTTGGACTCGATCCCGGGACTCCGGGATCATGACCTGAGCCGAAGGCAGTTGCTCAACCAACTGAGCCACCCAGGCGCCCTATTTCCTTTTTTCTTGTATAGCTTCAATTGTTTTTTCACTTTAGGCACATAGAGGTTGGCTAATCTACATTCTTTTTTAAAGTATCTATCCTTCATTTATTTCTGCAAAGAAGCATTTGTCAGTGACATACTTTGGAAGTAGGGTAGACTACTCACATGACCCTGAGTACACACAGTTGGTGGACTTCCCTATTGTTTGGAAGCTTCCCTGTTGTTGAGGCCATGCCTCAGTCTACAGGTACTGGGTGATCTGACCCCTGTCGACACTCCCTGCTCTCTCTGCTCTAACCATACGGACTTTCTCGCCATTCTGAAAATCACATTCAGATTTCTTTGCTTCACTTTCACCTCAGTCTGGAATAGTCTTTCTCTAGACAGTGATCATTGATTCTTTCACTTCATTCAGGTCTCTGCTCAAATGCAACTTCCTCAGAGAGGCACCCCTCATCACCCCATCTTAAAAAAAATAGCACCCCCTATGACTTTATACCACCCCTTCATAGCCCTTTTCACTACATTACATATGTGTGTCTTTGTTCATCATCCATCTCCCCCACTAGAAAGTAAGTTCCAGGAGGGTAGGTATTTCATTCTGTGCATATTATACCAGTGCCTGGCATACACTGGTCACTCGGAAAACATTTGGTGAATGGAAGGCAGGAAAGTAAGCAAGGCAAGGAGGGAGGGAGCAAGAGAGGGAGCAGGGAAGAAAATGTATTATCCTTGTTCGGGGTGGAATGTTCTCTTTAGTTCCTATCACAGTCTGCCAGGGTGGCTGCAGGTTGTGTTCCACAGCTTCCTGAGTTACTCTATTTGGGATCAGCCCATGAGGCCTACTAGACCTCCACCCTCATGAATTCCTAGGTGCTGAGTCTCTGTAGAATTTACTCTGTCGGTTGTGTGCCGTCCCTTACCATCCCTACAGGGGGCTACTTCGTGATGCTCTTAAAGAAAAGTTTGCCTTCTTAAACTATTTATATTACTTCTTCAAGTCAACTACTCCAGAAGCTTCTATAGTGGGCTTGAGCCTTGGGAGCCAGGTGAGAATAGTAACACTTATTTTTTTTTCTTCCCAAATATGTTTATTTTAATTTTTCAGTGTTACAAGATTGATTGTTCATGCACCACACCCAGTGCTGCATGCAATACGTGCCCTTCTCAATACCCACCACCAGGCTCGGCCACCCCCCCAACCCCTCCCCTCCAAAACCCTCAGTTTGTTGCTCAGAGTCCACAGTCTCTCCTGGTTCATCACCCCCTCCAATATCCCCCCATTCACCCTTCCCTTCCTTCTCATGACGCCCTCCATGATTTTCTTTATACTCCACACGTAAGTGAGACCATAAGATAATTGACTCTCTCCGCTTGACTTAGAGAATAGTAACACTTAATACTTATTAAGTATTTATTAGGGGGCAAGCACTGACTTAAGCACTTGGCAAGTATTAACTCATTTAATTAATTCTATGAAGTGCTATTACTTATATTGCAGTTGAATAAACAGATTGAGAGAGGTTGGGTAACTTCCCTCATTCATCCAGAATTTGAACATGGGTAGTATAGCTCTGAGGCCCATGTTCTTAACTATTATCCATACTGATGTAACACAAATAGCACTGAGTTGGGATTTAGAAGATATACAAGTTTGCCCTTCCTCTGTGCTCTTACACAATATTCTTAACTTTTTTGAGTTAAGGTATACTGTCCTCACCTATTAAGTCAAAAATTTGGACTACATAATCTGTAAATGCCCTCTATCTCCAACATTTCATAACTGGTTTACAATGAGTCTAAAGAGAGTTGTTCAACTAAAGGGTAACTTTTGGGTACACTCGAACCTGCTCATATCCTCTTCTATAGCTCTTATCATCTATGTGGCAACATCATAAAATGAAAAAACCATGATCTAGGTTTAAATCTTAGCTTTGCCATGTCTCAACTGTGCAGCCTTCAGTAACTTATTTCATCTTCTGAATCTGTTTTTTTATATATGTTTGCTTTTTGTTTTTTCTAAAATGAATTTAATATTACCCAACTTACAGGATTTACTCAGGGATTTAAAGAGATAAAGTATGTGAACATGACTAGTAAACCTTAGGTACCCAATAAAATTTCACTTCCCCCTCACTTCTGTTCTATTCAAGTCTTGGGTGTTTTACACAGACGTCCATGTTATAAGACAAAAGAAATGAGTGCCAAAAAATTTGAGATGTTTTAAACTTTTTTTTGTGACAAGACATTTGCTTTCTAAAATAAAACAAGAAAATCAGGTTCCCCATAATTTTCTATTTTCTGTTTTCTGCAGATGCAGAAAATGACCTAAGCTTCATTAGGTTCACCAGGGCAGGTTATAAGAAGCACCTAGGTTGAATTTTAGGAGCAGATGATATTAAGAGACACTTGTATCACACTAAATACCAGCCTTCCTATTACATAGCATTAGAGGCATTTCTTGGCAAGTCCAGACTTCCATTTCTAATAATACTGTCTTTAGTATTTGTTTTGATTGCCAGAATGCCATTTTTAAAACACCATCCTGTTACACTAATGCACAGCTTAGTAAAATGTAATAGAAAGTGGACTCAGAAGCCCTGGGTTTGCTTCTTAGCTTCACAGTTTACTAGCGATGTGCAGTTGGGCAATGTTCTCAACTTGGTAACTTCTTTGAGCCTCTGATTCTTTACTTGATAAATGAAAATCATGATACAGTCAACCTTACCACGTTGTTATGAAGTCTAAATGAGATAATGTATGGGCCTGACACAGAGTAGCCACTTAATGAAAACTGCTCAAATCTGATTGAGGAACACAAATAGGATCATTCATTCTGCAGCCCAATTAAATAAACACATCTCAAAACCATAAGAGATTTTGAGAAAAAATCAAACATAACAAATAAGATTACTATTGCAATATAAGCAAACCTAATTCCTATCACTCGTCACTTATCAGTGTAATCCAATGGAACAGCTAATACCTGAGCCATATATCTGTTCCTAACTACCATGAAATGACTCAAAAGAGCCAGGCAGTCCTTCTCTCTGTTGAGTCACTGAATCATTCCCCTTCTGGAAATGGACAGCAGCTAGATCTCCTGTGTTCCATGATGGGTTGTTCTTCAGCTATTGTTCACACAGAGGGACAACAACCATAACTAACAGAGAACCCTGTTTCCTGCTGGATCCTAGTGAAATGGGAGTCCTGTATATCTAGGGGTAGATGATCCAGGAGTAGATTCTGTCAGTAAAGTCTAGAGGACTCACACGCCCCTTCATCTGAACGTTAGGTGAGTCTAGTTATCCATTCCCTGTCAAAAAGACTCACTGTAATCTCTTTATTCCATATTTATCCAGCCTAACAACAGTTTATACCTTCCCTTTCCCCCTAATTTTGGAGTTGATTTTATAATAACAATAGCAAACATATTTTTAATTTAAACATTCCTTAATCAGACCAAGAGGAATTTCTAGGGTGGCTTTTTCTTTTTGGTTATTTGTCTTTTTTGTTTTTGCTTTAACAAATATTTACTGAGTGCTTACTCTACACCAGGTACTTTCACATGGATTATCTCATTTAATGACAGCAGGACAATAGTTGTCAAAAACAAGAGTTTTAGAGACAGAAAGATTTGGGTTCAAGTTCACGTTCCACTGCTATGTCTAGAGATTTGTCATTATCAAGCCCATTTCATAATAAAGAAATTGAAACTAAGATTTCAAAATTTAATCAAGATCATCCAGCTAGTGAGGGGCAGAGTTGAAATTTCAACCCAAGTCTACCTGACCAAAGTTTCTGTTTGTCAGGATTTCCTAGTTGTTCTTTCAGTGTGGAAACACTTGTCACACACTGTGATTCTGAAAATGTTGGATTACACTCTCCTTTGAGAATATTAAAAAGCCTGTGGGCTTTCTCCCCAGAAACATAGAATATATGTTTATTATATGTACATATTATATAGCACTTATAATTTTAGGAGATTAACAGACCTTTTGAAACCCAACCCTTACAGGTCTATGGAGTTTAAATTAACCTTTACTGCTAAGCTGTGGCAGTTGTCATAGTGTCCGGAAGTGGTGTCTTGTCAGTAATGGGTAACCTTTCAGGAAGTGGTGACAGATCATGAGTCATACATAAAAGGTAACCCATTCTTAGTCATTCCATACACATTTTTTGGGCACCCTCTGTGTGCCAGGCACTGTTAGAGTCACTAAGCAAATAGCAGAGAATGAAACTGATGAAAACATCTGCTCCTCTAGGAGCTTACATCCTAACTGGTGATTTTTTATGTGCTTATTCCCCACCCATAAATAGAGTTCCCAAGTTTCTTACCCCTCATGTTAAAATCTGGGCACATCTACTCCCTACTGCACTGTAGAGACTCAATTTTGATCACATGAATCAGATTTTTTTCAATCAGTATAGTTAAATTGAAGGAACTTACCTCAGCACAATAAAGGTCATAGATGAAAAGCACACAACTAGCATCTTTACTCAATGAAAAACAAATGTTTTCCTCTAAGATCTGGAACAAAGCCAGGATGCCCATTCTTGCCACTTCTATTCAACATAATACTAGAAGGTCTAGCCAGGACAATTAGGCAAGAAAAGGAAGTGAAAGGCATCCAAATCATAAAGGAAGAGGTAAAATTATCTGTGTTTGCACATAACATGATTTTATATGTAGAAAACCCTAAAAACTTCACACAAAAATTTATTAAATCAATAAATAAATATAGCAAAGTTACAGGATACAAAATCAAGATATGAAAATCAGTTGAATTTCTTTTTTTTAATATTTTATTTATTCATTTATTCATTTATTTATTTTAGAGAGCACAAGTGAGGGGATGGAGAGAGGGAGAAGGAGAGAGAGAGAACCTCAAGCAATCTCCATGCTGACATGGAGCTCAACATGGGGCTCAATCCCACAACCCTGAGATCATCACCTGAGCTGAAATCAAGAGTCAGATACTTAACTGACTGACCCACCCAGACACGCTTAAAAAGGAAATTTTTTAAAAATCCCATTTATGGTGACATCTAAAAGAATAAAATACTTAAGAATAAACTTACCCAAAGAGGTGAAAGATTTGTAAACTGAAAACTATAAAATACTATGTTTTGTTCCAAGGTCAGCCTATTGATAGTAATGCCATTGGCTAGAAATGGCTGGGTGCACTTACCTGAGCTCCACGGACTTCCCACAGACATCTCGATCCCTTTGTAAACCAGTGTTACAACTGGACCAAACTCTGTGGTCCTTTCTATGATTGCAATATGCCCTTCAGCAATAACCATTAGGAAACTTTGAAGAAAAAAAAAGAACTGATTATTTACAAGCCCTGGAGCATACAAGGCACACAGGTAGCACAGAATGAGAACTCCAATAGAGAGAGATACAGAGACAGAGAGCAGGGGCCTGCAATTCTGCTTTTATTGGGATGGAGGGAGAGGGCCTAGGATTTCTCGAGCTCACTCTTTATTGGCCAATTCAAAACATAAAACAGGAAGTTCAGGAAGAGGGAAAAAAAAAAGTGGCCCCAAATGGTCAGTTATCAAAATCAACTAAGATCTCTAAAACAGGGATCTCTGGGTCGGGAGGGAGCCTAGTTCTTTATCTACAGTACGCCTGGCATATGTTTATTTGAGATAGCCTTTGTTGAAGTGGAGATCCCCATGAAGTGGATGCCTGGGCAATCAAGGTTTAAGTCAAGCCCTTGAATTTCAAAAAGAAAAGCCAAATGTCAGGGCTTATCCTGCACAATGATGAAAGAAATTAAAGCAAATACAAATAAATGGAAAGACATCTATGTTCATGGATTAGAAGAATTAATATTGTTAAGATTTCCATACTACCCAAAGCAATCTACAGTCAATCCTTATCAAAATCCAAATGGCCTTTTATTTTAACAGAAATTAAAATATATGTATTTCATATGGAACCACAGAAGGCATCAAATAGCCAAAGCAGTTTTGAGCAAGAGTAACCAAGCTGGAGACCTCACACTTCCTGATTTCAAAATATAACACAAACCTATAGAAATCAAAACAGTATTATATGGGCATAAGAAGAGACATAGAAACAATGGAGCAGAATAGAGAGCTCAGAAATAAATCTATGCAAATACTGTCCACTGATTTTCAACAAAGGTGCCAAGAATACACGCTGGAGAAAAGATGGTCTCTTCAATAATGGTGTGGGGAACACTGGATACTCACATCCAAAAGAATGAAATAGGACTCTTACCTTATACCACACACAAAAATCAATTCTTGGATTAAAGACTGAAACATAAGACCTGAAGCCATAAAACTCCTAGACGAGAATACAGGGGAGAAGTTTCATAACATTCACCTTGGCAATAATTTCTTAGATATGACATTAAAAGCACAGCCAAAAAAAAAAAAAAAGCCCACAAAAATAGACGTAAAACTAAAAAGTTCCTGCACAGCAAAAGAAGCAACTAACAAAATGAAAACGCAACTTATGGAACAGAAAAAAATATTTACAAACTATATATCTGATAAAGGGTTAATCTCCAAAATATATAAGGAAGTCTTGCTACCTAATAGCAAACAATCAAATAACCCAATTTTTAAAATGAGCTAAGGACTTAAATAGATATCTCTCCAAAGAAGACATAAATGGCCAGTAGGTATCTGGAATAAAATTCAAAATCACTAATCATCAGGAAAATGAAAATCAAACCACGATGAGATATCACTACTTCCCACCTGTCAGAATGGTATTAGCAAAAAAAAAAAAAAAAAGGACAAGTCTTGGCGAGAACGTGGAGAAGTTAGAACATCTTGTACAGTATTGACGGGAAAGCAAATGGTACAGCTTTTATGGAAAACAGTATGGAATTTCCTCAAAATATTAAAAATAAAGCCTTCAGGCACCTGGGTGGCTCAGTTGGTTGAGCACCTGCCTTCGGCTCAGGTCATGATCCTTGAGTTCCGGGATCGAGTCCCACATCGGGCTCCCAGCTCCATGGGGAGTCTGCTTCTTCCTCTAACCTTCTCTCCTCTCATGCTCTCTCTCACTTTCTAATAAATAAATAAATAAATAAATAAATAAATAAAGCCTTCGTATGATCCAGCAATACCACTTCTGGATATTTAGCCAAAAGTAATGAAATCAGGATCTTCAGAGATATTAGCACTCCCATGTACATAGCACACTAATCACAATAGCCAAAATGTAGAAACAACCTATATATCCACCAAGAGATGAACTGATGAAGAACACGTGGTAAATACATTGGAATATTATACAGCCTTAAAAATAAGGGAATCCTGCCATTTGTGACAACATGGATGACCCTGGAGAACAATTACGCCAAGTGACATAAGCCAGACACAAAGAAAAAGTACTACTTTTTCTTTTCCAAACTCATAGAAGCAGAGATTAGAACAGTGATTGTCTGGCACTGCAGGGAGGGAGAAATGGGGAGGTATTAATTAAAGGATATGAAATTTTAAGTATACAAGATGAATAAGCCCTCTACTCTACCATACAGCATAGTGCCTCTAGTTAATACTGTTGTATACCTAAAAATTTGCCGAGAGCCTGGATCTTTTGTTATGTTTTTATCACAAAAAAATAATGATAAAGAAGGAAGAAGGAAAGTTTTGGGGGTGATGGATCCATTATGGTGCAGATTGTGGTGATGGTTTCACAGTATGTACTCATCTCCACACTTGCCAAGTCGTATACCTTAAATAGGTACAGTTTTATGGATGTCAGTCACAACTCAATAAAGTGGTTTAGCAAAAAAACATTAAGTTGGCACACATTTGAAGGGATGGAATTACTAGTTTACTATTTTGCTTAAACTTGTAGCAAAAAGGGGCCCCCTGGTCGGCGCAGTTGGTTAAGCGACCTACTGTTGGTGTCAGCTCATTTCCTCATCTCAGGGTCCTGAGATTGAGCCCCGCCTCCGGCTCTGGGCTTAGCGTGGAGTCTGCTCGAGAATCTCTCTCCCTCTCCCTCAGCCCCTCCTGCTCAGGCTTGCATTCTCTCTCTCTCTCAAATAAATAAATAAAACTTCCAAAAATAAATAAATAAAAAGATTGTAGCAAAAAAAAAAAGAAGAAGAAAGGAAAAGAAAAGAAAAGGTGTCATTTCTATTTTCATTTTAACCTGGCAGTTGCTGAACAGATATAGATTGTCTCCCATGTGCCAAACCATCCTGATGTCAGCAACTTTTCATGGCTCTTTGTCTGCCACAGTTGTTGGTATAAATACAAAAGAAAGGTAGGAAATCTACGAGCATTCTAGAGAATAACATTAAGAGTAGGAGAGGTATCATGGAAGGAAACAAGGAGCAAAGTAAAAACGTGAAAACAAAACTAACAAAGAAAGAAAGGGATTAAAAGAAAAATATAGTGAAAAAGAAAATGATGGAACTTGTATGAGGAAATGAAAAAACTAAATATCTATGGAAAAGAGTCGTCCCTGGTCTCAAGCGCAAACCTCTGTTAGAAACAGAGGGCAATAACTGAACATAGCAGTGACTGGACTAAAAAGAGGGATGAACAGAATAGTACCTGGGAAGCATTCAGAGGCTGGAATAAGACTGAACAAAGGAGGAGGGGTAAAGATCAGATGGTCTGAATACCAATTTCAAATTACTAATTAGGTGCCTGTGTAAATGACTCATTGTTTCTCATTTTCTTTCCCCCAAATCTCATCTTTTGTAAATCCAGAAAAGCTGGCTATATAGTTAGATAAAATGAGCCTGGGTCATTGAGAAGCTTCAGTTTAATAACAAGTACAGTGAATAAGATTCTCTTTCTCCAAGCCCAGTGAAGTCCATCTTATAAAGCATTGGAAGCATGTCTCTGCACAGTAATTCCCAGAAATGCATTTCGCAGCCTTTAGTCGAATGAAATTAGTAGCTTATTTATATCCCCAGAAGGTTTACCAGGCACTTCCTCTTAAATGCAATTCGTGTTTCAAATAATGATCCCAGGCGGTATTTTTTTCATCAAATGAACTTAAAAGTAAGCAAAAAAAGATATTTCTGTTCCACAAAATCAATCATCTGGAATTTGGTGGAGGTTCTTTACTTATTTATACAATATGATTTCATCTATAATGGTTCATTTGGTTTACCTTGATTATTGGTTGGTGAAGGCAGTATATTTGCACAGAATATGAGGATGGGGAAGAAAAGACAATTTAACTAACCAACACACAAGCACAAAAGGTTTAGCCCACATGTGGTAATTAAACTTCAGTGTTTCGGCTTAAATTTCATTCCGCCCATTTACCAGGAGGTGACACTGTGAGCCCGTGCAGTTTTCTTTTCCCTGAGAGTATGTGGCACCTGGCCCCCTTCCCAGTCCTGTGCAGATCGCTTCGACATTTCACCTCATCTGGGTGGTTTCTGTCATTTTCTGCTTGAGAAAAGTGAAGGCCAGAGAAGCTAAGTGACATCCCAACACTCTCGCCGAAGACAGAGCCAGGCTGCCTGTCACAGGCCGATCCTTCCCCATCCAGGTGGCAGTGGCTCAGATTCTCAGCTCTATTCCAGGTTGATTCACTAGGACAGGAGAGTGTGGGTGCTGCTGGAGAATGTTCTGGGGGTTGGATGTTACTGTGAGAAAGCCAACGCATCATTAGAACATGTTCTTATGCAGTTCTCGTCTCGTACTGAAAACTTAGTACAAGGGACATTATTCGATTTTATTAACATATCAGTGCTGTGCCCAAAAAAACCACATTGCTTTCATGAAGTAAAAGCAGAAAGTAAAGCAAAGTTCAGTTTTAATGATTTTCTTTTTATTTTTAGGTTATTCTTTCCCGGTCCAAAAAGCCCTTATCCTCCCCATTCACTTCCCCTCTGAGTTACAAGGGCCAGCTGTGCTTTCTGATGGGCAGACAGCTTTCCATCATTAGTCTCTGCATTTTATTTAAAGTCATATGACCCGGCGGGAACCAGGAGGTCTACGATTCTTTCCTAGGAGGTTTGAGGGAGAGAAAGGTGCAACATAAGATCCCCTCCCTTCTCAGAGGCTCTATGGGAATGAAGAATATGTTTTTAATTCTTTTCTGTAAGTACAAAAGGGAACCACAGTGGGCCTCCAACCTCAGCCATTTCAGCCTAACTGCCTTCCTGATATTTTTTTGTCTGACAGGACTTATCCAGAACAGTGGTTCTCAAACTTGAGGGAACATCAGAATCACCCTGGAGGGCTTATTAAAACACAGATTGCTGAGTTTCACCCCAGGGCTTCTTATGCAGCAGGTCTGGAGTCGGGCCTGTAATTTGCATTTCTATAAGTGCCCAGGTGATAATAGTCTGAGGACTGGCCTTTAGGCAGTGGTTTTCACCTCTGGCTACATTAGAGTTATCTAGGGGAGCTTTTGTTTTTTTAAAGATCAATGCTGGATCTCAGCCCTAGAGATACTCATTTAGTTGGTGTGGGTTAGTTTTTACCACCTTTCTGGGTAAGTCTTCCAACTGTGCTTCAAACCCAATGAAACATTGTTAAGTGTCAGGTTTCCTTTTATAATCGGCTTCTCTCCTTGAATGTCTTTGGAATGCAGCTTGAGCAGCACTTCCTGTGCTTTCCCCGTAAGCTCTCTGGTGCCACCTCCTGTTTTCCCAAAAATGTCCTCTAAAATAGCCTTCGGATAGGGGGACAGAGAGTGGTGATGCCTCCCCCCCACCCCACCCCGACCTCTCTGCCTTTTAGATGAGTCTGTCTACTCCTACTTTGCAGGAAACAAATCAGTGCTCCCTGGGACAGCTTGGTGTAGGCCAGTAACCAATCTGCAGGCTGGGTAGGTTTCTAGGTATTTTGGTAAAAGAGTACACAATTGTGATGACCAGTTTAGGGCCTTCATTTCAACACTTGAAAGTGCCTCATAGTTTTGATGCAACTAACTCAATTATTAGAGAGAGTCACACAGCTAGTCACACAGCTAGTTAACTAGATTTTTATAACCAAACAGGTTCTCTTTCCTGTCTCAGATTCTTTCAATGACAAGATGAAACGAATCCTCTTCTAACATAAGGGAAACTCTACTCTTTAAAATTCCCAGGCCCAAAGCCTTTAATACTACTTGTTAACATTTTAAAAAAATATCATCTTGAATTTTTTTTTTCCATTTTTGTGTCTCCTACAGTGTGTTCATAGGACTTAGAGAAATTGTCTTCTGTTCCTACTCTCAGTGCCCTGAAGGAAAGGAGATTGGGTATTCATCTCATGTGTGTTTCCTAAAGGCAAAACCTTATTAGGAAGGCAGTAATAATATTCCCATTGTCACATGGCCTTTACTGTATTGTAAGTGATGCTCAGACTAGACTAAAAAGCATAGAGTCCAAGTCACTTCAAATAATAGATCACATTCACAACCAATTAATGTGGCAGGAATATGGGAAAAAAATATTTGACTTTTTCAACAATAAAAATAACTGCTGCGAGGTGCCAGGGATCATGCTGGGTGCTTTATCTGAGGCTGTTACAAATTCGGAGACTGAAATTCAGAGAGTAAGACATCTTGCCCAAGGTACACAGGTAGAGTCAGGATTTGAACCTAAGCACTCATCACCCTTGAAGTCCCCAAAGGCAGGCTCCCTATTGCATTCCCGGCACCTAGAACTATGCCGGGCATGTAGGCACTCATAAATACCTTCTGAACGATGAAATGAATAACCGAATCTGACTCCAGAGACCATGTTATCATTACTGTTCAGAGGACTGGCCTTGGAGGAGATATCTATATCTTGGCTAAGGGGCTGGCCACCCCTTAAGAGGCATGTGCCACCCTGACTCTACCAGGTAACAGGTGGGAACCCCTCCCCCCCTTTAGCTTGGCACATGCCTGAAACACTTAACACAAGTCTGTGGCTCAGCTTTCTCAACAGAGATCGGGCAAAGGCAGGGAAGAAACTTGCCATCTCAATAGTAAGTCCAAGTCCTCAGTGTTGAGCTCTTAGCATGCACCCCCTCTGGCATTTAACCTGTCTCTTATACCCAGCCAGCAAGGTCACTAACATGCAACCATAGAGACTGACAACCATGCAAACATAGCAAGGAACGTTCATACATCAGATCGATAGGAATCTAATTTAAGGCTTCAGGATTAACACTTTTTTCTTGTCCATTTACTATATACCCTTCCTTCCCATACTACTAAATGTGCAAATTTGTCAGAAAGTACAACCACGAGAGTCCTTGAGTCATTATGATTATTAAGCAGGGCACTCATAATCATCACCTAATCATAAGCCTTCATAATCAGGATAGTCCCCTTACTTGACATGATTTAAATTTATAAAGTCTCATTGATAAACTTCTTTTTTTCATTGATAAATTTAAATGTTGTGAAAAATTAATAAATAATCAGCTACATCCAAAGGTAACTATAGTTTAAGTCATAACAGAACAGGCTTCTCTTTAGATAAATTAAAAAATATTAACAGTGACTATGCTAGCTCTTCTGCACGGCAAATTGGTGTCCTTCATAAATTATTTAAAGTGTAGCTTATAAATAGATTCATATGATTTCGTAACTCTGATTGACAATCACTGATGAAATACTACCTTTAAATGTTCAGTACAAAACAGAAAGAAAAGACGAATCTGGTCACAGTGTTTAGATGTGTGTATTTGTGTGTGCAGATGTGGACAAATACGTGTAACCAAACATGGGCTAGCGGTCGTCACGGAAGATTCACCCCACTGCACCGATATGGGGGCAATGGTTTTTGTCATAGACAGAGTGACATTATACCATCCTTTAAAATGCTTCAACAGTGATAAACTTGGTTGTGAACTACCTGATCACACTAGAGATAAGGCAAGAAAGTATCAGATATTCATTTTTAAAACCCCATTATAAGATATATCACCATGCGCAACCTACAAGTAAGTCAAAAGGGAGAGAACCAAGAGTTTTTTAGGCTCTTTTACCGGAATACTTGGTTTTAGTGCTGTTGCATATTAGTAAAATATAGTTATTGCCCAATGGAGCTTTCTAAAATCATCTAAATGTATCTACGTGTCCATTCAGGGAGAGGTGGGGAGATGGAGAAACAGAGAAGGAGAGAAAGAAGAGAAAAGAGACATAGATGGAGGTTGGGGCAGAGTTTCTCAGATTTCTTACCCTGAGCAGAAGTCTCACTCCTATACTAAAGCACATCTTCGGTGATGGGTACAGACAAATGTTGGGTACAAACTTTTCTTGGTACTCATCCTCATTATCTAACCCTCCCATTCTATTTATACATTTCTGAATCCCTATGTATTTTCATTCCTAAGCCATGTACCTTCTGTAGGAGCTACAAAGAAGAGCAGATCAGGAAGTATGGGCAACTGTATAGAAGGCAGTCATGCTGCCATGTTTCTGTAGAGTGGTAACACTGAGGGATGGCTTAAGAGAGACTTTAACCTCCATCTGTATCAGTCTCCCACCAAGCTACTACAAATATATGTATTAATTTGAGTAAAAATTGTGAGCTTGCTATCCAAAGTCAGCTTTAAGACAAGTTCCCCAGCATCTTTACCAAGGAGATCACCACCTCCAAGGCTTTATTATACAAAAATTTTGGAGCAGCCACTGCATGTGTAATCCAGTGCACTTCGATTCAGTCACTCTGTGGCAAGTTAACAATTACTTATCCCATTTGTGGAGTCCAAGGACAGAGGAACAAATCCAGAAAAACGAAGCTTTTCTGCCTCTTAGAATCAAGAAGAAAATCCTATTCCTTGAACTGTTATCTCCTAGTATAATATACAATACTCTGAACTGAACCTGGGATGTATTTAGAGATACCCTAGCTTCCAGAGCTATTAAGTTATTCAATACCTTTTGAGGAAGGAAACATTTTTAGAAGAAAGAATGAGGTTAAGAAAAGTGCTAATACAAGGAAATGACGTGTGCTGAATCTTAAAAGGTGAGTTGGTATTCTCTGAGTGAAGTCAGGTGCAGGGAGGGGAAGGTAGTGATAAACTCAAGGCAGAAGGGCTAAGTGCAAAGGCAGAGGAAAAGGTGTGGTTCCATGAAAACAGGAACTAAGTCGGCCACATCCAGCATGGCATCCCCAGAACTTAGCATAGTTGCTTATAACATAGTAAGCACTCTCCATATATTTGAATGTTGAATGAACAAATCAATTAACTACAGGTAGTGCAGTGTAGCTAATGGATAGGAGTGGTGTGTGTGAAACAATAAATCTGAGAGAGAAGCAGGGCCAGATGATGGTGATTCCTGTAGACCAAAGTCCTAATTTTCAGCTTTATAGACAGAAAAAGGCCTTCGAGAAATTTTTAAGTGGACAAGTGACCTAATTTGCATTTTAGAAAATCACTGTGAGGGGCACCTGGGTGGCTCAGTTGGTTGGGCATATGCCTTTGGCTTGGGTCGTGATCCTGGGGTCCTGGGATGAAGCCCCGCATTGGGCTCCCTGCTCAGCAGGGAGCCTGCCTCTCCCTCTCCCTCTGCCTGCCACTCCCTCTGCTTGTGCTTATGCTCTATCTCTTTCTCTCTGTCAAATAAATAAATAAAATCTTTATTTTTTTATTTTAATTTTTTTATTATGTTAGTCACCATACGATACTTCATTAGTTTTTGGTGTAGTGTTCCTTGATTCATTGTTGGCATATAACACCCAGTGCTCATTGCAATACATGCTCTCCTTAATACCCATCACTGGGCTAACCCATCCCTCACCCCACACCCCTCGGAAACCCCCGGTTTGTTTGCCAAAGTCCATAGTCTTTCATGGTTCCATCAACCCCTCTGATTTCCCCGCTTCATTTTTCCCTTCCTTCTCCTAATGTCCTCCAAGCTATTCCTTAATGTTCCACATGTAAGTGAAACCATATGATGATTGTCTTTCTCTGATTGACTTATTTCACTTAGCATAATCCCCTCCAGTTCCATCCATGTCAGTACAAATGGTGGCTATTCATCCTTTCTGATGGCTGAGTAATATTCCATTGTATATATGGACCATGTCTTCTTTATCCATTCATCTGGCAGGCTGATGGGCCCCTTTTTTTTTTCTCAGGCAGGTACACTTGGGGGTCCCGTCGAGGGTGGAGGCTGGGGTGAGTGCCAGCATCCCGTGTTTGGGGCCAGGCAGGCTGCCGATGTCACGGGTGTCCCCAAAGGGGCATGCGGGTTTCTCATGTTCTGAGGGTTTTTCACAATTTCAAATGGCATGGTTTCCATCTGGGTGGCAGGAGGAGTCCTACGTTGGGGCTCAGGGATTTCCAGTCAGGAATTCTTGGGGACCAGGCTTCTGGAGATCGAGGCCCCATAGCTCAATCTAGGGCATGCCAGTGCCCTGGCATAGTGTTGAAGGGCATCTTGGCTCCTTCCACACTTTGGCTATTGTGGACATTGCTGCTATGAACATTGGAGTACATATGGCTCTTCTTTTCACTACATCTATATCTTTGGGGTAAATAGCCAATAGTGCAATTGCTGGGTGATGCGGTAGTTCTATTTTTAACTTTTTGAGGAACCTCCATACTGTTTCCCTAATCGGCTGTATCAATTTGCATTCCCACTAACAGTATAAGTGAGTTCCCCTTTCTCTACATCCTCTCCAACATTTGTTGTTTCCTGCCTCATTAATTTTTACCATTCTAACTGGTGTAAGGTGGTATCTCAATGTGGTTTTGATCTGACTTTCCCTGATGGCTAATGATGTGGAACATTTTTTCAAGTATCTGTTAGCCATTTGT
The DNA here is from genome assembly GCA_028533885.1 of Nasua narica. Taxonomy (NCBI): domain Eukaryota; kingdom Metazoa; phylum Chordata; class Mammalia; order Carnivora; family Procyonidae; genus Nasua; species Nasua narica. The sequence continues at coordinate 100,846,403 of CM052807.1, read as the reverse complement.
ATGTCTTCTTTGGAGAAGTGTCTGTTCATGTCTTCTGCCCATTTTTGGACCTGATTATTCATTTTCTGGGTGTTGAGTTTGACAAATTCTTTATAGATTTTGGGTATCAACCCTTTATCTGTAGTGTCATTTGCAAATATCTTCTCCCATCCATGGGTTGCCTCTTTGTTTTGTTGACTGTTTCCTTTACTCTGCAGAAGTTTTTTATCTTGAGGAAGTTCCAAAAGTTCATTTTTGCTTTTGTTTCCTTTGCCTTTGGAGACGTTTCTTGAAAGAAGTTGCTGTGGCCAAAGTCAAAGAGGCTACTGCCTATGTTCTCCTCTAAGATTTTGATAGATTCTTGTCTCACATGAATGGGCTTTCATCTATTTAGAGTTTATCTTTGTGTATGATGTAAGAGAATGGTTGAGTTTCATTCTTCTCTATATGAAACTCAGAAAAAATGAAATCTTTAGAAAGAGAGAGAGAGAGGGAGAGAGAGAGAAAGAAGAAAGAAAGAAGAAAGAGAAAGAAAGAAAGAAAGAAAGAAAGAAAGAAAGAAAGAAAGAAAGAAAGAAAGAAAAAGAAAATAGATCATTGTGAGAGCTATCTAAAGGATGAATTAGAGACTGGGAAACCAAGTAGGAAAAGATTGACATAATCCAGGTAGAGATGATAAAAAGCTAATTTTAAAAAGCAACAGTGAAGATAGAAGGGAGAGATAGAATCTAGAGATGGCATGAAGGCAGTATTGATAAGGTTTGGTGACCAGCAGACATGGGCATGAACAAATGGAAGAGATATGTGCATATTTGATGGTACTGTTCACTACATTCACAAAGAGGGAGACCAGGTTTGGGAGAAAGAAAATGAATTTCATTTTAGACATGATGAGGGTCTAGGGAACATCTAAGGGGAGATGGTCAGCAGGTGGTCAGGAATTCAGGCAGGTCTGACAGGGGAAAATGTCGATTTTTGTCTAAGAGTTGACCACTTGATTAAGATCCTGCTTATTCATTCACTCCACAAATATCCAACTGCCTCCTCAACATCTTCCCTTGTCTAAAAGATATGTCATACTCGACATGGCTCAAACTAAATTCCTAATACTCCCTGAAAAACTTCACTGGCAGCCATCCGCCTCTCATTTGATGGAGACTGCATCTTCCTAGTTGCTCAGGCCAAAATTCATGAATGCCTGGGTCCTGGATGCCTCTCTGCTTCTCATAACTCTAATTCCAATTACCAGAAAATCCTGTTGGATCTACACTCAGAATATATTCAGAAATGTGGCCACTCCTCACCTCTTCCACTGCTGCCTCTCTGATACAATCCACCATTATCTCTTGTCTACAGGGGCTCTTAATTGCTCCCCTGCCTCCACCCTTAACCCCCTCGGGCTTTTCTCAGTATAGCAGCCAGAGATCCTATTAAGATGTAAGATCTAACCTCATCTCTGCTGTTATGCTCCCCCTACCTCCTTATATTCCAAACCCAAGAAACCTTTCCCACTGTTCCCAGTTCATACCAGCATTCATCTACCTCTTGCCCCTTGCACTTGCTATTCTGTACTCAAGAATGCTACATATTTCACCTTCTGCGCATCCTTCCATAAATCTTACTGTCTTACAGGGATTGTTCTTTAACTCCTTGTTTAAAAGTATACTTCCTCAACATCTTTATTTTTTTTCTACAGTACATATCGTGATTTAATTATGTATTTCATTTATTTTTTTTTTTTTTGCTCCACCAGAATACACATTCCATGAAGAGAAAAAGTTTTGTTTTGATGAGTGATTTTTTCCCTAGCATATATGATAGCCCTCAAATAGAATATTCTATTCTACAGGTAGAATATCTCAATATTCCATCTCAATCACTCCGTAAATAGTTGCTGGAAGGAAGAAAGGACAGACTGAAGCTGTATGTGCTGAGCATTATCAATTATAGACAAAATTATAAAATACATGTTCCTGCCTTCCTTGCAGTCTTTTGGCAGAAATAAGACACATTCCTATGCAAAAACTTAAGGAACTGTACAAATGCATGCTGACATCATCTACAACACTACTGTGTTCCTTAGGCTTTTATGAATTTGGGCCTGTAGAAGACTATGGTGACACTGTTCTCAGATTTCTCTTTTCTTCACTGATGGACAACATTTGCCACAAAGCAGACATTTATTTACTAAGCTCAACAAAACCTTAAATGTTTTTCAGACATAAAACAAAATTGTGAAACAGCATGTACCATCAAGCTACATAAACACCACATCTTTGTTTTATAGTCATTTACCTTATGTCTCCTTTTTGTTTGATGACTTGTTAGAGGAGAACACAGAACACTTTGTCAGATGAATATTGAGACATTTATAATCTAAAATTTCTTTTTATTTGGGTCTCCCTTTAAGTCACTGTCAGTTGAATGTAACAGACTCTTCACATAAGATTCTTGCCTTTCTTTCCTGCTTCTACTTTCAGCCTTCGTATTTCTCATCCTCAGTCTGCAAAAACTGAAATATGGTAGCAATAGAGTGAAAACAAGTAGATCTCTGGTTTGGAGAATCTGTCAGCTTATCTGCTGTATAAAGTATGGTGATAAATGTACATTCTTTATGTATACTATAGTAAGTGACTATATAGTAAATGTATATTATAGTAAGAAACATCCAGCTGAGGCCTAGATTTAATCTCTATATTCATATAACAAGTTATTCATTCATTAATTAATTCAGTTAAACAGTTAATTAATACATTATTAATTATTAAATTAATTAAACAGTTAATTAATTAATACAGTAAACATTTACTGACTGTGTGCCACTGACGGACAAGGATGCTATTGATGGATGAGTGACTAAGACATAGTTACCTGTCTAGGTGGCAAGAAAGACTTTGCACAGCTGTAATGCAAAGAGGTGTTTTAATAGGGGGTGACCAAGGTGCTACAGGAGTACAAAGAGGTCATCACATGAGAGATGAGAGAACTGTCACAGCTTTCTGTGCCAACTGTAGATGGAATCAATTGACCTCTTCTTGGGACCAACAACAGTCAAAGCTTACATTCACTTTCTAGGAGTCTTGGGTGTTTTTCCCCCTCTTAATGGGACAACTAAGGAAAGGACATTGAAATTTATTTGTTAAGCACCTACTTTGCCATGAAATTGTGTTTCAAAAAGATGCAAAATAAGTAAAACAGTTTTCTGGACTTCAAGGGTCTTGAGGAGTACAGATAAGTATATAAATCAATGTATAATTAAATATTACTTACATATCTAAGTGGAGTAGACCAGGGTTTCTCAACCTTCATGAATCCCTTCAGGCATCTTGCTAAAATACAGATTCACATTCAGTATGTCTGAGGTGGGGCCCTGAGGTTCTATAGTTCCAACCAACTCCCAGGTGGTGCCAGTGTTGCTCATCTTTTGACAACACATCAAGTGACAAAAGATATAAACAATAAGGCCCAACAACTTTGGAGATGTGGATTTCAGTATTTAGGAAAAGCCATATCAAAAAGATGAGACAGGAGTTGGGCCTTGAATGAAGAGACATACTGGCAAAAAAAAAAAGAAGTAAACTGAGTTCCAAAGTAAAGCAGTGGAAGATATATTCTGGGAGAGTGAACAGAAGACTTTTCCTGGAGCAAAGAATCCTGTGGGAGAGTATTGGACAATACAGATGGAATGATTGGTTGGGTAATACTGTGGGAGGCTTGGTAGGCCAAGCTGAAGACTAACAGTTTTTGTCCTATGATCAAATGGACACCAACAGAATTTGGAGGTGAGGGAGAAGTAACAATTCAATTTACATTTTAGGAACATTAATCAGGCAAATATTATTACTCTAGTTTAAGGATGAGGCAGCAGATGTCCTGGCTTAGAAATGCAGTGATGGAAATAGAAAGAAAAGAATGTGTGCAATATGAGAGGCTCTAAAGACAGGTGCAATTTTTGCCAAAAAGCTTCTAAGATCCTCAAATGGACAAGGTGAACCATTTTAAAGGAAGAACTGGTAAGACAATGAATAAACTACGAAGAATGAAGATGTTAAGATAACAATGACTCAAACCTCAATAATTAGAATTGTCATTAAGCAAATGTAGATTGAGAAGAGGGTAAGTTTGGATTTAGGTATCAGGAGTTTAAAGTGATAGCAGAACTCTACATGGAAACTTCCAGCAAACCGTAATTGCCGTGAGGTGGAGATCAGGTGAGGTGTCATCACTCAGACAAAGACATTAGAAAAGTCATTAAAATCTTGAGGCAGGGGTAGGTCCAGAGGAAGATCCTGGAGAGGGCTGAAAGCAGAGGACCAAGGACTAGACTAATAGGTATGTCTTTATTTAAGGAACAGAAAGACAAATGAGCCAGCAATACCAAAATAGATTGGTTAAAAAAAATTTTTTTTCAATAGTCCATTATCTATAGTATCTACACTCGACCAAACTTTTTGACCCATAGGACTGTTGACTTTGGTTATGTGTGAACACATTTGTATTCCATTCTTCGCACAGTCAATGTTAAGATTTTCCTGATATGTCTTCAGAAGGCCTGGGTTCCAGCCCATTTTGTCTCCTACCTGCTCTGTGGCCTCAATCATCAGTTACAAGGGATAAAAATACTACGCTACTGCAAGCCTCACAGGTGTTATGAAAAATAACATTAAATTTTTTTTTATTTATTTATTAGAGACAGAGACTGAGAATGAGAGGGGAGAAGGTCAGAGAGAGAAGCAGACTTCCCGCAGAGCCGGGAGTTCGATATGGGACTCGATCCAGGGACTCGAGGATCATGACCTGAGCCAAAGGCAGTCGCTCAACCAACTGAGCCACCCAGGCGCCCACATTAAAATTTTTTTAAATCATAAATTTCAATGAAGGCTTTTCTAACTCATCAAGAATAAATGTAATTTATATGCCATACTCAAGCTATTGCTCAACTTAGATTACGAGGAGAAAAGATAAACAGACTTATTTTCCTAAATTAAAATAGCCAGATCGAGGTTTTTAAATGTATTCGCTAGATTTTATTGAGGGCTTATGGTATGCTTAGTACTGTGACAGCCACACACCAGATACAGTTGAAATCAGCATGGAGCCTGCTTTGGCAGGACTTAGAATCTGGTAAGGAAGACGAGAAACAGGAGTCATGAATGATAAAACGTGAATCGATATGTTACAAATGCCGTAAGACCCATATGAATCGAGTCCAGCTGATGTTCAGAAAGAGGAAATTTCTGGCTAAGGGAGAAAGGAGGAAGGCCTTGAATAAGGGTAATACTGTGACAGATGGAGAGGAAAGGGAGGGCATCCCCTGCAGGCCCAGAGGGAAGAGGGCACAGACAGGGCTTAGGCAATGGCAAGGAGCACAGTTAGCTAGGAACATGGAACAATTAGGGGAGCAGCAGGAGATAGTCAGATTCTAAAGGGCACAGATGCCAGGACAAGGAGTCAGGACTTTGTTCCATGGACAGTGGAGCATGATGAGGGCAACAAAGGACCTAAAGAAGCAAACTAACACAATTATATCCATATTTAAGGTAGTTCAGCAAAAAAAGGTGGGCTTTAGGGGGGAAAGATGGATACAGTGGGATTACCAAAATGCATGGATGTTTTTGAGTTGCTCATTACAAGTAAGGGACAGTGGTATTCTATGAAAACTGCTTTAAACATATCCTTCCCCCAAAATTGATTTCAATAGGAACATGGAATTTACACCCCTCTTTTCCTAATAATCTGTGTTTTATAGTTGAATGTGAAGTTCTAAAATAGACATACTGTCCACTAAAGCCAGGAAGACTGGCTAGGGCAGGAAGCCATGTGCCAGCTCCAGTGAGTCAGGGCAAAAAGGTGCTGAGTAGAACAGCTGAGGCAGAGGTTCTAAACCTTTTGGGGACCATAGAGTCCTTTGAGACTGCACATAGTTCAGAGATATGTGAAATTCTGCATACAGTTTCAGGGGGTTCATGGGCCCTCTGAGTCCTATACACTGAGTATCAGACACTCCTATTAATAATCTCTGAGCTGGAAAAGACAAAATTAAGGATGCCCCAGAAGCACCATAAGAAGTAGCATGTAAAAACTCGCAATTACAGAAGTCAGGATTACCTACCCCAGATGTTTCCAATGAAGCTCCCTGCCAGAATTACCTGGGGCTATTCCCATGGCACAATCAGACTTTTTGGAGGCAGGACTCAAAAATCTGAATTTTTAATTAACCAAAGTCATTGTGGTAGGAAAGCAGGTTTTGAAATCTCTAATCTAGTTTCTTTGGGACAACAGCTAGAAATGCTTCCAAGGTGGATGGGACACTCTGCTATTTCTAAGGGTCTTACTAGAGATCCTTCGATGTTGCTATGGGCTAAACTCTTAGGCGCTGAACCATTTAAACCTGACCTTAAGGTCCCAGGGCAGCTTCATTCACTCCTTTCACTTCATCCCTCACTCAGCATGGTCGCCATGCCCACTTGGAAGACACCCACTCCTTCCTTCAGCCTTTTGTAATCCCAACCTTCCCCACTGTGGTTGTACAGTTCCCAGCCCATCATCATCATCATGGCTCTTGACTTCTCAGGGCTCAATGCTAATCTAAGCATTCTAGAGGCTATCTCTTGAGAATGAGGCATACTAGGGTTCCTACTAGATATCCTCCCGCAATTCCAGGGTGACTCATTCAGACAGTCCCATGGATCGGGAAATAGGTAGATTCCCTTCACTGATCCTTGATCTTCATACTGTTCCCTGACCCTGATTCTCTGGCTGTTCCTCTGTCTCTGCAGAAGCAATGGAAATAGCTAACGACCTAAGGGCTAAAGAATAAGAAGCCAGTCATTTAATGCATGCCTCTGATGTCCAGTGTGCCTGGTTATTTCAGGAAGGGAACCTATTGTAGAGTCAGGCTTTCTTATTCACCAGCCGAACTGAGCCACGCGGGAGCACCGTGGACCAAAGAGGCTCACCACAGCCTCAAAGAGTCAAAACTGAAAATTTTAGTATCGAGCAAATTCTCTGACTTCCTACCTCCTAGCTTAGAGTTTTCTTGGGTAGGTGAGTCAGGCTGGGTGACAGTGGTTAGCCAGGACAAAAGAATGCAGGTAGGTCGCTGCACAGACCTAGGAAACAGCAGAAACGGTGGGGCAAGATCTCTAACACCGTCTTCACGTATCTTCACGTCTTCATACCTAAACAGGTTAGGTTCCAAACCACTTAAAGGTAGCTCATGCTTGCACTTCCGCCTTTCAGAATATTATCTATTTTTCTGTGCCTGACGTAGCAGAAAGGGAAAGGATGAGAAGTCAGGGAAATCAGGGAGTTATTTACTGTGTGCTTTAGGGCTTCTTGCTTAATCTCCCAAGAGCCTCAATAGTTCTTTTTTTTTTTCTTTTGTTTGTGTGTGTGTGTGGTTTTTTGTTTGTTTTTTGGTGAAATGGGCATAATTATTTCTACCTTACCGGGTTGTTGTGGATATTACTGTGGAAATTAATTAATGCCGTGGTACCCAGCACCCAGTCCAGTGTTTGGTTCAGAAGGAGCCCTCGGTGCCACTTCTCTCCCTATTCCCAGCTCCATCATCCAGATCGTTGGTTAGTCAGCTTACATAGCAAGGTGCTAGGACTTAGACTCTATCCCTGAGTACATCCCTACCTGCTATTCCAGAGCATAACCCAAGAACAGGAAGCTAGGTGATCAAAAGCAAATCCTCTTAACCACTTAAAACCTCAGGTTCCTCATTCTTAAAATGATGGGTTTCTATGAATGAATGATCTCCCTCTGGCTCTTTCCCTCACTGATCCCGCACAAGCGGTAAACCGACCCTCTCTGAGTTCTTACCGTGCTGCAGCAGTGTGGCTGCAGCTGTGTCATCATGGGTTGTAACCACAGCAAATAGCCCACTAAGACTCCAAACAGAGAAGAAAGTATTTAAGGATAAACAGCAGGAGACCTACAACCATTACAGCCAGGTAGAAAGATACAGAGAAGAGAGATAATGTTAAATTACAGTTGAAGCGAAGGTGGAAATTATAGCAACAAAAGCAAAACCAGCCCAAGAGGCTTACAGCAGATTCTGCGATGTGAGACAAAATGTCATTTCCAAAGGTTTTTAATAATTGTGCTTCTGCAAGAAGATTTGTAATTACAAACATGAATAATCCTCGGCATATATCATTTCTAAAGATAGAGGCTGTTCTTCTGTTCCAGATGAAGAGCTAAAGAATAGCTCACACCGGTTGGTACATGACAAGGCAGTAACAACCAGACAATTAGGATGATGCATCAGCAAAATTAGAGTCGCAGCATCCCATATACAGATGCTGAATCCATCAACAAGGAAGGGACATCACTATCACATCAGCAGTGGAAGTCTCCAGATAAAGGGAAACCATATCACACAAAGGAGGAGGACATTACTGAACAGGATAGAACATTACCACTTCGGTCCTACCTGAATAAGCTCTCAAAGACAATGAAGGATAATTTTATTTTTAAAAGGCAGCCAGAAAAATATTTTTAAGGTAGGGAGATGGTGGATAAAAAATGCAGGGGCACCTGGGTGACTCAGTCAGCTAAATGTCTGCTTTAGTTCAGGTCACGATCTTAGGGTCCTGGGATCGAGCCCCTCATCAGGGCTTCTTGCTCAGCAGGAAGTCTGCTTCTCCCTCTCCCTCTGCTCCTCCCTGCCTCGCTCATGCTCATTTGCTATCTCACTCTCTCTCTCAAATAAATAAATAAAATCTTTTTAAAAAATTATTAATGTAAATCCCTTAATATTGAGTTATTGGTTTGCCCATGGACCCTATGTTTTGTTGGGCTTTTCTATGGTTTGTAATATTCACTGCTTATAGTAGATGATAGGCAAGCCAGGTAAGTTTAAGAGACTGTTAGATTGTTTTCAGGTGGAGTCATCCTTGCACCTGCTTTCTTTCTCTCACATCCCACATATACTTTGTCAGGAAGTCTGTCGTTCCCGCCTTCAAAGCACATCCAGAGTGGAAACCACTTCTCACCACCATCACCACCACCCAGAATTAAAACTACAGGCTCCCTGCACCTCCCTTTACCCCTCCAAAGTCTGTTCCTCAACAAGGCAGTCGGAGTGATAGTTTCCACTCTTAAACTCAAAACCCTACAGTGGCTCCCCATTTCACTCAGAGCAAAAGCCTAAATCCTTCTTCACTGGCCTAGAAGGCCCACAGGGCTCCCTGTTAACCTCTGCCCTCCCTTTCTTCACTGTTAGCACATGAGTTTCTTTTCACTCCTACACTCCAGGAAAGCCCCCAACTTACGGACTTTGCATTGGCCATTGCCTCTGCCTAGAAGTTTCTTCTGCAAATATCCACCACACACACTCACTTCACTTGAGAGTTCACTCACATTGCACTTTTTTCAATGAGGTGAAACCTGGCTACCCTTAAAGTTACAGTTGGCTACTCCCATCTTTCATCTACTGCTCCTGCACTCCCTAGTTCTTTCCTTCTTCTCTACTTGTCACCTTCTAATATCCTTATTGAGTTTCCTGATTTATTATATTTATCCTTTGCTTTTTTATCTCTTCACACTAGAGGGCAGGGACCTTTGTTTTGCTGTCTGATATAACCCAAATGCCTAGCACAGTGTCTGGCACAGAGTAGATATTTATAATTATTTGTGGAATGAATGAGTAAATAGAACAGAAAATCCAACTCAAATTGACTTAAACCAAAAGGAAATACAGTCCCATATAACTGGAAGTTGTGAGGTGTGTGGGGACATTAGGAGGAAGCTAATGCTTCCCTGTGATTCTTCTAGGTCAGTTACTTCATCAGGCTGATAATAAGGTGGTTGCAAAAGTTCCAGGACAAATTTGAGGTGGCCCAGGCAGGGGCAGGTGGGAGGGAGGGGAATGGAGGATGACTCTTTGAGACTCTTTTTTAAGAGTGAGGACACTTGAGCTAGAAGCCCCAGCAAACTTCTGCTAGCATCTCATCGGCTCAAATTGAACCAGTCTTTGCTGTTGGGGGAATGATGTGCAATGCTTTGCCTTACTGGAAAGAGGGGTGGAAAAAGCAGAATGGATTTAGCTAAGATTAATCAAAACCCACCTCAACCCCATGGTCACCTCACCATGGGGGAGGAGTAGGATAGATAGTTAAACCTAGCGTCCACTTCTCAAAGTTAACCAGATAAGACAGACAGGTAGACAGAAGGCATGGGGGAAAGGATCTGGTCAAAATAGAGATGCCGGAAAACTGAACATTCTGAAAGCACTGCAATTGATTTTCTTGGTGGTGATGCTCTGAATTCAGTAGCATCTGAGCTTTATGGCTTAATTGGACTGCTCAGGAGTATGGGAAGTGTTTATGTGGACCGCACAGAAGCCCGGCTCATGTGTGACAGTCCCACACCATCCCTGCTGATCCAGATTCACACAGCAAAGATGTTTAGCAGTGAATATGAACAAATTTTTTTACTGATTCTGGTTTCACTGAAAACCAAATATAACAAATATTTCACACTCTTACAGTTTGTAAATGGGGAAAAGGTGACTGAAATATGGAATACTCTTTATTTGTTAAACACACGACGTGGGATGAGATGGGGACATATGGGACATAGAATCTGAGATTTCTGCAGTGTTTTGCTTCTGCATAAACCACACAGAAAAGCTTATCCTTCTTGCTGATTTCCAATCAATGATCATTCCTCCTGGGATTTGGCAAGAGTCTATCTCTGCTATCTGTTGAAAAAAGCCATCAGGAACGGGAAAACCTTGCCTAATCAAATTAGAAAGCTAAACAAAATTTCTGAGAGAGGAATGATTAGGAAGAAAAAGTTTTAGACACAGTTTGTATGCACAATTTCAGGCAAACAGTGGGCAAATTATAACGGGATTATATCTATTCATACTGTGAGTGGGACTTCATGGAAATCACTTATTAGTTTCTATACATAAACTCCCACACAAGTGATACAGTGGAGATCACAATCTCTTAAATCCATGTAGCAAAAGAAAAATTTGAAATTTTTAACTCCAAAATTATTTCATTCTATGCTTTGACTCTTTGGGTCATTTTGGAATAGTTTTTTATTTTGTTTTGTTTTAATTTTTTCTTTTCTTTTATTCTTCTTTTCTTTTAATCAGTCATGGGGAACAGAGTTGGGATAAGGACACAGGTTTTTTTTTTCTTATTTGTTTATTTATTATTTTTTTATTTTTATTTATTTATTTTTATTAATATATAATGTATTATTTGTCC
>CM052807.1:100771057-100835090 GCA_028533885.1 Nasua narica | reverse complement strand
GCCACCCTTAGTTTGTTTCATGAGTTTAAGAGTCTCTTATGGTTTGTCTCCTTCCCCATCCCATTTTGTTTCATTTCCCTCCCCCACCCCCCAAGACCCCCTGCCCTGCCTCTCAAATTCTTCATATCAGAGGGATCATGTGATAATTGTCTTTCTCTGACTGACTTATTTCGCTTAGCATAATACCCTCTAGTTCCATCCACGTCGTTGCAAATGGGAAGATTTCATTTCTCTTGATGGCTGCATAGTATTCCGTTGTATATATTCACCACATCTTCTTTATCCATTCCTCTGTTGATGGACATCTAGGTTCTTTCCATAGTTTGGCTATTGTGGACATTGCTGCTATGAACATTCGGGTGCATGTAACCCTTCAGATCACTACATTTGTATCTTGAGGGTAAATACCCAGTAGTGTGATTGCTGGGTTGTAGGATAGCTCTATTTTCAACTTTTTGAGGAACCTCCATACTGTTTTCCAGGGTGGCTGTACAAGCTTGCATTCCCACCAACAGTGTAGGAGGGTTCCCCTTTCTCCGCATCTTCACCAACATCTGTCGTTTCCTGACTTGCTAATTTTAGCCATTCTGACTGGTGTGAGGTGGTATCTCACTGTGGTTTTGATTTATATTTCTCTGCTGCCAAGAAATGTTGAGCACTTTTTCATGTAAGGACACAGTTTTTGAGATGACTTACTATATTTCCTAGATTGCAGGTATATATAACTGTATATATAGTTGTGGCAGACAAAATAAGGGCCCCTGAAGATACATATGTCTTAATCCTGTAACCTGTAAGTACATTAAGTAATATGGCAAACATGTATTAAAGTTGTAGATGGAAATAAGTCTGTTAAACAGTTGACTTTAAAATAAGGAGATTATTGGGATGCCTGGGTGGCTCAGTTGTTTAGGCATCTGCCTTCAGCTCAGGTTATGATCCCAGGATCCTGGGTTCCAGCAAGCTCTGCCGCCCCAGGCTCCCTGCTCAGCAGGGAGTCTGCTTCTCCCTCTCCCTCTGCCCATCTCCCTGCTCATGCATTCGCTTTCTCTCTGAAATAAGTAAATAAAATCCTTTTAAAAATAAATAAATAAAATGAGGAGATTATTTTGGATTATCCCAGTGAGCCCAAAGTAATCACAAGGGTCCTTGAAAGTAAAAGATAGTATGGAAGAGGGGACGAGTGAGATGGCACCATCAACCAGATTTTGGTAGCTTTGAAGATGAAGGAAGATGGAGATGAGCACAGGAAATTGGACAGTTGGAATGCAAGGGAACGCATTCCTCTCTAGAGCCTCCAGAATAGAATGCATCTTGCTGACACCTTGATCTTTGCCCAATGAAATCCATGTCAAACTTCTGAACTGCCGAACTATTAGAAAATAAATTTGTGTTGTTTTAAGCCATCAATTTTGTAGTAACTTGTTACAGCAGCCATAGAAAACTAATACAGCTATCATTTTATAGAATCACATATTGCAAATAGAAAGGTACTGAAATCGCCTTGAGTTTGGAACATTCTCAGATGCTTAACGAAATAGATTAAAGGCTGAACAAGATCCAGTCCAATCCGCCTTATCAAATGGGAGCACATTTTAGGAATTAAGCTCTGCTATCTGTATTTATGGACACTTCAAGAAATAGCAGTGTACTCCCCAATAATCACAAACCAGAAGACTGCTGAACAGAATGTACAATTGTAAGACTGTAAAAGGCAACATGAATTTTATTTGCTTCTCATACAGAGGCAGATTCTTATTTCTATGATCTCTATTTGCCTGAATATGAGAAATCTTTTCCTTTTTTTAAAAAAAACTATGAAATTTCCTCATTTAAGCTCCAGCATGTTTCGGATGAGTTTTGGTGTTGTTTCTGACACTGACTTCCATATTTAAAGATAAGTGACAGGAATCACTATCTATTGTGGTGCTTGATGCATAATCATTCTGTGCGTATTGGAATAAAATACTTATTCATTCACTGTCAAAACACTGCCCTAGGCAGCAGGGTGCAATGGTAAATAACCTCCATTCAGCCCTTGCCTTCCCAGAATGTAAAGTCTAGTTGGGAAAGCAGACACCTGCGAAGGTCATCACAACACAGTGTGGGAAGTGCCATAATAGGACACTTCGCTGAAGGGCACTTAACCCAGTCCTGACCGAGAGTAGGGGATTTTTGGAGAAAGCAATCCCTTTGACACTGCCTTCATTAGATGCCTGATTTATGTTTGCAGAGTTGGGTCTTGTTCTTCCGGCTCTTTCTCCTTGTCAGTTTGAATCCCTTGCTCAGGGAGTCACCCTGTTCCTGGCTATTGGATGGCCATTCAACACATGTTGTAAGGACGAACTCAAAGCATGCTTCAGAATTATGACTCAGTATGTTTTTCAAGCTACTATACAGGTATAGCTTTGGTTTTTCGTTTTAAAGCTCACCATGCCACTACTGGCCGAAAATCCTTTAGCTATCCTTTCCCTGTATGCATCTTGCCCATCATATTTTGCTAACCCCTAACATAAGAAAAATAGTATTTATTTTTAGGTAATATATTTTATCTTTCTAGCTACAAAATAATACAAGTTCATTTTAGGAATCTGGGAAATTACAGGAAAGAATAAAGAAAAAAGTATTTGTCACCATACTTCTATTATCAGTTTTTAATATAATCAATCCTCTTATTCAGACTCCATATTTGTGAATTCACCTGTTCACTAAAACTTAATTGTAACCTCCAAACCGGATACCCTCAGTGCTTTCTCAGTCAGGCAGAGGCCCAGGCATGTGCAGAGCAGCAAAAATGTTGAGACCTGCCTGCCCCACGCCTTCCCAGCTGAGGGCGCTGAGACTTGGGCGGGGTGATGCTCTGCCTTCTTGTTTCAGCTCTCAGCCTGTAAACAAGTGTCTTTTTTTTTTCTTAAAGATTTTATTTTTTATTTATTTGACAGAGAAGAGAGAGACCACAAGTAGGCAGAGAGACAGGCAGAGAGAGAGAGGGAGAAGCGGGCTCCCCACTGAGCAGAGAGCCTGATGCAGGGCTCTATCTCAGGACCCTGGGATCATGACCTGAGCTGAAGGCAGAGGCTTTAACCCACTGAGCCACCCAGGCGCCCCAAACAAGTGTCCTTTTTGAAGTCGACTTTAGTGCCATGTATTTTGCATTTTTGCGCTTTTTGTTGGTGAGTTAGTTGTTTAAAATGACCCCCCCCAGCAGAGGGCTAAAGTGCTCTCTTGTGCCCTAAGCACATGCAGAAAATACATGTGTTAGACATGCTTTGCTGACACATACATTGCAGGGCTGTTGGCCTTGAGCTCAGTGTTAATGAATCAACAATGTATGTTAAATAAGGTGTCATTAAAGATAAGCCCACATAAAACAATGTTATATATTGATTGGTTGGCAAAATCATGTGACCAGAGGTGGCCTTTTCCCCAGGAGCACTGATTCAGTGTTAGCTAACTCATTATTCATAGTTATAGAACATAATTACCGCCAATATTAAGAATCTATTGTATTTTCTTTATGCCAAAAAAGAAAAGAGGAATCATACCATGTCAGGTCTGGCCGGCAAACCCTGAGACTGCTAATGAAAAGATGACTCCAGACATGTTAATGGGAGAAAGGAGAGACCTGGGGACCAGATGCTCTAGTGGAGAAAGGCCTCGAACCAAGCTTTGTCTCTACTTTCATTGGGGTGTTAGCCCCCTACACCAAGTGCAAGTGCAAAACAAGAAGGCAAGGAATTCATGTAGTACGTGACCACCACATGTGCCTGTTTTTCTTCAAAATTTAAACATTTACTCCCTAGATGAGAACCTTGAGCCACAGTAAGAATCTGGCCACTTTTAGCCAAGAAACTTCAAAGGAGGCCCAGCATCCTGGCACTCCTCCTTTGCTTTCCAATTAGTCCCATCCAGGGAGGCATATACAAGTTAGATTTTGTCTATCCAGGCACTGTGAATTCCCACAATACCATATGTTAATTTTTGTATCCCACCTTTTTTTTTTTCACTTAACCCACATTCTGAACACTTTTCAATGTTATTACATATTTTTAAATATAATTTTAAAGATGTATTTGACCAAATGGATCTCCTTGGTTTATTTGTTTCCCTCTTGCTAGATGTTAGGTCATTTCCAAAGATCATCCTTATATATACGTTTTGTGTTTTTCTTTCATCCATTTAGTCAACAAATATTTATTGAGTTCCAACTATATTTCAGGCCTCATGCATAAGGATACAAAAATAAACAGGATGGATATCTATTCTCAGGAGTCTCTATTCTTCTGAAGTTTGTAATCAACTGAGAGGGACAGATAATAAGCATTTACACAAATAATTCATTAGAATAGTAATAAATGCTAGCAGGGACAAGGACAGGAAGGTACAAAAGCACACAAGAGAGCCTGTTCTTAATGAGGGAGTAGTTCCCTGATAAGTGACATTTTCAGCTGAGCCCTGAAAGAACTCAGGACCAGAATGTACTTGACTCTTATATAAGATGTAGAAGGAAAAGGTTTTTTTTCTCTTTTCTCTCCCTCCTCACTCTTCCCACACCACAAGCCAATGGTGCATCAGTAGGCTTCGCCCTCATGGGCGTGTGACCACAGGGTCTGGCTGCCTGCCCACACCCAGTGCCACCCATTCTTCCACCTGCACCCCTAGAGGGAAGAATGGTAGGGGGGCCATGAGTCTAGGCTAAAGGATGTGTCTGGCTGGAGGGGACCCAGCACATAGCAGACCCCACAGGACCAAGCTGGCAGAAGAGAGGCGGTCAGGTGCAGCTGCAGGACTGCCCAGGGTAGGGCCTGGACTCAGCCGTGGGGCGAGGCAAACAGACGGACTGTAGCTTGGCACTGGCTGGGGCCACCACAAGTACAGTCCAAACCCCCTCCCCGTGCCCTTTCTTGCAGTAGAAGCTGGCAGCTGCTCAAAATCATCCCTTGCTGTTGGTTGAAAGATCAAATTCAGAGTGCAAGTGGCCATTCAGGGACGTAGGTATATAATAGGTGGACAAGTCGGTAGCATTCAAGACAAGCACCAGTTAAAACCATCAGCTGACCTCGTTCCACGCCTTAAGGACCGCGTTACTTTCAGAGGTCCAAGTGTCCGCTTGGCTTGGCCAGAAAATCTTCGAAGCTGTTTTGTTTGAGACTGTTTCTCCACAAAATGTGTCCACAGAACTTGAGACAGTGTGAACATCAAGGAATTGGGATGATTAAAAGCTTAATCACTTGGAAATTATGGGGGGGAGTATCAGTCTGAATTATATCAAGCGGAATTTAAAAGAAATGTAATTTGTACTTCCTGAAGTGTTAGCACTAAGTCTTAACTGCTAACTAGCCATTGCCACTAGAGGTCCTGCCTGCCTGACTTCACCAAACAGATAAGCATTTTTCTTAACTAACTAGTTCCTGAGTGGTGTGATTTGTAACACATCACTTAAGTGCTTGGAAATACTTATTCTCTTTAAAAATAAAAAATTATATATATATATATATATATAAACTGCAGTAATCTTTGGCATGCCTCAAATTTGCTTAACAAATTCTCTCAACATAAATGAAACTTCAGCCAGTTATAGGCTAAATTGTTATCAATTCCAAAGCAGCAATACCCAAATTAGTATGCGATGCAAAAAGTTAACTTCCATCCTGAAGCCCTTGACATCCAGGATGCAAATTAATAGTGACTTATTTACCAGCCATACACTGTGATTCTCTAAAAAACACTACGATGACAACATTTATCCTAATAAGGTTTCTCCAAAACATCTTTACAGAAACTTGAAATTCCATACCCTCTAGGCTTGTATTAGCTGCTGCTCACCTAAAGTTTTCACCTAGAGAGACAGTTCGAAGCTGATTTGGCACCTCACCCAGCTTTCTAACAGTCCCCAGGTGAAAAAGAGGAGAAGAAAAGTGTTAGTTACAAAATCAGGACCAAAGTTCATAAATTTTTGCCTTTCCTTTCTATGTAGGCTAGTTGAAATTGTGTTAGAAAGAGCCCCCTCCCTCCTATATTCTCACCAAGGTCTTCTCCATTCATTGCAAATGGCAAGATCATTTCCACTTTGCTCAACCCTCAGGAGCTCCGTGCTCCCTGACCTCACAAAAAGTTCATCTCCTGCTCTGCCTTTGTCGATACCTTCAACTGTTTCTCCCAAGACATTGTTCAGGTTCTGTGACATGATCTATTCTTAGTGAACCCATGCTGGGGAATCTTAAACTTTCACATTTTCATCCAAGTGACTCTGTAGTTTGGTTTCAGTATAAATAACTGCAATTTGTATGTGTTTTCCCCCACCAAGGATGGAGTTTAACCTTCAAAGCCAGGGTATTAAAGACTCTTTCAGAACTGCAATTGCATTTGTAGGAAAAGCATTCAGTCTGTCTCAGGTTTTCCTGAGTCCCTTTATTTTTCTGTCCATGACAATTGAAGCAGTGGTTCTCAGCCCTAGCTGAACATGAAAATCATCTGGGGAGTTTTTAAAAAGCACAGATGCTTGGATTTCATCCCATATCAATTGAATCAAAATTCCTGTGAGTAGGGCATTGGTACTTTTTATAGCTCCCAGGTGAAATGTGCAGCCAGGGTTCAGAACCAGTGCCTACAAGTGTCAATTGGGATTTTTTGCTCACCTCACCAGATCAAGATTTTTAAGAAAGCTATCCCACTGAAATTCATGGGAATTCAATATATGTTAATAATAATGGCGCTTTGTATTTTTTCTGGAGATTTTAACATTTTATAGTACTCTCACAACTCATTTTCTGCATAATCAATCAATATTTATGAATTACATATCAGGGACCATACTAGGTGCTAGAACAAAAATAATGAAGAAGACATGACCCTTGCCCTTCAGAGACATACAGACAAGTAAGTGAAATCAAACAGATAGACGTCTAGACAAATTGCAGGTGCCATATATGGAGTATGATGGAAGTCCAAGGAGTGAGTCATCTGATATACCTGGGTGGTTTAGGAAAGGACACATGTAAGAGGTTACTCCTTTGCTGAGTCTTGAAAGATGAGTAGGAGGTCTCCAAGTCGAAGGTAGGGGGCTGAGAGAGAGTTCAGGAATTTCAGGCAAAGGGAGTGGAATAAGCAAAGACAATGAAGCTATAATATACTGGCATGTTTGGCTAATTAGGTAGGAGGAGAGGCATGGGCAGAAAATGAATATAGAGAGTTCACAGGGAGCTAAATTCTACAGTAAAGAATTTGGACTTTATCCCGGAGGCCACGGAACCTCCAACATTTTTATCACCTACTCTTATCAGTAAAAAATTTTAGCAAAACTTCTAACATATATTTATTTATTTAGAATTTACCTAAATGTAATGCTATGTTAATTATAAAACATATGCCAAAGATAAAAATTTTTAAAAGGCCAAGATTAAAAATAACTGTAACTGGAAATTCTGATATTGTCCTCCTTCACTCCAGTGAATCACCTGGCGCATCCCTGGAGTATGTATATCCCACTTTAAGATCACTGCAACAGACGTGGAGAGTAAGCAACTTGACTTGACCTATACTTCATAGAACCTGTGAGGTAGGTAGGGCAAAAATAGGAAAACTAAGCCCCAGAGATATAGAGTGACTTGTCAAAGTCACACAGCTAGTTACAGCATAGAAAGGACTAGGACTCACACTGAAGACCCAGACCGATATTCCTCCTACTACCCCATAGTACCTACCCTGAGCTGTCTTCCTCATCACAATTTCTATGAAGTCAAGAGCCTTTAGACAAGATATATCTGTGTATTCAATTATGTGATCCTTCCTTGTCTTACCAGAATATGAGAGAGAGTCTGACAAAGGAACCATAAAACATCATTGGGATGAAACTGCACTAGTTCCACTGTGTTGAGATCTGGGAAGGGAGTCATTTAACTGAATGAATGAGGAATAGAATGGTCTTAGTTAACAAAGAGCCACCATATACATGTAAGAATAAATGATCAACATTTAAAGAAGGCAATATGGCATGACAGATGGAGAGAACACTGGCTTTGGAGTTGGGGGTCTGAGATCTAATCCTAACTCTGCTACTTAATATGCCTTGCATGAGCTTGGGCAACTTGTTTAACCTTACTCACCACTGAGGGGCTGAATAATTTCTAAGACTGATGTGAATATTAAATACACTTTCTATAGATGTTCTTTTTCCTCCCCTTCCTCAACAAATAGAATACCACAATTGGACTAGCCACTAAAACTGGACTGAACATTGACTATAATTCCATCTGGCTTGGGTCATGAGGAAGGCATTTTAGGAACTTCTATTAAATTTTATTATTGTAGGGCGCCTGGGTGGCGCAGTTGGTTGAGCAACTGCCTTCAGCTCAGGTCATGATCCCGGAGTCCCGGGATCGAGTCCCATATCGGGCTCCCAGCTCCATGGGGAGTCCGCTTCTCACTCTGACCTTCTCCCTTCTCATGCTCTCTCTCTCTTTCCAAATAAATAAATAAATAAATAAATAAATAAATAAATAAAATCTTTAAATTTTATTATTGTAAATTTAAAAAATACTTCCTTCTTATTGGAAAGACTGTTGACTCAACTAGTTTTTTTGTATTTTTTGTATACAGAATAGTAGCTACCATTTATTGAAAGCCTACTGGGCCAGGATTTCATTAGCTAGTCCACATATAATATTTAAAGTTCATGGCACAACTTGCAGCAAGCATTATTGTCTTCGTTTTGTAAATGAAGTTAATTGGTAGAAGGCCCACAACTAGAATCCAGTCCTATTTGTTCAAAATCTTTTCCATTAACTATTACTTAAGGTTAAAGAGTAAAACCTCATTTCACAAACTCTTGCACAGAACGCTAGCTTCTTGAAATATAAACATCCATTCCAGAGTGAAGACTGTTTACCATAGCTGCATCTGAGAAGTTCACAGTAACACTTTGTATTATTAAAGATTCTGTGAAGCTCTGCAGGGAGGAAACCATTTTTATTTAACCCAAATTTCTCAAATGCATTTGACCATGGAAACCTTTCTGGTTTCTAAGATTACATATTAACATCACCCAGGAACAAATATTCTATAACCACTAGTTTGAGAAATGCTTATCTAAAGAAACCACAGGACTACTTCCATTTGATATGTTGATATTATCAGAAAGCCAAAGACCGACGAAACATTATTTTCCTAACCCTTTGGAAGATTGAGTAGGTCTAGAACAGGGAAGATTATATGGCTCTTTTTCTAGAGTAACAGTTCCATACAGATAAGCCTTTAGTCTCCACTGCTTGCCACTCATCACCTTGGTCACTTTCACAAATATGGAATTTGTTTTAGAAAGATGAAACTAAAGATATTAGGGTTCTGAACATCCTGCAATTATACTACCCTATTCAGGTTAGCTTTTTAGAAGAGAGGGAATAACTGCACGGCATATCAAACAACTTATGAGAGAAAACATCTCTTCGTACACAAGTGGCTATGACTAAAGCAATCTTGCGCCTTATAAAGAATTCTCAATGGTAAAGCTGCAGAGCTGATTGATGAGTGCTGCCTACCACAATAGGGAAATTGCAAAGAGAAACTGCACACACAACTGAGAGGAGCACACTGTGCTAATCTGCATTCCCCCCTGGTCCTCTGCTGAGGTCTGGAGGCTGCAGAGGAAGGACATGACAATGGAGAGAAATCAGAGAGAGATGGGAAGGGGTTGTCGCCACTGAAAGCCAGGAGGGCCGAGGTTGGTGCATGTATGCCTCTCTTGCACTGAACTCTGTGGGGCAGCTGCTGAACAACACAATATAGATTGAGAGCTTGTTAAGATCAGATGCATAGGTGTGTCCCTTCCCGGTAATTCACAGAGGCTTTGGGAAAGTACAATCAGGGTCATCAATTTCTATCTGGGAAAAGTGCCAACACACAATTTCCTTAAAGAAATGGGAATTTGGGTTTAGAATGTTGAAAAACCAATCCAAAAACAGGTTATGCGTGAAGGGATAGATGCAGTGATGAAGGGCAGTATTAATTAAGAAAACGGCTATGAATGGCTTTCCCTTCCTATCACTTACAAAAGTGTCTAGGAAATATTTGACAACATAATAAGCTGCGCTTAAGTTCTCTTTTTCCCCAGAAA
Organism: Nasua narica; assembly: GCA_028533885.1. NCBI lineage: Eukaryota > Metazoa > Chordata > Mammalia > Carnivora > Procyonidae > Nasua > Nasua narica. Next base: position 100,824,979 of record CM052807.1, on the reverse strand, counting down.
CAAAACAAAACAAAAAAGATTGCAACAAGATATCAATATAAATTTTAAAATGGTAACAGGGTGTTCTATCTCAAATTTTAAAGACCTCACCTATCTCTGAAATATATAGAGCCACTATTTGATGAAGATATGCTATCCTCAAATATAACCCTAATAGAAAGAAGGAAAAAGGGGTCTCTATTAACTTCCTGCTTTGTATTTACCCAGAATCTCAAACGTGGTTATTTAGTCTTCCCTTTATTTTCCTATAAAGAAGTCATTTTCTTTTAATGCTAGATAAATTCCCAGGTCATAAGAGATGGATTTTCCCCTTTGGCCAGTAAGCAGAGGACCTCAAGTTCCTTCTAATTTTAAAGTTTTACTTCATTTATGTTCAAAATAGACTGAATCTGAAAGATATTGTTGATTAGGCTCCATATTTAGAGTATAACAGGGGATGTTAAACTTTACAGAGCATTTATCAACAACTCAAGTCACCAGTGTCCATGATGGACAGAATCAGGTTGATTTCACTTCCCAGGGTAGGAGAGTAGCCTAACAGCTCTGATTATCCTCGGGCTATTGCTCCTGGTGCCTTAAAAGCCATTCCTGAAATGTCATTTGCTGTCACCATCATTTTCTGCCAGAGACACCAACATGGTAAACTTCTGAATTGCCCTACTAGCAAAAAAGAAAAGGAAAGAAAACTACAAGTGCCCAAATTTACACCACATCATTTTTCATAATAGCTTTATTAAGATATAATTCACATACCATTAAATTTAATCTTTCATGGAGTACAATGGGGTAGGTTTTAGTATATTCACAGAATTGTGCAACTGTCACCACTATCTAATTTTAGAACATTTTCACCATCCCTAAAAAGAACCTTGTACCCATTAACAGTCGCTCTTTATTCCTCTTTCCATCCCATAGACTGGGCGTTTCTTATAAATAGAATCATACAATATGTGGTCTTTCTGGTTGTTTTCTTTCACCAAGCATAATATTTTCAATGTTCGTCCAAACTGTAGCATATATAAGTACTTCATTCCCTTTTATTGACAAATTTTTATTCCATTGTATAGATATACCGTATTTTATTTATCCACTTGTCAGTTAGTGGGCATTTGGACTGTTCTCCATTTTTTGCCTATTATGAACAATGCTGCTCGAAATCTTTAGGTACAGATTTTCACATAGACATGTTTTCAGTTCTCTTGGGTATGTGCCTCAGAGTGGAATTGCTGTGTCATATGGTAAATCTAAGTTTAAGTTGTTGAGGTATGCCAAACTATTTTCAAAGGGGCTGCACAATTTCACAATCCCACCAGTAGTGATGTATGAGGGTTAAAATTTCTCCACGTCTTTGCCTACACATGTTATTGTCTTTGTATTTTTATTTTAGTCATCTTAATAGATGCAAAGTGGTATTTCATATGGCTTTGACTTCCATTTCCCTAATGGCTAGTGAGGTTGAGCAACTTTTCATGTATGTATTGGCTGTTTGTATATCTTTTTTGGAAAAATGTCTATTCAGATCCTTTGGCCATCTTTTAATTGGGTCATTTGTCTTTTTACTATTGGCTTATAACAGTTTATTATGTGTTGTGAATAGAAGTCTCTGGCCAGATTTATGATTTGCAAATATTTTCTCCATTTCTATGGATTATCTTTTTACTTTCTTAATGATGTCCTTTGAAGTACAAAAGTTTTTAATTTTGATGAAGTCCAATTAATTTATTTTTTCTTTTGTCACTCATGCTTTTGCCATCATATCTAAGAAGCCATTGCCGAATTTAAAGTCATGAAGATTTATTTCTGTGTTTTTCTTAGAAGTATTGTAGTGTTAGCTATTTCATTTAGGCCTATAATTTGTTTTGAATTAATTTTTGTATATCGTGTAAAATAGGAGTCCAACATTTTTCTTTTGAATGTGGATATGCCGTTGTCCCCAATCATTTATTTTCCTGTTTCCTTCCATTGGTTTGTCTCAGCACCTTTGTCAAAAATTAATTGGTCATTAAGAGTTTACTTCTGAGTTTTTTTATTCCATTCCATTGTTCTATATTTCTATCCTTCTGCCACTACCACACTCTCTTGATTTTAGTAGCTTTGTAGTAAGTTTTAAAATTGGGAAGTGTGAATTCTCCAACTTTGTTCTTCTTATTCAAGATTTTTTAAAAACTCTTTGAATTTTTCAGTTCTTTGTATCTCCGTGTGAATTTGGGAATCAGCTAATCAATTTCTACAAATAAAAGCAGCTGAAATTTTGATAAGGGTTGCACTTAATTTATTGATCAATTTGGAGAGTTGCCATCTTAACATTGTCTTTTGATACATTTCTACTTATTTAGGTCTTCTTTAATTTCTTTTGATAATATTTTATAGTTTTTAGTGTACAAGTCTTTCATTTGTCTCAAAAATTTGTTCCTAATTATTTTGTTCTTGATGCTAATGTTTAAGGAATTATTTCTTAATTTCATTTCTAAGTGAGTCATTGATAATATATGGAAATACAAGTAATATTTGTATATTCATCTTATATCAAGCAACCTTGCTGAACTTGCTGATTAGTTCTAATAACGTGTGTGTGTGTGTATTCCTTAGAATTTTCTACATAAAAGATCATATAATTTGTAACGGTAGATCGTTTTACTTCTTCCTTTTCAATCTAGAGCCATTTTATTTCTTTTTTTTTTGCCTAATTACCCTGACTAGAACCTCCAATACAATGTTGAATAGAAGTGACAAGAGCATACATCCTTGTCTTATTCTCGATCTTTGAGAGAAAGCATGCAACCTTTCACCAGTAAGTATGATTTTAGCTATACTGTTTTTATATATAGCTGCCCTATATCAGGTTGACAAAGTTCCCTCTTTTTTCTAGTTTGTAAAATTATTTTACTATGAAGGAGTGTCGGGCTTTGTCAAATGCTTTTTCTGTATCTATTGAGAGACCCCTGTCATTTTTGTCCTTAATGTGTGCATTCTACTTTTTTGTAGTATATAATCCTCTTAATATGTTGCTGGACTAAATTTGTAGTGTTTTCTTAAGAATTTTTATATCTGTATGAATAAGAGATATTGGTCTATAGTAGTGTTCTTTCTTTGTCTCATTTTGGTAACAGGGTACTATTGGTCTCATATAAACCATATGAAAATATTCCCTCCTCTTCTGTTTTTTGGAAGAGTTTATGAGGATTGGTGTTAATTCTTTTTTAAGCATTTGGTAGAATTCACCAGTGAGGTCATTTTTACCTGGGCTTTTCTTTGTAGGAAGTATTTTTATTACTCATCTAATCACTATGCCTGCTATGTTCAAATTTTCTGTTTTTTAAAGTCCATTTCAACAGTTTGTGGCTTCTAAGAATTTGTCCATTTCATCTAGATTATCTAATCTGTTGGCTTACAATTGTTCATAGGTTCCACTTATAATGGTTTTTTATTTCTGTAAGGTCATGTCCTCTCTTTCATTTTTAATTTGGTAATTTCAGTCTTTTCTCTGTTTCTCTTGCTCGGTCCCGATAAATATTTGTCAATTTTCTTGATCTTTCCAAAGAATTAACTTTTGATTTTGTTGACTTTCTCTATTGTTTTACTATTCTTTATATCATTTATTCCTACTTAATATTTTTTATTTCTTTTATTCTTCTTGAAGTGGGTTTAGCTTGCTCTTCTCTTTCTGGTATCTTAAGGTGGAAGTTTAGGTCATTGGTTTGATATATTTCTCCTTATTTAATATAGACATTTATAGCAATGAATTTCCCTCTAATGATTGTTTTAGGTATATCCCATAAGCTTTGATATGATTTGCCTTCCTTTTCACCATCTCATAGTATTCTAATTTCCCTTATGATTTTTTCTTTGACCTTTTGGTTATTTATGAGTGTACTATTTAATGCACCTATATTTTTAAAATTTCCCCAAAATCCTGTTATTAATTTCTAATTTTATTACATATAGTCAGAGAATATACTTGGCATGATTTTGATCTTTTTAAACTTATTTTTTTTAAGATTTTATTTTTAAAATAAAGAGAGAGAGAGAGCATAAGCATGGGGAGCAGCAGGGAGAGAGAGAGGGAGAAGCAGGCTCACCACTGAGCAGAGAACCTGATGTGGGGCTCAATCCCAGGACTCTGGGATCATGACCTGAGCCAAAGGCCGACACTTAACCAACTGAGCCACCCAGACACCCCAATCTTTTTAAACTTATTAAGGCTTGTTTTATGGCCTAATGTATGGTCTATACTGGATAATGTCCCATTTTCAATTGATAAGAATGTACATTCTGCTGTTGGGTGGAGTGTTCTATAAATGTTGGTGTGTTTAGTTGGTTTGTAGTGTTGTTCAAGTCTTCTACTTCCTTGATGATCTTGCTTGTTTATTCTTTTCATTATTGAAAGTAGGATATTGAAATTTCCAACTATCACTGTTGAATTATCTATTTCTCCCTTTAATTCTGCCATTTTTTGCTTCATGTATTTTAGGACTCTCTTGCTAAATCCATGCATATTTATAATTATTATCTTTCTCATGGACTGACCCTTATATCATTATAAAATTTCCTCCTTTGTCTCTACTAACAATTCTGTCCCAAAATCTGTTTTGTCTGACAAAAGTATAGCCATTCTAGGTCTCTTTGGTTACTACTTCAGTGGTACATCTTTTTCCATTCTTTTACTTTCTATTTATTTGAATCTTTGAAACTAAAGTATGTCTCTTAGGGGGAGCATATCATTGGATTATGTGTTTTCTTTAAAATCTATTCCGCCACTTTTTGCCTTCTCTTTGGAGTGTAAAGCCCTCACAATTACTGTAATTTCTGGTAAGATTGGATTTACATCTGTCATTTTGCTATTTGTTTCCTTTATGTCTTGTGTCTTTTTGTTCCTCTGTTCCTTGAGCCCTGACTTTTTTGTGTTAAATAAATATTTTCTAGTGTACCATTTTGATTCCTTTGTTGCTTTTTTACTTTTTTTTTTTTAATTTATGCCCTAGGGATTACAATTAACATCTTTAAACAATCTATTTTGGATAAATAGCAATTTACTTTCAATGATATATAAAACATTGCACCAATATAGCTCCATTCTTCTCCTTCTCCTTTGTGTTATTGTCATACAACTTTCATCTTCATAGTTATAAGTCCATCAACACTTTTATAATTATTCCTTTATGCAATTGTCTTTTAAATTAAATAGAAGAAGAAAATAGTTACAAGCAAAAAATATATTTAGACTGTCTTTTATTTTTATAAATGTAATTACCTTTACTGGTGCTCTTTCTTCATGTGCAGTTTTTTTTATTAACATATAATGTATTATATGTTTCAGGGGTACAAGCCTGTGAATCATCAGTCTTACACAATTCTCAGTGCTCACCATAGCAATTACCTGCCACAATGTCCATCACCTAACCACTCTATCTCTCCCAACCCCCTCCCCTCCAACAACCCTCAGTTTGTTTCCTGAGATTAAGAGTGTCTTATGGTTTGTCTCCCTCCCTAGTCCCGTCTTGTTTCATTTTTCCCTCCCTTTCCCCCACAACTGCCTGCCCTGCCTCTCAAGTTACCACTAGTGTTCTCTCACTTTATCCAAAAGATCTCCCTTTACTATTTGCTATAGGGCAGGTCTGTCGGTAATGAATTCTCTCAGTTTATCTGAGAATTTCTTAATTTCTCCTTTGTTTTTTGAAGGATAGTTTTGTTGTATATAAAATTCTTGGTTGATAGTGTTTTCCTTTCAGCATTTTGAATATCTCATTCCATTACCTTCGAAAAACTATGTTTTGGGAGCTTTTTGTTGTTTTGTTTTGTGTTTTATGGGAGTCAACTACTAATCTTATTGAGGATACTTTGAACCTAATGAATCACTTATCTCTTATTATTTTCAAGATTTCTTCTTTTTTTTTTATTGTGGTGTATCAAGGTGTGGATCCCTTTAAGTATGTCCTGCTTGGATTTATTGAGGTTCTTGGATGTGCTTTAATGTTTTTCACCAAATTTGGGAAGTTTCCATTATTTTTTCAAACATTTTCTATGCTTCTTGTTCTTTCTCCTCTCTTCTGAGACTCTTATTGTTCTAAGATTCTGGGTGTGTATTAGGCTAAGCCTTTAATGCTCTAGCAGGCAGTTTAAAACTCTGCCTCAGCCTCCACACCCTGCTTGCACAGAACCGTAAGGATAGCCAGAGAAGAGATTAGAACCTTCTCAGATCTTTCCTGGGCATGTACACAGCTCTGCATGTGTTCATGGACCTCTTTATCAGGGACATGTTGGAGCTTTTGAAAATCCCCTGTGGACACCTTATTCTCCAGTTTTTCCATAAAAATTTTTGTAATCATCTATTTAGCCCTGACTTGTGTCATTCCTTCTAGCAGCTTCACAGTTAAACAATTACTGCTGATTGCTCCAACAAATGCCTTGGGGGTGTGGTATTTATTATAATAAACATAATAACAAATTTTGATGGGACATGTGAGTTCAGGGTAAGGTGTCTGAGGAAATGCTATAAGAGCTGAACATGACTTAATGGACTATAATTCGCCACACAGAGAATGAGGCAGGCAACAAGGCAAAGACAGCATCTCTAAACCCCATAAAGTGTTGGGACCTGGTGGTGCAGGGTGACTAATGCCCAGGAAGAAGTTGTGGCTGGAAACAGAACATGAAGTAAGATAGTGAGGGACTTCGGTTAAGGAAGGCCTTGGCCAAAGAAGACTAAGAAGTTTAAACTTTAGTTTTTTAGATTATGGAAAGTCTTGAATAGAGAAATCATTCAATTATTAATTTATTCAACAAGTATTTATTGTCTATTGTATGTCAGGCACAGTTGTATTCATTGAGGATGTAGCAGTGAACAAGACAATGGTCTTGACCTCATAAAGCTTACATTCTTGAGGGGTAGAAATACAATGAGGAGAAAATATTAAATACATAATATAGATTTAGGTTGGGTTGAGTACTGTGAGTTAAAGTAAGGGAAAACAAAGCAAGGTTAGAGAGAGCTTTGGAGCCTGGAAGGTAAGAGGTAGCTATGTAGGGGTAATCAAGAGAAGCTTTCTCTGAAGAGGAGACAATCACTGAAGTAAGAGCAAACTATTCAAAACTTCGAGGAGCAGCAAATCCAGGGAGGAGCAATGGTAAGTTTGAATACCCTGAGTCAAGAATGGAATTGCATTTTCAAAAAAACACACAAAAAAACTTAGGGGTAAAGTAAGGGAGAGAGTGATATGAAATGAGGTCTCCCCTGTAGACCAGGGTAAAGAGTCTTAGTTTTATTGTAAGTAACAGTAGGGAACCATTAGAGGAATTTAAGCAGGGATGTGACATGATCTGATTTGCATTTTCTAAAGATTACTAGTTGCCGGTGTGATAAATGGACCGTAGAAGGACAAGAGTAGAAGAAAGGGGACCAATTCATTTGAGAGATTACAGTGGCCGAATGATGTGGTAATAGTAGAGCTGGTGAGATGTGCTTGAATTTAAGATATATTTTAAAGGTAAAGCAACAGAACTTAATGAGCAATTGTTAAGAGAAAGGAAAAAATCAAGGCTGATTCCTAGGTAGTGAGCTTAAGCAACCAAGTGAATGGTAGCTGGTAATGGAGAAGAGAAAGAGGGGCAGAAAGAAAAATCAGGGATTTGATCTGGGGTATATTAAATTTGAGATATTAATTAGCTCTATTACTGTAGATGTCAAGTGGACAGCTGGATATTTGAGTCTAGTGCTTAGGAAAGAAGTTAGAACTGGGTATAAAAATTTTAAAGTATCAATTTGATTAATCACTTGGGAAATGTTCACTATAATGAACAAATTTGTCATTTATGAATAAATACCAAGATTAAGTTATATTTTAGCATCATTTTTATATAGCCTGAATATAGATTTTTGTTTTTCCCTTTATAATACTCCAAACTCACCACCAGTAGTTTCTGCTGCTTCATTATAAACCAATTAGCTTCATATTGTTACTATTAACAGTAATAGCCATTAAGTGCCTCCTCAAGGCAAACATTGGATATAGAACTGCTTAAGAATTGTACTCTTTCTGTTCTTATGCAGAAAGCTTATCAGCTGTGGAGTTCTACATTATGCCATTCTGCTGTAGTTCATTATTCTTAACAAAGAAAGTGTCAGTTGCACATAATGGAACCGTATTTTGTGTGTTATAGGTCACTTTGGTTTGGAAAATTTTTAAGCAATCACTTTTTTGTCTCCTTGTTCCGTCTGGACTTTGAGTATTACATTTTTTGTAACAGGCTGAGCATTTCATTAGCAAATAATGTACTTTGTCTTCCTACTCATTTAACTATGGAAATTAGTCTGCAGTATTATTTGATAATCTGTTTTAAAATACTATCTCAGTTTGAGGGTGGGGAGAATAACTTCCCTATGTGATGGAAGCTATTTAGTGAATTGATTAAGAAACAAAAGAAACCAGCCTTGATTCTGAATTCCCTTCTAAAAGTCCTGAAAGCCTTCTTATAGAAAGAAATTTTATTCTGACATCATCAGACATCCAAAGATTTAGCAGAAGGATTGCATGACCTCAAAATAAAACTATACCAATTTTGTATTTGTGTCTCTAAGACAATGTGTCTTCAGATTGGTGACCTATAAGAATGGGTAAAATTGGCCTTTGGGGAACAAAATAGAAAGGAAGGACAGAGGGAGACATGGGAGAAGCTACTCAGTTTTTCCAAAGTCAAATACACTTGGAATTATTTATATTACTCCAAATTAACTTGGAGTTAATATGTATGCTCAAAAGTAGATATGGGGGCACCTGGGTGGCTCAGTCAGTTAAGCATCCAAGTCTTGATTCCAGCTCTGGTCATGATTTCAGGGTTGTGAGATCGAGCGCCACACCAAGCTCTACACTGGGCATGGAGCCTGCTTAATATTCTCTCTCTCCCCTCTCCCTTTGCCCCTTTCTCCCTGCTAGGTGCATGTGTGCTTTCTATCTCTAAAAACAAAAGAAAAAAAGAAAAGAAAAGAAAAGTAGATATAGCCTTTTTGTATAGAAGGGAATAGAAAGGGAAAGAAAAATAGAGTCCCATGAGGGAAAGATTATATTCTTAAAACCCATGTTATCTACCTTATTGAGCATAGAAATAAATAACAATAAAAATGACACCTCTTTTAGACACTAGAAGGTGATTCTCTGGTAACAGAGAGGGATATTAGTGGAGGGATATTAGTGCACTTAATCTTGAAATTATGTTGTAGGCCTTTCTGTGAAGTTAGGACCTGCGTGCAGCCTCAGCACTGAGGTGGGGGCTCTCTGCCTTAATTAGAGCACTGCTGCCCACTTTTCTCCCATCCTGATGGAGAGTGATTCATCTCCCATCCAGATGAATCTGGGGTTCACTGTGCCTGACTCTTCACTTGCTTTCATGTCTGTTGCTCACTTGCAGTCCAAGTGAGACTGGAACAAGAAAACAAAGCATAAACCTATTTTTAATGGATGCAGAAATAAATGACTTCTTTGGTGTCCCCCAGAGATATGAAGACCGAAAACTGACAAAGAGAGGGGACGCATTAGAAAAAAGTAAATAGCTCTGATAAAAGTAGGGAAGATGAAAAATGAAAAAATGCCTCTTAGTTGGGAACTAAATAACTCTCTTAGGCTCTGCTTCCTCCTGACGCTGCAACATAGTCCTACTTATTCCCCCACCCCCCGCCACCCCGTCAAAGGTAGGTGGGGGGTTTTTTTCTCTTCTTTAACTTTTTTTTAAGAGACAGTGTGAGTGGAAGAGGGGGGGCAGAGGGAGAGAGAGAGCAGACTTCAGGCTGAGTGTGGATCCCGACATGGGGCTCAATCTCACCACCCTGAGATCAATACCTGAGCTGAAGTCAAGAGTCCAACGTCTGAGCAACCCAGACGCCCCCTCTCTTCTCTAACTATTGGTTGGTGGCTGCGAGAAGTGATAAAGTGATCAGCTACTGTTTTATCAGCTATCCAAAGTGGTTTCTACAAACTTACTCTGCATTTATAGTATGCCTCCTCTATTCAGGTAGAGGTAGGAAATAAACTTTTTGCATTTGTACGTGAATTATAGAACAAAATTCATTAGAAACTAAACCTTTAAGAAATACTGGGTTTATCGACTAAAGTCGTGTTATAACAGGCAAACCAAAGTCTCCCTTCACACATCAGCAGATCAACTTTCGGTATTGAAGCTCTTCTTGGATGCTGAAGGACGAAACTCTCAGGGAATCAACTATGATTCATAATACTATTATGCATGTTTTTCCAGGAATTTCTAAGAAAATTTTCTTTTTACACAAAAGTCCACAAATGAGTCAGAACTTAAGTGTGTAAGTGCATCATTTATGTAAAGATCTCAAAAGAGAGGTATATCAATTCAATTCCTTTTCATATTCAGAGGGCTAGAGGAATAAAAGAGTTATAAAAAGGAACAAGATGTGTATATTTGGAAGTTCACAAAGATGCCTCTCAGGGTGTGATATTATTAAATATTAACATCACAAAATAAAATTACAGAAAACTTTAAATAATGAAAAATACAGTTCTCAAGCAGAGATGCCACTTGAGGGTAGCTACATCAGCACCAAGCAATTGCAGAGTGATTCTGAATGTGCAAAAGGAAAGGTCTAACCAAATCATTGTTTCCTTGTTGATGTCTTTAAGTAATAAAAATTCCAAGAGCAGAGAGCTCTCTGCTCGAGGTTATAGGAGGAAAATATTTTTGTTCTGTGCATGTTTTTCCTTTCAGATCCAATCTGAAAGGTATAGAAATTTGGATCAGACTATGGAATTTATTAAATTTATTTAATAAATTTATTAAATCTGGGACTTGAAGCTCACTAAGAGAAAGTTTCCATACTAAATATCAAAAAATCCCTTTGAATTAATTCTTATAGTTACTATCTTTATGGAGGGAAATAGTCTTCATTTGTAATCACTTTCCTCAAATTAATTTCCTCCATATTTATTAAATAGATTCATCCAAAGCAGACCAAAAGCAGGTAAACAGACAAGAGCAGTGGGCCATCTAGGGACTCTTTTTTTTTTTTTTTTTTGCATTGACTTTTTTTTTTATTACCATATAATGTATTATTTGCCCCAGGGGTACAGGTCTGTGAATAATCAGACTCACACATTTCACAGCACTCACCACAATGCATACCCTCCCCAATGCCACCCTATCTCTCTCCCCCACCCCTCAGCAACCCTCAGTTTGTTTCATGAGTTTAGGAGTCACTTATGGTTTGTCTCCTTCCCTGTCCCATCTTGTTTCATTCCCCCACCCACCCGTGACTCCTTGCCCTGCCTTTCAAATTCTTCATTCGCAACGATGTGGATGGAACTAGAGGGTATTATGCTAAGCGAAATAAGTCAATCAGAGAAAGATGATTATCATACGATCTTTCTGGCATCTAGTGACTCTTAAGTCACCCCACCCTCTCTGCTTTCTGTGTCGGAGGATAGAAAATGGAGGCACAGCACAATGGGTGTCAGGTGATCTTCCTTCTAGAAAGAAAAGCCTCCGAAACGTCAAGCATTTGCTTGAAAATCTCGGTTAGAACATAGCAATAACTGACAGAGTCTACAGAAAACACACCGAGCTACTTGAAGGAGCAGCGTAACATTATAATCTGGCTATTAAGATGAATCCCTGGTGGAAAAACAGGAAAAACACAAAAAGGAAAATCATAGAAAGCATTCAGGAGATCTGAACCCTATATCCTAGAGAGAGCACTACAGGCCTCCCCCATCAGGTAACTTTAGTTCTGTCAGGCCTTATTGAGTCTGTTGAGAGCAGGAACTAACTATAGTGTCTCAGTATTTAGAGGTGCATGGTGGCATACGGTGTAAAGTCTGCAATGCATGCGTTAAGGGCTCCTTAAATGTTTGTCGAGTCAATAGAAAGCATGAAGGGAGAGAAGAAATCAGGAAAGAAGGAGGGAGGCAGGGAGAGAGGAAAATTTAAGAAGGAAAGAGAGAGAAGAATGAATGGCAGGGAGAAGAAGAAAGAAATACTTTTAACAAGACCTAGTAATTTTTTTTTTTTTTTGTCTCCCTGGAATAGCCAAGACTATTATATAAATGCACTAGATCTTGTTTGAAAATTGAACTTTGTGTTAACATGCTGCCATCCACAGCTTCTACCAGGGGATGAAATTGCTCTCCACGCTTGTGGAATTTAATTTACTTAGCTCTTAGTAAAGCGGCAGACTCTCGGATTTAAGGTTCGCGTTGAGATGGACAGTTTGGAGATAGCTCTAAGGAGAGTTCGCTGCAAGTCAGCCAACTGTTTCTGGCTGCGTGCAGTTGATGAGCTCAGTGGACCAGGACTTGCTAAGTGTTCTGTGTGCTGAGTAATCCCCACAGCTTCTTGGAGTAGACACATCTCCACGTTCACCCTCAAACAACAGCCCTAACTGCTGGCGGAGTTCTTTACCCAGATCTAGAGGCCTGATCTTTGAAACACATCTGAAAGTGCTTTCTTCAAACAATCTGAGCAGCCTGTGTGGTTTCAGGCCTCTGCTCTTCAAGATGTGAGATTCGTAGGGAAGCTAAAACAGAGTAGGTAGACGTGGGCATGATATATCTCACTAGGTTACCCAATAGGTATGTATCATAGTGTGCCTTTCACTCACCTCCCTAGCCCCGGGGCCACGTTAGTGCATGTGTCAGAAAACATTACAAGGAATAGACCACAGAGCATCCGACAGGAAGAAACAGACTAGTAAAAACAAAAGTTTGGTTAGAGGCAAAGCAGATGCTATGAAATCTCTATCCTATCCCTGAGAATCCTCTGAAACAGAACCCATTCAGTAAGTGTGGGTTGCTGTGGCCGTACGTTGACTTGAAGCCTAGGGATCAGAGTGTACAGAACCAAGTTTGAATCAGGCTCTACTATGGATTAGCTGTGTTACCTTGAAAGAGTTCCTTAGCTCCCCAAGATTTAGCCACCTTATCTGTGAAGTAGTAGTAATAATAGAGGTATATAATCTTTCAATTCACTCGTTTAACAACTATTTGCTGTGCACATATTTAGAAAGCATCTTGCTATGGGGGCGCCTGGGTGACTCAGTGGCTTAAAGCCTCTGCCTTCGGCTCAGGTCACAATCTCAGGGTCCTGGGATCGAGCCCCACATCGTGCTCTCTGCTCAGCAGGGAGCCTGCTTCCCCTTCTCTCTCTGCCTGCCTCTCTGCCTACTTGTGATCTCTCTCTCTCTCTGTCAAATAACTAAACAAACAAAATCTTTTAAAAAAGAAAGCAAGCATCTCACTATGTAAACTATATCCTCAGTGCCTAGAACAGTGTCTGGCACGTAGAAAGTTTTAGAAAATATTTCTGAATGATATTATATAACATAGCAGGAAAAGCAGGCTTCCTCAGCTTGAAATCCACCTCCTCCACTTTGCTGCATCACCTCAGAGCAAATTACCCCCCTCTCTGTGCCACAGTTTGCTGAACTTCGAAACGGGTCCTGACAATAGAATCTACTTCACTGGGTTGTGTGAGGATTAAATGAGATACCATATATTAAGTACTTAGAATAGTGTCTGGCATTGTGTTCAAAAATTCTGGTTGCTTTAAGGGGTGCCTGAATGGCTCAGTCAGCTGAGTGACCAACTCTTGGTTTCTGCTCGGGTCCTGATCTTGGGGTAGCGAGATAGAGCTCCACCTCAGGCTCCACACTCAGCTTGGAGTCTGCACGGGTTTCTCCCTCCATTTCTCTCTGCCCCTCCCTGCCGCGCATGCTCTGTCTCTTTCTCTAAAATAAATAAGTAAATCTTTAAAAATTCCTATTTTAAAATAATGACTATAATTATGGCTCCTATCCTCAGTGATTTTGCCTACTGGAGGATACAACTAGTCAGCAAAACTGTCGATTATACTACAGATACAAAATCAGTGCGATAACAGGTGACTGTGGAAGTACCAGCAGATGCTTGCCAGCACAATCCGTGAGTATTCCTTAGAGAAACTGGCATATGCATCCTACACTCGGTTTCTAAAACTAAATCCTCTCACCTAATGGAAAAGAAACCTTCATGTAGACATCAAAAATCATTGTATGCCTCATGTTCAGGTGAATCACAAGGCAAGTGTACCGGCATTGTTCCTTTTCTCTTCCTATGATTCTTACTTATGATATCAGGTAGGACTGCTTGGTAAGGGGCCCTCATTCCTCTATAGACCAAGCTCTAAGACAGTGGCTTTCAAACTGTGTCCCAATGAACCCTGGGATTCTACAGACATTACCTCAGCACAATCCTTCCTAAATCAGAGCAAAACCAGATCATGAAAGGATCTCTAGAACCTCTCTACCCTCCACTATCCATAGATCTAGAAATTTGTGTCTGATTTCTTTGGAAAAGATCACTCCACTGTGAAAGTTAATAATAATTTTTACAAGTTTAAAATGCACTGTGTCAGAGATTCTTCTAAGAAGTCCTTATCAGGGAGAACAAGATTTCCTGCTCTCGGGAAAGGCACGTACTTGACAAAAGGAAATTTTGAAAGGCTTCTAAACAGGGAGTTTTCTCCCTGGCATATTTCCCATGGAGAATCAAGCAAGATATTTCTTTTTAATGCAATATCGCAGGAAATATGGTTCAGTGAATAAAACATCAAATTTACTGAACAGTGAAATATTACAAATCCCCTTGAAGTATTGATTCATGATCTTTTACTTGGTTTCTTGGTGGATCACATATTCCAAAAAGGAAACATAAATTCACATAAATAAATTATAGCTATAATTTCATCTATATTAAGAAAAAGACATGGATCAGTCCATTGAGTCTACTCCATTTGTAATCATTCTGCATGTACAGACTATTTTTTATATCTTTGGAAATTTAGAGAGTCATTAAGTGATGAAGGGTACCTGGAGTTCCCAACCTCATCTCTCTACAACGGCAAAAAACAAAACAAAGCGAAAATGAAAATAATAACGAATCTGAAATATTTTAAAAGCTTGCCAAATTTAAATAGTTATATCATAAACATAGAAAGACATCCTATCAATAAAAACCATTTAATGAAAATACAGTACTTCCATTACTTTTTGTTTAAAAGATTTTATTTCTTTATTTGAGAAAGACAGCATGAGAGGGAGTGGGGTGAGAGGGAGAAGCAGATTCCCCACTGAGCAGGGATCCTGTTGCTGGGCTCTGTCCTGGGACTCTGGGATCATGACCTGAGCCGAAGGCGGACGCTTAAATGACTGAGCCACCCAGGCACCCAGTACTTTCATTACTTTTTAAAATTTCATTTACTGATACTTAAGTTAGCACTATTATCCCTACACAATTATCTCTCAGATTATTCTAATAATTCAGGCATGTGTAAGCATATGCTGAATGTGTACTATATACTGTGCATTTAACATGAAGCCGACTACTTAGTGTACAGTCATTTGGTAAATCAATAAATAAATCCTTCCCATAATTCAGTTCTTTTTTTACAGTTCAGGAAACAGGTTCAGGGGATTTCCCAAAGTTTCAGATTTAATAAGAGCCAGAATTGAAACTCAATTTGTCTTCTGAGATGCCCATATTCTACCCAATAAATCAGAGTAACTAGTAAAATAATTATTGTATTGCCCATCTCTTATGGGTTGAATTGTGCCACCTCATTCCTATGTTGAAGTCCTAACCCCAGTACCTCAGAATGTGATCTTATTTGGAGATAGGGGTCTTTACAGATGTGAGTTAAAATGAGGTAACTGAGGTGGGGACTACTCCTACATGACGAGTGTCCTTATAAAAAAGGGAAATTTAGAGAAAGACATGCACAGAGGGAAAATACTGTGAGAAGACAAAGGCAGAGTCCGGGGAACACTTTTACAAACCAAGGAATGCCAAAGATTACCAGCAAATCATCAGAAGCTAGGCAAGAAGTATGGTGCAGATTTTCACTCACAGCCCTCAGATGGAACCAACCCTGCCAACACATCGTCTTGGACTTCTGGCCTCCAGAACTGTGAGACAATGAATTCCTGTTCTTTAAGCCACCCAACTAGTGGTACTTCGTTATGGCAGCTATAGTAAACTAATACACCTTTACTTTAGAGAATTGGATGTTGAGTTGGTGGATATTTCCCACTTGCTGAAGTTTCCCATTGTGGAAATGAAAAGTCCATAGTGTAGTCACTCTTTAGAGTGTTCTCCTACCTTTTACTCTCTTCTGGAACTTGCTATTATGTTAAATACACTCATAATTGCATATTTTTTAAAAATATAGCCAGATACTTCACCAATAAGCTTCTGTCCAATCATCACACTTTGAAAAAACCCTCAACCCTAAATTTATTGCAGCATTACTTATAATAGCCAAGATACAGAATCAACCCAAGTGTCCACCAATAGATGAATGGAGAAAGAAAGAAAGAAAGAAAGAAAGAAAGAAAGAAAGAAAGAAAGAAAGAAAGAAAGAAAGAAAGAAAGAAAGAAAGAAAGAAAGAAAGAAAGAAAGAAAAGAAAGAAAGAAAGAAAGAAAGAAAGAAAGAAAGAAGAATATATATATAGAGAGAGAGAGAGAGAGAGAGAGAGATCTGGTGGAATATTATTCAGCCATAAAAAAGAATGAGATCTTGCCATTTACAACAATATGGGTGGACTTGGTGTGAATAATGTTAAGTGAAATAAGTCAGAAGAGAAAGCAAATACCATATGATTTCACTTACATGTGGAATTTAAAAAACAAAACAAAAAACAAAAAACCAGACTCTTAAATACAGAGAACAAACAGGTGGTTGTCAAAGGGGAAGAGGGGAGAGGTGGGTGGAAGGGCAATAAAGGGGATTAAGAGGTACAAACTTCCAGTTATGGAATAAATAAGTTATGGAGATGAAAGGCACAGCATAGGGACATATTCAATGGTTTTGTAATAGGGTTGTATGGTGACAGATGGCAGCTACATTTCTGGTGAGCACAGCATAATGTCTTGAGTTGTCCAATCACTGTTGTACACCAGAAACTAATATAACATCCCTTGTCAACTATCCTTCAATTAAAAAGAAAGAAAAAGACCCTGGGAAAATATAAGTTGAAGTTGCCCTGGGTACCAAATAAGTACAAACTAAAAAAGAAAAGAAACATTTCTCCCAAATGACAAAGTGTTCTCTTTTTAAAGAAATCTAATTGTTTAGTTTTGAAAGACAGGCAGTTGGAAAGTGGGTGTTGGGGTCCAAGAGGTACAATATGTATAAATATCCCATTGTAAATCAGTACAGATGCAGCTTCAGAATTGAGGGTTTCTGACTCTTTATAAGAGTTAAAGTAGGTTGAATTATTCTTATTCAGTAGGTTCTGTACATAGCACACAAATGATGGCATCCCTCCCCACCTTGGATCATATACTCTCCCTCATGTGTTTAAATAAGTCTGTGTGTGCTCAATTCATTGCATTGGTTACCGAAATTCATTGATTGTTGACTCTCCTAGACAACAAGTATTAACACAGCTGAGATCTTTTAAGTATTTTCCTGATCTGGAAAGGAAAAAAACATTTTTTCAGAAAGAAAAGAAAGAAAGGGAGAGAAAGAAAAGAAAGAAAAAGAAAAGGAAAAAGAAAGGAAAAGAAAGAAAGAAAAAGAAAGAAAAGAAACAAAGAAAAAGAAATTTGACTATCTTTAAAAATATGAACTTCTGTGCCTCAAATAAAAATTAAAAGGCAAAGAGCAAAGGATGGGGAAACACTTGCAAAATATGTCAGTGAGCATTGGTCTTGTTATATGAAGAGTGCTTATAAGTCAATAACAAAAATATAAATGTCCCAATAGACAAAATGGACAAAAGACATGAACAAGCTTGATTCACAAAAGAAGAAATAAAAATGCCCCATAACATATGAAAAATATGCAAATACTTAAGAAAATAAAAATTTTAATGGTTAATTGACCAAGACTCAGTATTGGTAGAATATGCTAAAATAGAGCCTTCCATTTATTACTGAAGGGAGTAGAAAATCAGTACTATCTTTCTGTGAAAAAGGATTCCTACTGTCTTAAGAACTATAAAATATGTGTAGCCTTTGATCTAAGAACATGTTACAGAAAATGATCAGAAATGCTACAATTATTGGTGTACAAAGATATCCATCATAGGATTCCTTGCAATACAGAAAAAATGAAAATGGTCCAACATTAAGGGGATGGTTAAAGTAACTGAGGTACATATATCACAGTATCCCCTACTTCTATGCATTCTCTTTCTGCCACCAGCTAGCTTCCTCATGCACTACTCCAAGCTTTTGTATGCCTTGTAGCTTCTGCTTACTCATAGCTTCTGCCTACTTACAACTCCCGCTTGCCCCTGGTCCCACCTGGCCTCCTTCTCCTCTACTTTGGACTCCTTTTTGATCATCTTCTTAGTTTCTATCACTACAGCTAAATCTCTGACTTCTATGTCTGCCTCCAAATGTGCACTCCTAAGGGAGAGATTCTGACTCATCTAGCCAATTTACCACCTTCTCTGTGAAGAGCTGGGGAGAGCTGCAGGGAGGAGCAGTGGTTGGTATCACCGAGCCAAGAACACAGCTGCCCAGTCAGGAAGGAGTCTGTTGTGAAGGGACCATAAACATGGCCAGCACCATCTTGGCCCGTTTACCATAGTTCCACGGCCTGTGTGTACTCACATCAAAATAATGCCACACTGAACTCAAATAGCTGTTCTGCTTGTTTTCTTTCTTCATTTTCCTTAGAAGGGCAGGGACCATGATTTATTCAATTTAGTAATCCCAGCACAATGCTGGGGCCTGGCACTCAATAAGTGTTTGTTGATGAGTGGGTTGTTATAAGAATTAATAGAAATAATGAGGGTCAAGCACCTAGTATGATGCCTGGCAGGAGGTAGCTGCTCAACAAATGCTCCTTGTCTCCCTCCTCTCCTCCTCATTCTCTCAAATCCCATTCCTCTTTTGTTCACGCTGGATTTGCTCCACTAAGTGGTCCCCAGACGAGAGCTACTCACTAATCTCAGAGCTGGAAGACATTTATGTTACCATGAGATTCATTAACTGGGATAAATAACTCTTCATCCTGAATGCTTAGAGTAGTTCAGCTGATACCAAGTAAAAAACAATCTCAAATTTGTGATCTTACCTCTTGTATTAATCGGACTGGTTTTTTGGTCTTTGGTTTTTGGGGTTTTTTTGTTGTTGTTTTTACTGTCTTTATGCATATGGGAGCTAAGCTGATATAGAAATAACTATATCAGGGCTAACTTACTGAGCTCCTGATAACACGTACAGGGTATTTTCCTTTAACTGAGACTTTAAGTCAGCAAAACTTTGAGTTTGCAGGAACACTGGCTTTCTGGAGTATAGAGTGGGAGGGAAGAGCCCTGACATTTATGAGTGTAGTGTTGGGGAGATTGATCCCCTGGGATCCAGACTGCCTGGATCCAAAGACCCAACCTTGCCACTTGTTAACTGTGTGACATTGAGAAAGTTGCTTAACCTCTCTATACATCAGTTTCTCCATCTGTAAAATGGTAATAATAGTAGTTGAATCTGAGGGTTGTTGTAAGGGTTAAGTAAATTAGCATTTGCCAATACCTGGTGTATAATAGGGATGTATAAATATTTGCTTTTATTATTGAGGACTTGATATGTCCCAAGCATTTTCACAAACATACTCTTAATCTTTGTAACAACGCTGAGAAATATTCTTCATCACTCTGTGATGAAGAAGCTAAACTGAGGTCAAGAGAATTTAAAAGCATCTGTGCTATTCTAACCGAGTGAGTTTTACCAAAGATCATGTTCAGCTACCATGTACTGATAAGACTTTGCTGGCCATTGATGGTCTACACTGTCTATACTTTGTTAAATATACTCTTGACCTGTTAGGTTGAGTGTCCTAACCTGTTGCGTTGAGTGTCCAAATATGTTTGACCTCTTTCAGAATGTTTCAGTGTGACTATATTCACTTACTCTGTAGCAATTTGAGGTCGTTTCTTCCTCCATGGAGTACGTTGGATAGATTGCTGCCTCCTGCCACCTCCTTTTATTGCCTCTCCTTAAATGTGGCTGTCAGAGTGGAGAGCAGCTCTTCACGGACGTGGAAAAATCAGCAGCAAGCTGATTTCATTGACATGTTCTTTTGGATCAACCCACTGAGGTATTTGTATTTTCCACTGTGACATCATCATGATTTATCTTAGCTGATTGTCTCCTCTAAACCTTGGATTGCTCCCTGTGGTTCAGTGGCTCAGCAGTGAATCATTCTTTTTTCCCATATATTATGACTATATCTTTTGTTACTTCCTGAATAATGGAAGAATCATGTGTAAGGTTTTCCTCTGAGAGGAAATCAGAACACTTAGCAAACACATCAATAATTGTCCAGCCGTGACTTAACCAGGATATGTGATGGTGGAGGGGGTGTTAAGTAGGAAAGCAGAAAAGATGAGACCTAAGACATGATGAGAGAACTCCAGAGATCTCCTTCCCTCTTAGCACAGTATTATTCGATGGGCCTGACAGACCAAAGTTGCATCAAGATGTGGTGGCTGAGAGCTAGATGGGGAAGTAAGAAAGCTGGATTTGGGTTCTGCCGGTTTATCACTATGTGCTCCTGGCAAGTTACTTACCCTCGCCGGACTTTCATTTTTTTCACTGGAAAAATTAAGCCATTCATTTATTCATCAAAAGAGTGAGAGTAGATGGAGAGAAGGAACAGGCCAAGGACTGCACCTTGGGCCATCCAACATTTAGAGGACAGGGGTATGAGGAAGAATTAGGGGAGGCAGAGAAAGAGAGGTCAGAGAAGTAGGAGAAAAGCCAGGAGAGTATTTTCCTGAAAATCAAGGAGGGGGGCATGTCAGGTCAGTCCTGGCAACCAGATTTAGCAGCATGGAGGCCGCTGGTCATCCTGACATGCCAGTGGATGTGACACCTGATTGAAATGAGTTAATGAGAGACTTGGAGACTCTAAGTACAGACTCGAGGAGTTTTACTATAAAGGGGGACAGAACTGAGTTGAATTGCAATCTGATATCTCGTTCTAAAATGCCTCGAAGCGTGAGGTGGATGATATAAATAAATGAAGAGGTACCTTATGATAGTATATAGTGCAGAAGGTAGAGAAATAAAGAGGAAATGTCCTGCCTCAAGGTGTTCCAATAAAAATAGAAACAAATAATAGTAAGTGTCAAATAAAACATATCTCAAGGCCACCAGTTTGCAATGCCTGGACTAACTGATCTCCAAGGGCCTTTCCGGTCTAAAGTTCTACAAATCTAAGCTGTGAGGAAAAATTAAGTCCAGGTCATGTAATGGTGAGCCCCTGAGCCATAAATAGCCTCACTTCTTTCTGAACTGGGGCTAAGTATTTGTCGTGATTCCCCCAGGATTTGTGATAGAATCCTTCTTGTTCTTAATCTGCCTGTAAAAGCTGGAAACCAGTCGCAAAATGGAGACTTCTCAGCAGCATAAGGGTTCATGCGTCAAACAAATATTTATGAAGCAGCAGCTCTAAATGGCAGGCACTGTGTTATTTACCAGAACATCTCAGACCATCTCTGCCTTCAAAGAGTTTATGGATTAGTGGAGAGAACAAACAAGTAAGCAGATGCGTGGCATTGTGCTCTGGCACAGAGAAGAACAGTGTGGACACTGAAGGACGTACCTCATCCGGGGTTGAGGAGGGGCGGGATCAGGAAGGCTTAAGGAAAAAAAAGAAAGAAAGAAAATGATTCCTGGGCTGAGTGTTGAGGATTAGCTGGAGTTCGAGAACACGGAAAGAGGGGAGGGTTGTAAACACGACTGCCGTGCTAGGCAGCTGGTTCTCTGGTGGGCTGTGCTGGGGCTACCATGGCCAGGGCTCGGGAGCCCTCTACCCTGAGGATGCTGAAGGACGGGCGCTCAGGTCCCCTACTGCCGTAGTTCAGAATCTCAGTGCTGCCACTTACCGGTGACCTTGAATAAATTTCTTAACCTCTCAGCCTTTCAGTTTCTCTGTCCCTAAGATGGAGATTACAATAGTAGCTACTTAGTAGGACTCTGGTGAGAATTAAATGTGTTTAGTAAAGCATTTAGAAGTATACTTGGGACCAAGTAAGTGCTATGTGTTTGCTGTTATTATCAGGGAAACCTTTCAGGAGGAGGTAACACAGAAAGGAAGAACAGTTTTCTGGGTAAGGAACTGGCAGGAGGACATGAGAGACAGAGAGAGTCCCACAGGCAAAAGCACCCCAGACCCTAGAGGGGCATCAAAGGGTTGAAGATGTCATTCTTTAGGCTGGAGAGGGAGATACAGTCAGGATCAGAGGCTTCTTTCTACCTTTGCTGGTAAGAAATGTCCTAGATAAGAACTTGAGGGTTAGCTCTGATCAAGCTGGAGGGAGACAGTCTGTGGCAGTGGGTAAGACGTAGGGGAGTCACTTTTCTAGGACAATAACCAGGACCAACCATGGAACAGACTTGTGACCTCATGTGCTTCACACACACAAGACTGTAGGAAGCATGATGGAGGATTCTCATTTGGCATGAATCCCAGTAGCTCACTGACCCTGGATAAACTGCTGTCTTTCGTTTAAAAGACCACAATCCTGAAATTGATTATAGTCCAGGTAGTGCATTAATTTCTTACAGCAAGAGTAATCCAACTTGTGCCCCTGCTTTTCCCAAAGAACCATTCACTACATTTTTACTCAGTAAATATTTGGGGAGACTTGTTCTCATAATCTCAACATGTAGATTCACTACTGGGGGCAGTATAGTTTACCTTACAGCCAGTATATCCAAACCTCCTTGGGCACTGTGATGCTTTCCTTAGGTCCCTGAAGACTCTGGAATCATCTCAGTATCATTATCTTGACTCTCTGATTCTACAAATACAGCAACAACTGTTCTTCGCAAAGACAGACATCCATTTTTTTTAACCCTAGAAACAAGCAGTAAGTAGTTTTATAGTAAGTAATCCAAGGGAACTTTGGCTATGATCTTGTCATTAATATAAAGCTCATCAGTAAGATATCACAGTTAAAAGAAAATCTACTGCAGGATTTTTATCTCCAGATGGTGGTGATGGGGGTGTCGTTGAAATCCCGTAGCCCTTCCCCAATTCTCCATATGTTGACAGAGAGCTCGTGCAGACATCTCCATAAATGTTACCTCTGTGTTTGAAGACTTCTGCCAGTATTCTGCCTTACCATTCTGTATGATTTTCAGATTTGGCTACTTCAAGGACTAGGATGCTTCTTTGTTATTTCATATCTCCAAATCATATATTGGCACTGCTCTGTTTGTGATTATTGGATCCATGACCAACAAAACCATGCTAAAGTCAGAAATACTGAACTGATAGGCTGTAGAATGCTTCTCTTGTGTCAGTGAAGACATATGGAATGGTTGTAGCTTCACTGATGGTTACTATTTTACTCTTTGACCATCCCATTAAAACTAATTTTAAATGCATTATTTATAATCAGTTTCAACAAGTATATTAAAATTACCTGGATTCTTTCTTCTGCTGATTTATACATTGCTTTATAGTTTGCGGTGACACTATTTCTGATGTATTTCACCTCCTAATTAAACTAAATTTTCTGTGTTTCTAAACATTCAACATATTCTCTGTATTTCCCACTGAAGCTAATTCTTTTTTTTCTGTTCCTCTGGGATCCTGATGTTCAAATGCATTTTGGGTACCAAGAGGCTGCAATTCTGTCCCATTTCCTCCTTTTTTATATTCCTTGTATTTTAAATATCATTATCAATAAGCGCAAACATTTATTGGATGTCCATTCTGTGGCGATGATGCTATGCTAAGTAAAATGAAGATACATAAAATGGGAAAAATCACTGCATATACACTGTGTGTGTGTGAAAGTTCGCTTCCTTTGTTTTAATAGTCTCTCATCTTACTTAAAGCAAACCTATATTTCCTTTTAGCCTCCCTCCTTTTGAATTCTAAATGGTGTGTGTGTGTGTGTGTGTGTGTGTGTGTGTGTGTGTGTGTGTGTGTGTGTTATTACTTGCTGATAGAACTTTGTAATCATATCTTATTCAAAAAGCACGGATAGGCACAGAGCCTGTCAGGAAAAGTTAAAAAACTCCTACCTTCCCAGCTAACAGTGGCCCACAGGCTGCTAATTAGCTTGATGGATCAGCACCTGGTCTGTTCATGAATGCTCAGAAGCCCATTGGCTGCTGGCAGCTGATTCCTGACTCCCTGAGGTTTGGAGATGTATCAACCCGAGCAGAGAGAGCTGGCACTTGCTTGAAGGGTAGGTGTAGCCAATTATTCATGTGCTCCTTTGGACTTGACTTGGCTGGAGGAAGAACCATGCTTTCAGACACATCTGAGGCAGCCTTTTTTTTGCACAAATGTTGCATCTACCTGGCACATTTTTCCTTTTTGGTGTCATTTCAGTACAATGAGTAATGTCAGTATAACCCTACAATTATCTAAGGGATAACTAAGTTATGCCATTTTTTTTTCCTTATGTTCTTCTTCTTCCTCCCCTTTTCTACTTTTTATTTGCTAGGACTGTTTTTAGAGTCAATTCATCTTTCTTCTGATTTCAGTGGGATTTTAAAATATACACAATGTGTAATGTTTGGTGTATATGACGCCAAAACTCTAGATAGTCTGCTAACATTTCATTGACCAGAACCATGGAATTGTATCTCTGGGGTGCCATTTAGTAGGTATAGTTTCTTGGCCTCTCTGAGCCTCACATACCTCAACTGTAAAACTGCAAAGACCAATTCCAACATCAAAGACCAATTCCTCCAGAGGAATTGGTCTTTGCAGCTTAGAAATGAGGTATGCAAGGCTCGGAGAGGCCAAGAAACTACACCTACTTTGAAATGATTACTCTAGGTCATATTAGTTTCTTTCCCTTAGTAGTTACGACTCCCATTGATCATCCCCCAATATTGGAACGTCTACTGTGTGCAGAGCCTGGTCGTGGAGCTCATGGGAAAATAGGAACTAAACAAAATATATGTAACTACTGTTATACCCCCTCCAAAGTACATGGCCTCAACAAAAAGTGAAATCATCCAGAGGAAACAATCAAAGATAATGTTATGACCCAGCACCAGCTTTACACTCATCTTCTGGCAAATGCATCCACACATGCTGTCTATTTTCATTTGTGCCAACATGGATGCAAATCTCGATACCTCTTTGAGACCCTCCCCCTGTTAATCTAATCGCACATAAAAGCATTAGTCAGTTACTTAGTCCTTACTAAGGATTTCAGATGATGGGAAGGTGGGGGTGTTTACAGCATAAACCCAACACGAACAATTTGTTTAAAGCCTCATTCAATATTTCCAGTCTCTAAATGGCATATCGTCACTCTTCCCCACAAAAAACCTTTGCCCTCAGTGACTCCTCTTACTTTATTACCTTCCTCCTGAGAACAATGCAAACTCCTCTCCTTGTCACTAAGTGCAGAAGTTAAGCAACCTTCTTGAGTTACCTGAGCATGTCTCTGAAGAGGTTCCACCCTTTTCCTCACAGAGCTTATCAACGTTTTTCTTCTAAAGAAATGCAGTGCTAGAGTAATGCAGGTGAATACAATTTTCTCCATCCCTGAGCGCACATCAACTTATTCCATTCTCATGATAACCTTGTGAAGGTAGTATTGCATCAGTTTTACAGATGAGAAAACTAAAACTGAGAAGTTGGGGCCCACCCCAATGTATAAATCCTCTGCCTCGTACATTTGTTGTGAGGACTAAATAAGGTAGCATATTGTTAAGTGCTTGCCCCAGCACAAGTCACAGAGAAGGAATGGCAGCCTCTAGTAACAGAAGTAATAATGTCAGTGGACACAACAGGAGTCACACCCTTGTCCTATCTAGCTTGATGGTAACATAATGAACGTCAACAACAGGTTTGGCCACGTAGTTTGTAGAACCCAGTACAAAAGCAAAATGTGAAGCCTGGCCAGGGGTAGGGAAGTCAGTCTCCTCATTTCACAGGCCCACCACCTCAACCTAGGGCAGATGAGTGACCCCCTACGCCCGCCAAGGGATAACAGTCTCTAGGCCAGTATGTGCTTGATATTTGGGTTGGATGTGAGTGAGAGGCCCCTGCCGAGTCACCCACCATGTTGCTCACCAAGCACACCCTGAATTGCAGCTCAGGGCAGGGATGGCTGTTGCCTTGCCTCTCCCAAAGACCGCAAGGGTGGGTGGCCTTCACACCAGGGGGAGAAGAAGGGTAAGAGCTAAAAGAAGGCCAGCCTCTCCTTAGCCCCCGTCAATGCTACCTGATTGCTACTCCAGGCAAAGAGTAGCGGTGGTTGTGGGGTGACCCAGGGAGGGGATCAGCAGGCAGCACCCTCGGCAGCAGAAGTAGAAAGCAGACGGCCAATAACTCATCCCAGGAAGGCAGGACGTCATGTAAGCTGAGGTTCTAAGCCCTACACCACATAGTCCATCGTCCCATCAGACTTCACTTACAAAACACAAATTCGAAGTTAAAAATATTTGGCATGGCAAGACTGCAACTGCAGAGCATTCAACCAAGTGCAGGGGCCTGAGAGCCAGACCCTGTGGGATAGCACTAGTCACAGGTCTGTGAGGCCAGCCCTGATCAACAATGAACATGCAAGGGCTTTAAAAACTTTTAATGCTGTATAAATGTAAAGTATCATTGCTGTAATAACCACTACACAAAAATAATATTAGGTCCTAAGAATTCTGTTGGACATTTACTTAGTAACCCAGATTTGTAAGAGCAAAGGAGAGCCCTAATACATTTGTTTTTCTCTCAGGGAGGAAGAAATGTTTCCAGATCCTTCTGAGTGATAGGGTGAAACCAGAGTTTGCAGGGAACATCCTTGCTCTCCCCACAAATTTCCCTTGTAATAGATGTGTCAAGGCAGATACCCTGATTATTCCACAGATCAGAATTATGGATCCTCTTCTAAGCAGGAAAAAGGAACTCCTACCCCGGAACTCCCCTCAGGATCTGCTTCCCTCCGCCCACCGCCCCGAGCCTCCAGGAACATGGGGTTCTCTGTCACACACTTAACATTATCTCAGAATTTCAAACTCAGGGATGTCCCACTGCCTTGGTCACTCCTTGGTTTTATGGGTACTAGACTGCAAACCTGACACTCTCACTCCTTACGCGTAGATTTGGTTCCATATGTTTTGATAAAGCAGATCTGCAGGGGCATTTTTGATATTTGCAAGAGCATCCAATGATTCAGAATAAAGCAGTTATTAAACAGCTTCTTGAGCTACATCATAAATAGAAGAAGCAGCTGAGAGAAAAGGAAGAAAACACCAATTAGAACATTCTTATTCTCCATACCCACTGGGGACCCATTTAGAGCAAAGTAGTAATTTACCGAAGGATAGCCTAACGTCCTGAAAGAGTTAATGTGGCTTCCCACTTTATGTCTCCCCAGACAGCCATTTCTGCCCCAGGGGTATGCTGACTCATCCCAGAGGTCCTGCCAGAAAGAGTGGCTTTTCCCAGTGAGCACTATACACCCCACCCCAGTGCTCAATAGAGAGGAAGTGGCTAAAGGTTTGTTTGGGAGAATCCCAACCCCAAACCCCTCCCTGCCCCCATCGGAAACTTCAGGGAGCCTGTGTTCTATCTTTCCCAGGGGTCTTTCTCTTGTGAGCCCGTGAGGGTGGGAGCAGACACCGCCGCCACCGAGTGTCAGGCTGGGCATTGCTCTGCAAGGGAGAATGTTTCAGAGCCAAGCTGTTACCAGTCACTGTTCTGACAAAGCCCCACTTCATAGCGGCTCGCCTGATGCAGCAGCTGCAGTGTCATGGGAGAGTGCATGAGACTGGGAGTTAGGAATTTTGAATCCCAGCCATGGTTATGCTACTTACTGGCTGTGTCACCTTGACGAAGTCATTAGACCTCGAAGGGACTACGTTGCCTCATCTATATAAAATAGAAGCAATATTAGCAATACCAACCTCTGGGTTATTGTTTCGAGGATTGATTAAAAGAGCAGGTAAATATATTTTGTCAACTAAAAAATATCTTGGGGCACCTGGTTCAGTTGTTAAGCATTTGACTCTTGATTTTGGCTCAGGCCCTGATCTCAGGGTTGGGGGAGTAAGCCCGCATGGGGCTCTGCACTGCAGGTGGAGTCAGCTTAAGGTTCTTGCTCTCTCTCCTTCTCCCCTCCACCTCTCTCAAATAAATAAATAAATCTTTAAAAAAAAACCCTCTTATAACTGTTAATTAAGGAAACATCATGGCATAGTGAAAAATCATGGATCTCAGAGCCACACGTTCTGGATTTAATTCTAGTGCTGTTTGATCTTGGAAAAATTACTTAGTCTCTCAGCCTTCACAATTTCTTCATCTGTAAAAAAAGATGGTACTAAAGTAATAACACAGACCCTCGAGCATTGTTGAGGTAGTGCATATAAAGCCTTGGTACTCGGTAGGTACACAAGATCGGGTGCCTGGATGGCTCAGTCAATACGGCATTGTACTCTTGATCTCAGGCTTGGGAGTCTGAGCCTCACTCTGGATGTAAAGATTCCTTAAAAATATATATCTATATAACCAGAGTAGGTACACAAGAAATATGCTTCTTCCCTCCATGTCTCTTTCCCATTCCCAGAGACATCTTCCACAAGTATGCACTTCTTTTTGGATCCTGGGCCTCAAAGTACAGGGAATCCTATCCCCCGAGGCTCAGGCAACCTCTGCGGCATCCTCATACTGAGTCCTCTGGCTCCCTTCCTCTGCCTCCCAGGGTGCTGGCAGGTGAAGACAAGAGAGAAACCTGTCTTGAGGGGTGAACATAAGCATATTATTCTGACATGCATCCGTGTGATAAAGGGCTATGCAAAAAATTTAAAAAAATTTGCTTTTGTAGTTCATCAATTTCTGTTCTTTAAACCTGATTCCATTAAAATATTTTTAAATGTATAGAACTGTCATACACCCCCTGTCACAGACCCCACTGGTTTATTGCACCTGTTGAGACAACTAGCAGAACCTTCATTTTTCCCCACCCATTTTGTCCTCCCTATTTTTTCACCATCTGTCTAATTTCTGGAGGTCATCCTAGACTCTATCTTCTTTCTTGCCTTCAATCTCCATTCAGTCACCAAGTCCCAGAGATGCTACATCTTTTTATCTCTGATCCATTCTCATCCTCTTTATCCTCACCTCCACAGTCCTTACTTACTTCATTCAGTCCAATATTATTTCTCATCTGGGTTTCTGCGGTGGCTTTCAAAATAATTTTTTTAAAAGATTTTATTTATTTATTTATTAGGAAAGAGAGAGTGAGAGAGAGCATGAGAAGGGAGAAGGTCAGAGTGAGAAGCGGACTCCCCATGGAGCTGGGAGCCCGATGTGGGACTTGATCTCGGAACTCCGGGATCATGACCTGAGCCGAAGGTAGTCGCTCAACCAACTGCGCCACCCAGGCGCCCTCAAAATAATTTTTATATCATTATGTTGTTTTAAGAATTCAATGAGATAATAAATTTACAATAATTAGCATACCGTAGCACAAGGCCCCCAGCTCCTGGTGGGTACAAAATAAATGGTAGGACACAGAAGTTTCAGAAAAGAAGATTTGGGTCACTGTAAGAAAGTCTTCTGTAACAGTAAAAGCCCCAAAGTTGGCTTCTTCAGCTGGTAATGGCTCCGTAGCACTGGGAGAGTCCAAGTCTTGGTGGAGTGACTCTTCATTAGAAGTTGTAGAGGAGATTGAAACAGCATTAATTGCATTTAAGTTCCCTTCTGAATAAACCAGGATACTTGCAGTTATAAGTATCAGAAACTGAACTCAAAATGCCTGAAGCAAAACAAGGAGTTTAGTGGTTTGTATTGATAAACTTGAGAGGTTTCTTTCAGGCAAAACTGAAAGCCTTGAAAGCTATCACTGGAATCACTCAGGCTCTCCCTCCAAGTCACCGCTCTGCTTTCCTCTGTACTGGTTTTGCCCTTAGGCAGACCCTCTCCAAATGATGCCCTTGGCAGTCCCGGCATTAAGCTCAGCACCCTGGCTATGTCAGTGCCCCCAGCTTATAAACCTCCATGAAAAGAGAGCTTCTCTCTCCCAGTATTCTAGCAGAATCCTGATCCTCAACTTCCCTGAAAGATCCCCTGTGACTGAGTGACAAAATCCTTTGACAGGCCAGTGGATCGTGGGTCCACTCGATGTTCAGCTTTTCTAAGATTTTCTAGGATTTCATGGCTGAGGGCTGAAGGAGTGGGTCTCCAGTGAAAAATCAGACAATTGCTAACAGAAACAAAAGGGACTCGGTGTCGAGCAAGAAAAACAGTGGACGTCAACCACAACTTGCTATCCTAAGATTCAGTTATTCCAATCCAAAATTATTTTCAATATTTATATGCAATTCTTTCTCCCTTTGGCCCTCTAGTACATGTTAACACCCTTAATGGACACTGCTGGGGAATTAGCATAATGATATACATAATTATCATCAAATGATAGGCTATCTTGTCCTATATAAAATCTTTTGGAGGAAAAAAAAACCTCTCTTTTTACGAGTCTACATCAGAAAAAGATTCTGTCCACTCCCAGGGGCTGAACTGTCCCTCACTTAAACGGCTGATAAGCCTACTAGAAGGTACTATGGGAAGGAGTTTGTTACTTAGTTGAGTTGGTAAATTGGAGTAGCCTCTTGCTTCTAAAGACCTACGAATTGATCCTGGGGTAAACTTAATTCTCTGGTTGAATAATAATTGTGCACCGGGCAGCATGCTAGATTTTTACATGGGTGCACTGATTTAATCCTTAAAGCATAATTATGCCCATTTCACAGAGGCAGAAACTGAAGTGCAGCAAGATCAAGCAACTTCTCAGGGGCTATAGCTAGTAAATGATAGAGTTAGATTTGAACCCAGGTCTGAGCTCGCAGCCTTTTTCTTTTTTTTTAAAGATTTTATTTATTCATTCAACAGAGAAGAGAGAGGTCACAAGTAGGCAGAGAGGCAGGCAGAGAGAGAGGGAAAGCAGGCTCCCCGCTGAGCAGAGAGCCCGATGCGGGGCTCGATCCCAGGACCCTGAGATCATGACCTGAGCCGAAGGCAGAGGCTTAACCCACTGAGCCACCCAGGCGCCCCTTCTTTTCTTTTTTTTAATCGCAGCCTTTTTCTATACATTTTACTACCTCCTTGAGGACCCCAAACACAATCTCCAATGTGCCATAAACCATATGCTTCTGAATCAAAATTTAGATCTCATGGTCTGTCTGACTCACTTAAAGAGGGTTGCCCCAGGAGGTCGGGAATGTATGCCCACTTAGTAAAGCAGACATCCAGATCAGGTTACTGGAGCATTACCCTCTCATGGTTAACCTTGAAAGTTGCTGTGAGTGTTGAGCACAGCTGCTATATTGGCTAGAGGTATTAGAAGGATGAAGTATTTAACACCTGTGTTGTGTGGCTAGCACTGATTCCCAGGGGCTGGTTGCAAACACAAGCTTCGAGCAAACATCTTAGCTATGGCTCAGTGGAGCTCTATGTGGCTCAGGCCTTGAATGTATTTAACATCCAAAAGAAGTCCCTAGGTCTTAATTCGGAAGACTAGGGCAGAACATTCCTGGCAGATGGGCCTCTGTGTTTACATTCATTCCCCCTGGATCCCAAGCCTGCTTGCCTTCAGGAAAAAGTGTAAATCCCTTCTGCTCACTCTGGGTTGTGTTAGCTTGGTAGTAAATATGCCCATGGTTAATAGGCAGTCTATAAATTGTTTTAAATTTGCTATCCAAATAAAAGAATTTTTCCCTCAGCAAAAGTATGATCATGCAATAAAAATAATAGAATCTATGAGCGGTGGAAGTCAGTCTATCCCTTACTTATCTCATTAATGTCAAGTAAGCCCTGAGTATAAGGGAGAATCACCCTGCTTCTATGTCAGACATACCCCACCAATGGCCACCCACACCTGGTCACTACTCAGAGCCTTCCCCGATGCCCAGCTCTTGTAGAACTCCATGATCCTGTTTCTCCCCCAGCACACAGGCTCTGTCTCTCTGGCTTGTGTCCCATGCTCTCTGTCTACACACACCAACTTTGGTTTTTCAAAATTCAACGCCCTGCCTTCCACCTATTGAAAGGCAAGTTTCTACCATATCATGATTATAAGTCCATATTCATGTCTTTTCAATAGTTCTGAAATGCCTGTACTTGCTCACATGATTAGAAAGATTTTTGGGGGGGTGGAGTTTTCTAAAATTTTTCTAGCCTAGCAGTGGGTCATGTTTCATCCCACAGTATAAACTGGAAAATGTGGGCGCTGTCCAGAGTACTTCGATAATTCCGCATGTAGATCTAAGGGATGGCATTCTACTCCCAAGCCTTCCCACTGCCAGGAAAGCGCCTCTGTACCTCTTGCTCCCACCTCTCTCCTGAGCTCCAGATTTATATCCTTTTTGCTTCCTGCATGTGCCTGTGTGGAAAACAACTGAAATTCGACATGTCCCGAGCTTTCTTTCACTTGTTTGAGAAATATTTTCCTAACGCCTATTTGAGGTAAGCAGGGGTAGAAGATCACATAAGCAGGGTCCCTGACTTCATACAGTCTTCTAGGGAGATCCATAACTAAACAAGTACTTACTAAAAAACAAAACAAAACAAAAACCCAGTAATAATAAATACTATATTAGGGAAAGCAAAGTTACTGTAAGAGCAGAAGAATTTTGTCTAGGCCAGTGTAGAGATGTATAAACATTTTCCTGGAATAAGTTACATGTTAATTGAAATCCATAAGGATAAACTGGAGTTACTCAGAGAAAGGGTTCCACAAAGCTCAAGTCCATCAGTAATCTACCTTCCTATCCCTCAGCTCCCAACTCAAGGTTTGACATCACAGGCATTCAGTAAATCCTGATATAATGAGCAGAAGTATTTTTATGTCACTACCTTTAAAGAAATCATTAGTGTGGTACAAAGGATCACGGGACAGCTCTGTCCAGGGAATACACACACAAATACAAGACTTGAAACAAGCATTTGTTAAATGGAATCTAAGTTATCAGAGTTTGATATTAAGTCAAAAGGTTCTCCCTCTCTCTTATTAATTCATCACCTTTTAATCCTATTTATATCCGAGAATTCCTCCCTGGACTTTGTTTACTGACCCGAGATATTTCCCACTTCAAGTTTTGTATGCCTAGCATTATAATTCTGAAGGACAGAGGCAGCTTCTGTGTAAGTAGGTTTGTGCCAGGCCTGCTTTTAAATAATTTTAAAGTATTTTTTCTTTGCTTAAAAATGCTCAAAACAAATTAAAAGCAGTGAGGTAAATAATGTAGGATATTAAGATAAGCTAACGTTGGAATAAGAAAGATTTTTTCCTTTAGTATTTTTAAGTATGAGAGGATTTCTTCCTCCAAGAATCTCAAAGCAGTTCTCTTAAATATGTAATTCTGGTTGGCTTAAGACCAATAGTCATAAATAAATTTATATTACATCATGGAATTACATGTTGATCCATGAAAACTGATCTTCCTAGTTTCAGATGCTAAATCCATCTGGATCTATTGAGAGAGGAGTGCCCACCTTTTTATTCATTGTCTTCCTAACAGAGGACGTGGTCATCATACTAATTTTGCATGATTTCCCTACATAGCTCAAGATAAAAAAAATCAACATTGGTTGGCTCATTTCCCTTGTTTTCCTGGAAATCTTACTAAAACATTGAATCCTTTCCTGGTTGAGGTTGCCATCATTGAAGGCAATAGACATCTATCTCTATTCTATTTCAGAACTTTTAGACATTTTTATCAAAGTGCATACCTCAATACTGTGCATGTGAGAGGTATACAATAAAGGTTTTTCTAAAAACATTCGAGTTAACATTTGGGGGAGAGGGGCTCATTATGTGCCAGATACTACAGTTAGTACTTTACAAAGTGTGTAAGTTAGGGCTCAATCAGAGAAATAAAACCAGTAGTAGATATACACCAGGAGATTTATTGTAAGGAATTGGCCTATGTAATTGTGGGAAGTGGCCAGGGAGTCTGAAATCTGTAAGGCAGGAAGGGCAGGCTACAACTCTTAGGCAGGGGCTGAAACTGCCATTCGTAGAGTTGCTTTTTCTTCAGGGAAGCCTCATCTCTGCTCCTAAGCCCTTTTACCTGATTGAATCAGATTATCTAGAATAATCTCTCTTAAAGTCAACTGATTATGGACTTTAATCACATCTACAAAATACTTTCACAGTGACACCTAGATTGTGTTTGATTACCTAAGTGAGGACTATAACCTAGTTAAATTGGCACATCAAAAAGAGCACTGCAGGTGTGTAATCTCCTTTCCTCCTAACCACAGCTCTATGAAGTAACTTCCATTATTATCATATACAGTTTTGTAAGTTGGAAAGAGAAGGCTTGAAAAATTTAAGTAACATACTCAAGATTACAAAACTATTAGG
This sequence comes from Nasua narica, assembly GCA_028533885.1. Lineage (NCBI taxonomy): Eukaryota > Metazoa > Chordata > Mammalia > Carnivora > Procyonidae > Nasua > Nasua narica. Next base: position 100,790,636 of record CM052807.1, on the reverse strand, counting down.
TGGAATAGCCATTACGTGAACCCATAGGTCTGATTCCAAAATTGAGAGCTTAATTAACTACTGCACATTACTACATCAAAACAAAAGAATGGATTATTGTAATTCTATTCATCTAAATTTATATGAAAGGACTCATGTTAGTGTTTTACATATCTCTTTGAGAACTTACCACCATCTTCAGACTTTGTGAGACTAAAATATTCAACATAGTCTTCTGGATAATTTATTTTTTAATGCAAAGAAAGAATACAGGATATTGGGGAATTCTGAATGTTAGTCCCTTCTGTTCTTAAATTGCTGTTCTTAAATAAGTAGTTTAAGTTAGAGAGGATTGCATTCTCGATGACTTGTAATGGAATGGGTGCTTTACTTTTCATTGGGATATGGGGAAGTTGAGAGTTGGTGCTATAAGAGTTTTTCCTAAATTGTTCATGTTTCAAGGAACAGTATATTACTTAATATAACCAGTGTATTAAAAATAAAATGTGGATTCCCCCAAGTAAATGAACATGAGGCTATAGTTCATATTTTAAATAACATAAATTAGAAATTAACTGATTTTTAGCAAGAATATAAAATTACTGAAGGAAGAAATAACTCTGGCATTGAATATCCTGTGGCAACATAAGATCATGATAAGTGTCTGAACAAGTGGCAAGAATTCATGATTTTGATCCTGTCTCTAGTTAGGGTAGGTCTGTGGGCAAGTGATTTAACCATTATTTGCATCAATTTCCTTTACTACAATATGAGAGGGTTTCAGAAGATGATCTCTTATATTCTTTATGCTGTTCTAGAGCATTAAAATGTCTAAAATTTCAACTGTAAGACAGGGCTATTTTAGTGCCAAAGAATAAAAGATCATTCTTCTGTGGATTATTGAATGTTATTACCCAAACCAGTATTAGGAGATGACACTGATAAAACCCTTATGTTTTAATATGCATACCTGGAGGGTTTTGCCAAATTTCACTAGTGCTGGGATGACGTTAATTTCCAGGTCTATACTATTTAATATGTGAGCTGATTATCGCTGAATGGAGCATCAATACCAGCTACCATGGACAGCAACTCTCCCTCTCAGCTCCCTCAAGAAGTTTTCACTAGCTAAGCACTAATGCTGACAGAGAATTCAACTTCCATCATTCTCTAGAGGTAGCACAGACACAAAAAGGCCTATAGGTCCCAAATGACTCTAGAGTGCAGAATACTTGATGATACAAAAATGAGAGCATGCCTCCTTTCTAAGGAGCCTGTAGTTCCTTGCCGAAGGGCATCTTTTGGACAGAGCCCAATATTGTTGTTGGAGAATGATGCCCTGGGGAATGTCATTTTTCAGTCATTCACAGGATTGGGAAACCAAGAAAACACCTATCCTACCCCAAGTCTCACGTGTCTGGCTGCACATTGAGAAACAGAAGTAAATGGCCTGAATCCCAAACCCACTGAAAGTTTGCTGATCTCAAACAAAAACAAAAACAAAAAACAGAGATGCAAACATGCCCCAGTCAAGAACGCAGATCACGTCCAATCTGCTTCTCTTTCTATATATGTAAGATGTAAAATCAAACAGCTTCACGAACTCCTTCTGTAAATGAGAAATCATTTGTATACAGTTAAGTGCTCACACTTGGGGGCCTCACAGGCCTAGGATTTTATCCCAGTCCAAGCTCTTGCTAAAGGGGTGGCTTCAGAGTATACTATTAACCTGAACCTCACAAAGGCACACAATGACATGAAAATAGACAAAACAGTGGACATTTGATGTTTCTGGTTTAAGGAAATGAATGCTGTTTCCACGACTAGTGGCTGCAGATCTCACTAAGCCTTTCATTTGTCATCTGTAAAGTGCAGATAATAAAACTTACCTCATAGAGTTCTGAGAATTAAATGAGATAATTCACAGATGCCTGGCAAATCATAAGTGCTCAGTAAATGTTGCATAGTATTTAAAAACTGATTCACATTTCTATTTTAGTGCCTGACGTTTGCAGTTGATCAAAATCTTTGTTTTCTTTGGTCTTAAAGCAATAAATGTGCACTCAACGTTTAGAAACTGAAAGTACCCCGAAAAACAGAATGATTAGTACTGTTGGGAGTTGATTGGAATGTTGTACATTTCCTTAAATATTTGAAGTATCTCATTCCAAACTATTTTTTCACAGGCAGTTTGGGTGCTGTTACGTTGTTTTCAGAGGATGGGTATGGGTTTGTGGGAATCTGCAGTTCTTATCCCAGACTAAGTGGGCAACTCACACTTTTGGATGGAACGTTGAAACACCAAGAAACCGATGTGCGTGGGTTGCCAGATATGTTCATTCAAACATTTTGGAATTAAGCAGTCTGTAAACCACACATTATTTTTATTGATTGATGGCAAGTCAGAACTATTGGGATTTAAAAATTGGGTGAAAAGCCTTATCATTTGAGGTCAGGTGTCCCTCATTTAATTGGCATAATTTTAAAGAGAATAAATTTATACAACTGTTCTTAGTAGTACAATGGTAACTTTGGTGGAAACCGGGGGTAGGGATAAAGGGGGTTTGAACTGCACCAAAATCTTAACTGAAAACGTTAACCGTGGCCCTCTAGGTCTCCAGGGGGCTGGCTGATCGATCCCCTCTTAAGAACAGCTGGAACGCTAGTCGCTTGGGTGGTGCCACCAGTCCACAAAAGCTGAGGATGGCGGTGGCCTCTCCAGCGTCGTGAACTCGTAGCAGCTCGGTTCATGGGAGCAAACCCTAGGGGGGCCTCGGGAGTAAAGTCGGACCTTCTTTCTCCCCCTTTTCCTTCCTCCTCCTCTCTCCCCAGCGGCTGCGACCGCAGTGACGGCGGCGGTGGCGGCTGCTGCCACCGCTGTTGCCGCTGCCGAGCTGGTCACCTGGGCGCCTGCGGAGCTGCCTGGCTGCTGCCGCTGCGGCGGCCTCTCAGAGCGCGAGGAGGAGGCGGCGAAGAGCGAGAATATCCATAGTAACACAGGATGCGCCGGGCGCCGAGCAGGAGCGAGTGCGGGAGGAGGAAGCCCCCGCGCGCCAGCAGCCGGCGGTGCTAGGCGCCCTGCAGCCCCCGCGCGCCGCGCCCCGGCCCGCGTCGCTCTCGCAGTTAGGGTCCGACTGAGTGGTAAGCCCTCCCCGACAACTAAGCCGACACCTCCCACCGCCCCAGCCGCCCACCCCGGGGAAGCAGCCGCGGAACAATGGAGAGCGCCGCCAGCAGCCCTGGAGACGGCGCTCGGGGGAGGACGCGCCGCCGCCGGGGCTGGCGCGCGCCGCGTGGGGCCGGGCGCGTGCGAGGGCGCGCGGCGGGGTGGGGGGCGCGGCGGGAGGCGCGTGCGCGCGCGGGCCCGGGGAGCTGGCGGGGAGAGCCCGGCGCTCGGCGCAGCGCGGCGCGGCGCGGCCAGGCTCGGCGCCTCTCCCGCCCCTCGGCGCGCTCGCCCTCGCCTCGCCGCTCGCTTTCGCTGGGGGCGCCCAGAAAGATGCTCAGAGGCAACGGCTAGGGGAGCGGAGATTCCAGCCACATGTCCGCGTCCACGGGGGCCAGAGCCTGCCAGCCCTCGCGGATCCCGGCTCGCAGCCAGCCTGTGGCCGCTGCCGTCGCTAGTGCCGACCGGCTCGGGTGAGTAGCGGGGTGGCGGCGGGCGGCGCGGGGCACGGCTTTCCCCGCTGCCCACGGCCCCTGCTTGCCAAGATGCGGTTTCGAGAAGTGGTGCGGCTGCTGGGGCAGGAAAGAAAAAAGGAAGCCGGGTGGGAAAATCCGGGAAGGCTGCGGAAAGGGTTTGCCGGGGCATTTGTTGCAGCCCAGGCTAGCGGTCTCTACTGTGTGGGCTTTTTTTTTTTTTTTTTTAACGTGATTTGGTTACTGGTTTTCACCTATCTCCCACGCCCCCCCCCCCCAGTTGGGCACATTTTGCCTTTCCTCATCTTCGCGGTTTCGAGGAGTTTGAAGCGGTAAATTACTGGGGTCTCTCCAAATGGTTTGACTTTCACGAGTATATATTTTCCAAAGGTCATTTGTTTTAAAAATTAAAAAGCCATGACAACCCATGTAATTTCCAGGTGCGCTTTGAGTTACCTTTGAGGAGGAGCAGGGAAGAAGAGACCCTGGAAGGGTTGGTTTTGAGCGTGCCTTCTCTCCTGGTGTTTTTTATACATTGATTAATTGGAGGGGGACGTGGGCATGGACTTTCCAATGGAGCGCCTTGGAGAGCAGTAATAGAGCAGCAGAGACTGCAATTTACTGCTTTCGTGAAGGTCGGGTCAGCATTTCTACTGAAATCCCAATTTCCGTGGTTGTAACTTGGATGTAATTTTACTCCAGGCTAAAACTTGCCAAAGCCAGACGAGGACTTGTTTTTTTAAGGATACTGACACTGCTGCGTGTTTTTTGTTTTGTTTTGTTTGTTTGTTTGTTTGTGTGGTTGGTTGGTTAGTTGGGGTTTTTTTTTTCTCTCCAAGAATACCAGCTGTCTGCAAACATAAGCCCCTAAAACAAATAGGCAGCTCAGGAAGGCTTTGCATTTTCAGAGATTGACCAGGAAGGCTAGTGCTCGTTGCAGTCATCGTTTCTCCTCTCCGAGTGACTGAGATGTTAGTTTTAGAAGACTAAAAATTCAGTCCCCTTTCTGCATATTTATACCCAATATGTTGTATCTGTAGAATGGATACATAAGAACTTTGAGGTCTTTAATTATTTTTAGACACTTACATTAGTATACTTGCTGTATGGACTCTTGCATCTGGAAAGACAGAATTAGAGGAAATAGTGTTGGAAGGGCAACATGAGGAATTTAGGTACAACTGAAGACTTTTCTGAACGTTGACACAAGCTACCAAGGGAGTCTGTAATTCCCTTCTGAGAGTCTTTATAATAGGGTAGATTACTGTTGAAGTTTGGAGCCAGAAGGGAAAGAGGAAAGAAAATTAGAAAACGTCTCAGAGGTTGCTTCGAAACCTGTGTGTTCTTTGTGCTCAGCAGACGAGCTTAGGCAAGGAGATGCCGGTGGTATCTGGGTTATTTGAGTCCGTACTGTGGATGGCTCTGTGACAGAATAGGCTATAATGACTTGTGCTGGCATTATTCCACCGTAAAGCCTTCTTCAGAAGTGTTGTGTTATTCTGTCAGTCGTGAGTAACGCTTGGTGTGATGATGGCAGTGATCCTCCCGGACTCAGATGGTGGAGCAAGGAGTAACTGGTATAAATGAAGTTAAAACAGGTGCATGCTACCTAGGAGACTTAGTGACAATGTCATACAAAAACATTGTTACAAAGACTTTTTGAAAGCTTCAGAATGCAGGGGGAGATAGGATTTGGGGGAAAAGCAGTGAAGAAGTCGAACTCCTTGTTCAAGGATGGGAACTTTGTCCTGCGGTTGCTAATTGCCAAACTCAGTTTTACTGCATTGGAATTACTTTGCTTGATGCACTTTGGCACTTTTAGTAGAAGCAATATTTTTTCCTTAATCAGTGATAGTAGGGTGACTATACATCTGTGTATCTGGAATGAGAAACCCTATATATTGTTACAGTTCTACTAAGGGGAACCAGGGACAGAGAACAAAGTGTTTTGCCTCTACTCGGAGATCAAATCTCCGTTAAAATAATTTTGAAATATGGCAGTGGTGCAATAAAGTAAGATTCTTTGAGGTAATGAATTTTTAACGAAACCGTACCAATGCATTTATTTGTCAGCAATTTTAAAATGGCAATCGCTGAACAGTTACTAACAATCTAAAAGTTTACAGGTGTAACCAATTCTGTATAAGTGTATTGAATTTTGATACATTTCTTGCTAATAATTTACTGCAAATGGTACAGTAGGTGTGAAATGTTAGGGAATTGCTTTCTTTAAAATAGTAATATTTGTTTAAAGTTATTCTACATGTTCCAAATAGAGTATAAACTAGTAGACAGTACATCATGCAGAAAGGCATTCCCAGTAGTCATTTGTGATGTTATTACCTATAAATGTTGACAGATATTTTCCAGCTTATTATCAGGTCATTCTCATTGCATCACTCATTGGGTAAGCATTTTTGAGTAATTAGAGAAATTACATTTCTCTAAATGTAAGGCAGACATGTTCTCCAAATGTTTATTGAAATAAATGTGTTGGTGTTGTCAGGGTTTATAGCACTGACAAAGTCTGTAGAGACACCGGGTAGAGTTTATTGATGTCCTTATTTCTGACCAGATGCTGGTGTCAACATATGTTCCAGGAATATCTATCAAGCCAGTTAATGTCCCGGGAGGAATGAACAATTAGCAAAATTAATTTGGAGATCTGCTTGATTAAAGTCATTAATGGTCACACGTAAAACATTTGTATTTCTATAGATATGTTTGATTTTTACATATTTTGGACTTGGAGCAGTAACTCAGACTTAACGATTTCCAAGTGCCAGTACCAATAATCAAAGTACTAGGTCTTTCATAGGCCACCAGTGTCAGCATTTCTCCATGACAATGGAAGTGTGAACAGAATCCAGATTTACAAATTAGCTACCTATTTTTTTCCTTCCGTGGACAATAAACAAGAACAAAGCATAAATGTTTACCATTTACTTTAATAGCAATGTATATCAATAAGCCTTGGAAAAAAATTGTTGCATACGTTTTTCCTTGAGTTAAAGATTACATTAGCTATGATGTCTTTACACTTAAATTAATATTTGATTTCTTTAAAATGATTGTTTTCAGTGTGCAGTACTGTCAATATATTTAATAATTTGCTTGAGAAAGAACATTTACGTGAGTGCATTTATCTTCCCACATAACTGTCAATAATGCATTGTTCCAGAAATCTATTTTTATGTAGATGTAATTTTCATGTAAAAATTAACCTTTCTTATAATTCTAGTGTGAGACAAAAACCATTCTTGTTCATCTGATTTCTGCTTTCTCCTCATGCAATCATGAGATGGGTTTTTTTTTTTTTTTTTTTTTTTTGGAGTCAAGTATGATTAAGCTGAGTCATTTTTTTCCTTTGAAAAATTGTGAGGCTAGATTAGCTTGTTTAGATTAATTCCCTAAAAATTTTTGTCTTTAGCCCATATCTCCTAGTTGTGGTATTTACAGAGCAAAGACTTAGGGACTATTTACTGGTGGGTTTTCTCGCATGAGAATAGGAGGAAATGCAGAGAAGACCAAAGGAAAACTTGAACTGGAAGAAGCAAAAATGCATGTTCTGATCCCCTTTGGTTACCAAATACTTGATAGAACAGTTTTAGGTAAATCTCAAAACAAAGTTGTTCTATGAATGGCTTTTATGGATACATTTCTTTGGGATTTGGAATTAACATAACTAAAAGGAAACTACTGGCCTCACAGGACCAACCACAAGGAAACGCTCTGGAAGATCAGAGATTGTGTTGAGATCTTCCTGGACGCCCACGTTTGCCACGTTCTGGTATCTCTGTCACTACAGACGACCACCTCTGTAGAGCATGGGAAGACTGGTAGAATGAATCAGTAGGTGCCCCCAGCATCGTCTCACTGCCCCTTGGCCATATGTTTAAGTGGTACTTGGATTAACATTGGTCAGGGCTAGGTTTTTGTGGTCTTGGCAAGAGAAAAATTGTATTTTAAGAGTATTTGAGCATCCTATCATTTTAACACATGTCAATTAGAATAATTTTTTTGGTAACCGTAAGTTTTATGGTTCTGTTTTTTGTTTGCATTAAGGCTTCAGAGTGACTCGCGTAGAGTTGTAGCTGCAACAGGTGGTATGTTTTGTGTTGTGTGATGTTCATAAAAGCCTCATTTCCCTGTGTTTAGAAATCACGACCATGTTGTGGTTATTTTTCTAGAAATATAAAATGTAACTGTAAAAATAAGCTGCTTCTCTTTATCTCCATGATTCACTTCTCCAGAAAAGACTTGCAGACCATATGCAGTATCTCTTGGCTCTTAATGTATTTTTTTCTCTGTCCTGTCAACTTAGTATAAAAATAATTGGTTCCAATTGTTTTCTTGTAGTATAGCTTTCCCTCCAGAATGGAAGGTCTGGCATTGCCTCCTGAACATCTCCCAGGGGTTGGTTGATACTCCTGATATGAATGATGCTATTTATTTCACCCTACTGGTAGATTAGTCATAAAAACTCATGCCAAACCAAATTTGGGACAAAGCTTCAAATTAAAAATATATAGTCCCTCCCAAGTTTCAACATTGTTTACACACTGGCTCTCCCTTCTTTACCCACCCTGAAGTGCTCTGGTCAGGAAAGCTGTCTTGGAAGATGATGAAATTTCCTCATAGCTAGCGAGAGAACGTACTCTCCTCCATCGTCTCCTGACCACTCACCACTGACTTTTTCTCTCCTCTCATTCACTGCTCTTAGTTCAGGTATCTTTCAGATCATGCATACTCCTCAAACCCTTTCCTTGGTCCCCTCTCCTAATGCCTCCAGAATACCACTCTGGTTTTTCCTCTTTTTACATTTTTTTTTAAAAAAGATTTTATTTATTTGACAGAGAGAGATCACAAGTAGGCAGAGAGGCAGGCAGAGAGAGAGGGGAAAGCAGGCTCCCTGCTGAGTAGAGAGCCCAATGCGGGGCTCAATCCCAGGACCCTGAGATCATGACCTGAGCAGAAGACAGAGGCTTTAACCCACTGAGCCACCCAGGCGCCCCCCTCCTTTACATTTTTGGTACAGCAATGACTCACCTCATGAGCATTCATGGTGGTATTAGTGATATGTCTATGATCAAAGGAGCCAAAAGCAATACATTTTTAAGTGAGCTTATATGCAATAAAAAACCAGGACCAAAAAGCTCTCCAGCCCTTGAAAATGCTCTGAAGTCCCCTTCTGAATACCCATGAACGTCTCCACCCAAATGAAAGATAAGTAACAGTTGTCATTTGTGCATATTAAATAAGTTAAAATATTTTTAAATTGTATATTATGCCAATGATAATTCATCCTGTTGATTTTTGTATTTTTGTTGCACGTATGCAAAATTTTATTCCATTGCGGACCCAGTAGACTTTTGTGGGCTAACTTTGATATTTAATTATCATTTGTACTGTAGCTTATTTGAAGCTACATTCTAAATTCTAAGCAACTGACTTAAAAGACAGCTTTGCAAATATAACCCTTCCTTTAAAGCCGAGAAACAATCTCTGTCTATATTCATTCACCTGAGAAATATTTATTGGATGTCTGTTATCTTCTAGAAATATTTTTTGAATGGCCTCATGTTTAGGGCAGGAGAGATACTAGTGAACAAAATAGACAAGGTTCTTGTTTTCTAGAGCAGATAGTTAGTTGGGAAGGAGTGACACAGAACAAGTAAGTCAATAAATAAATGAGGAAGATAATCTCAGGTAGTGATAAGGACTGTGAAGGCCCTACCGCAGGCGAAGTGCTTGAGAGTTTCCTGGAGGAGAAGGATGCTGCCTGAAAACATTTGCTCAGAGAAGGCATCCCGGAGACGGTGCCTCTCAGAGACCCGGAGGGTGAGCAGGAACCTGCCATGCAGAGATGCTGGGGAAAAAGCGTTCCAGGCAAAGGGAACTGCATGTGGAAAAGCCTTTGGGGGAATAAGTGCAGGGTGTTCGGGAAGCAGAGAGCAGTCTGGTGTGGTTGCAGGTCAGCCTCTCAGGAGTGGCAAAGAATTTGGGTTTTATTCTAAAAACGGTGTGGAGCAAATGGAGAACAGAAAGTAGAGGTGTGATTACTTTACCTCTGCAAAGAATCCACTGGCTGCTCTGGGAAGCCTGGATAATACTAGGGCATGAATGGACACAGACCACGTAGAAGACCATTAGAGTAGCCCAGGGGAGAAATGACAGTGATTTGGACTGGGCTGTGACTGTAAACAAAGAAGAGATATGTGGAAAGAGTCACAATATCAAAGTAGGAAAAGCTTTTTGAAGTTCTACAAATCTAGGAAAATACAAAGAAGAAAATAACAATGATCCGTAGCTCATGTCACCCAAAGTAACGTCTGTTAGTATCTTGGCATTTTTAAGGAAAATAATCACTGTTATTGTTTTTGATACTTTGAAATGTGATCATAATTAGGCAGTGCACACAATGCAAATACTAAAATCTTCAGATTACCATAAATCCCACCACCAGGAAATAACCATCTATAACATTAGGCTGACAATCAATGCAGGCATCTTTCTATGCATATACGCAATGGGATTAATTAATGGATGCATAAATAGAAATACTTTTATAACAATGGCAACAGTGGAATCATACTGGAAATGCTCTTTTAAAATAAAAAGCATTAACATTTTATTTCTTATATTTAACAGCAGAAAAAAATGGAGGTAAGAAGTAAATAATTGTTGAACTTTAAGCAGATGTCTCTTTACTACAAGAATTATTTCCTAAAATATCTCCCCTTATGGGTAAGAGAAATGGTTATGAAAAATGCTAAGAGGTTTGAGCAGGAGTAAATGGAGATTTTGTGGGACTTGAGGATTGGGAATTTGGGAGTCCTCTTTAAGAAAATGGAGTCAAATTCAATGGACTATTACACAGCCATAAAAAGGATGAACTCTTGTCATTTGCAACAATGCGGATAGATCAACAATGTATTATGCTAAGTAAATTAAGGCAGACCAAGAAATATATTTCACTAATGTGGAATCTAAAAAACAAACAAATGAATAAACAAAAAGCAAAGTCAGTCCTATGAATACAGAGAACAAATTGAGGGTTACCTGAGGGAAGGGGATGGGGAGATGGGCAAAATGGGTGAGAGGGGATGGGAGGTACAGGCTTCCCATTATGGAATGAGTAGATCACGGGAATAAAGGCACAGCACAGGGAATATAGTCAATGACATGTGATAGTGTTGTATGGTGACAGATTGTAGCTACACTTGTGGTGAGCCTAGCATAAGGTACAGAGATGTTCTGTCACTATGTTGTATCCTAAAACTGATATGACATTGTGTGTCAACCATACTCAAATATGAAAAACTAAAAAACAAAAGGAACAAAGTCACTGGTAGTGCTAATACCCCTTCGGTCTGTTACCAAAGTCATGATTTAAGGAATCATTAACCTTAAATAAACTTAAAAAATAGAAATTTTAAAAAGGAAATGAAGTATATTTTACAAATTGTACAAAAGCTTTATGGAAACTTTGCTGTGGCAACCCCCCTCCCCATACACACACCCCGTGGCCTGGGAAAAAGCAAATCACCCAAGTAGGTGAAGGGCCTTGGAACGTAAGCCTCGGTAGCTTTACTGTAAACCCACCTCACATTTGGAAGTACAATGTTTTTTTAAACTAATATTCCAGTTTTAAATACATTAAATTGATTCTGGGTGTTGATATTCAGCGTATCAGTATACTGAGTATGACATTCTTGTGTTATGCTTTCTCTCACTCATAATTTTGGTTTACTAGCTTTCACAGCTGCTCTGCAGCCTGGGACCACCCTTTGTAGATAATTTCCTCTTTCTGCCTGGACCCCTAAACAGTCTTTCTTTCTCTTTATAGCCCAGTAGCACAGCTAGGATATTTCCAGGTGTTGAATGTTCTGTGTCAAAATTTTCTGCATTACAGTGTGCTCTTTAAATTTGCTGATCTCATGTCCTACCTTTGAATATACTTGCTAGTCTGTTTGTGTTGTTACCTACTTTAGGGAAATCAATTATCCTTATTTTGGATCATCTTTGTCTCTCTTCCACATTTATTATTTCTTTGTAATTTAATCTTTTTGTTATTTTCATCTGCTTTCACAGTAAATATGAAAATCCTTTCTTCTGTGTCAGTAATTCCATTTTCAGAAGTGTCTCCTCTGTTTCCTGATATTTCTAGTTTATTGATTAATTCTGAAATGATGCTCTATGTTCCCTGTTTGTTTCCTTCAGTCCGCAGTCTCTTTTCATCCTTCAGTTGTTTCATCATTCTGTCAGTAAGCTTCAATTTTTACTGAAATCATTCTTCTAGACTAGAAAGTTTCTTTGAGGATTTCCCTCTTTTTCTTTAAATAAACTTTTTCTAGATTTAGTTCCTCATGCTGTGACCCTTACATTTTATTTTCATCCCTTCCCTCCCTTCCTTCCTCTCTCCCTCCTTCTTTTCATCCTCTCTTCAGCTCCCCTTTCCTCCTTCCTTACATACTGACCATGCTGTTTTTCCTTGATCTTGCTGGTGTTTGGGGAGCTCTGCCCAGATGTGGTGTAAGTAACTTCTTAAATTACTTCCCAGCTCTTTGGGAACCAATTTGCTTCCGTCTTTCAGATATATTTTATTGTCTGGTCTCTTCACTTTTCTGAAGACTGAAGAGATTGCAGAGTGAGGTAGGAATTGTAGAGAGAGGTAGCTCAAGCTGTATGCAGTCTTGGTTATAGATTTCCTGGGCTGTGCTTTCTCACATTTTGATGAATGTCCCCATTATCAGCCTTCTTTTCACCAAACCGGGAGGGAGTAGGTAGGAAATACCAAGGACAACTTTTTTTTCTGGTACTCAACTAAAGGGTTCCAGTTCAACTAGTAGCTACCCTGAAGATAACCTACAATGTGGCCAGTTTCCTTGTTACTGTGGACAACCCTGGAGTCTTCAGTTCCATGGAATCAGCCCTTTGCTCCCATTCTCCCGTTTCACACATTTCCATTAATAGAAGAAACAGATAAGGATATTCACTGACTATGCTTTTCTCTAAATTTAGGATTACTAGGGAGAACTTTCAGAATTTTGTTGACTCACCTCTCTGGGTAGAGAGAACAGGATTAAGAGCCAAGCAACACTGTGCCTTTTTTTTTTTTCCATCCTGCTCCAGAATCTTCTATTTCTTTCCTTGACCACTGGTTTTGAAGTTTGTTGGTCTGTACGTGCCTTTCCTTGATGGTTATTGTTGGGTTTTTTGTTTGTTTTGTTTTGTTTCCTAATGTTCACTGTTTTCTTCACATTTTGTTGGTATTTATTTAGGAAGCAAAGTTCTGCGAGGCAGTTTAAATTTGCCATCTTAAATCAGACTCTGGGATATATTTTGGAGATGGAACATAAATGTCTTGCTGATGATTTAATTTGAAAGATGAAGGAAGGGAAGGAGCTATGAATGACTCCTAAATTTCTGGTCTTAGCAACTGGGTAGGTGATGGGCAGATTGGACTAGCGTAGGGGAAGGAATCAAGAACTCTGTTGTAAGCTTTTTAAGTTTGAGAAACGTGACATCCGGCTGGAAATGTCAGGCAGGTGGTTGGATGTACTGGTTTGAAACTCAGGGGAGAGATGCTCAGCATATAGGTGATATCTAAACCCATGTGCCTGGATGAGATCACCTAGGGAGAGAGAATGTAAACACGGGGAATCGTATAGTGAATATGCACGAATCCAGAGGTGTTCACATATGAACTCTTGGCTCAGCACGCTGTTCTTAACGTAACAAATGTCTGAAATCTTTCAGTATAAACATATCAGCTTAATGACTCGTATGAATTAGTGAGCAATGTAGACCAGAGAACATTTTAAAGATGGGACATTTTATACTTTATACTTCTAGATCTACACAGTAACTAGTAACTGAAATGTTGCCTTTCAGAGATCACTGAGACTTGCTTTTAGCTCTTAGCACTTCAATTATATATAATTGAAAGTGATAAAGATTTGATTTTAAATAAAACGCTATAAATTATTAGTTATAAAGGCTCAATTTTTTTTCTGTTTTCAGAGTGACTATATATACATTTCTATGTAATCAGTTTTATAATTAAAATGCAGCTTTTGCTCTTAGAAGATGTACGTTGTAAAGAATTGCTATGTTTTGAGGTAACATGCTTGGTGAAAAGAACACTATTCCAGAAATTAGGAAACGGATTCCAGATCCGACTCCTCCAATAATAATTACAATAATAAAAAAATAATAATATCAAACACACATAATCCTTTCAAGTGACGTGCACTATTCTAAGCATTTTGCATATATTTACTTTTTTAAGAAGTTGTAGTCAGACGGCTTCTAGCTACTTAATCTCTCTGGACTTCAGGCTCCTCATTTGTAAAGCCAATCTTCCCTCTAGCTCTAAAATTCAGCATAATGTATCTTAAACTGTACCGTTTATATCATGAAACATAAAAATGTTTTAACGATCTTATTAACCAAAGCAAATGGAAATAGACTCTTTTATAGGCAGAGGAAGAGGAACTATTATACAACAAATTGGAGTAAATTATGGAGATTCTGGCTGACTCGGACCCCATCACCACAAACATCTTCCCTCGCGCTTCCCTCACCGTTGTGCTCTTGCTCTTTCGGATCCTTCCCTTTGTTCCAGGTCAAGTCTGCCCCTCTCTCCTAGCAGGCTGTCAATTAGAAATAATCCAGCCTTCCTCAGAACTCCCAGGTTTTTGAGCCTTGTTTGGGGGTATTTGCATATGTATGTCATGTTCCCTCTGAGCATCCCAGCTATTTGAGGGCAGGGACAATAATCTTTACAACATCTCTTTGTCACTTTTTAAATTCAGTTGTCTCTCTGTGGACAGAGTGCATAGAGCGAATGAAATTCAGCCTTATTTTCTAAAAAGTGAAATGATTTTGTTCAAACTAAAAGCATAACGTGTTAATGATAGATGTTGGCCTGGGAATCAAGACATGAATCCCCAGCTCTCTTGTTGACCAGCTTCTGTGGCCTTCAGATGGGTCACTCTCTCAGCCTCGGTTCCCATCAGTCAAATGGCGATATTGGAATGTCTCTTCCCTGGGTTACAGAGCCGTGAGCACTGAATGAGATGATGTATGTGAAATACGTGTGGAAAAGAAAAGCACTGGAACCTGCTAAAACGCTTCCATGCTTCTCAAGCAAGATGTGGGACACATAACCAATTATCTTCAACCAATTCTCTGAAACACTGGGGTTTGTGAACTGCTGCCTTCCCCAAAAGCCCACACCCTACGTTCAAACAGATAGTTTTCCGCTTTCCTATTGATTTTGAGTAAATGTGATTTATTTAGCACACTTAACGCAGATTACTTCTCAAATCAAAGAAGATGAGTTTCGTAGTAATGTGAGAATGAGTAAAATCCAATGAAAACAGTGGAGTGGATTTCACTACCAAGTACTTAACTTATAGCTTCGTTCTTTTTAAAATTAGGCTTCTTTATATTAATTCCATGTACTCATTCGAAGAGTGTTTTTCGTTGTGTCTCCGTCTGCACAACTGTAAATGAAAGCATAATATATTCTGTCAACTCATGAGTGGAGCGTAAGCCCCAGATTTGAGGTACTGTGGAGGTCTAGGCAGTCACAGCCGTGTCTGCCCTCAGAACATTCTCTGCTTGTCGCAGAGCCCCGGGCACACGGTTTCCTCTTTCTCCCAGGACCACCATCATGCAGGCCACGGCAGTCACCTGTATTGCACACCGGAGGGAATAGCTTCCCCTCTGGGCCTTGAAGACTGGCCCTGTACTGCATTTTATAGACCTTAGAAGTCAGATGATGGAATCGTCCCAATCATCCAGTGCTCTTACAGAGAGATTTTGTGAACAGACAGCCCAGGAATGCAGAAACAGAACCTAGATTAGTTGGCAAGCCAGACTCCCCCAAATGATAGAAATTTAATGCGTTAAGCTGTTATATGGAATGCAAGCGTAATTGAGATCCCTGACAGTGAACTAATTACTCAGAACAGTTTTATTTTATTTTAAACAAGCAAGCATCACCCTTTCAATAAATAGAAATCTGTACATAAAATCTTATTGGAAATCCTGGTTTGTGAAACAGTACAAATGAAAAATGAGTAACGTATGGTAATTCTTAAAAACAATAACTATGCAGGGCGTTGTTGTTCATGACCAGTTCAAATAATAGATCTAAATATTGACCATTTTCATTACTGCATGGTATTTCAAAACGTAAGCCATGGATGTATCTAAGATAGTTAGCAATGGTACCTTAATATATACTTTAGCCTTATTAACATCTTTATGTGGAGTCTTCTGAACATCCTTTCTACCTAAAAAAATGAGGATTTTTTTTTTTTGGCGGTATGGCAGTTACTTGCTCAGTTGCTAGGTAACAAGGCAGATCTCTATAGCTTTATCTGAACGTGCAGCACATGATTTTTTAGTGATAATTATTTATACCCAATATATTAAAGCATGGTGTATTGATAGTGATTAGATAAACTATTGATTTAGCTCCTGTGGATTTGCAAGAAAGTGTGCAGTAATTCTCAAAGCTAGTTTTATTCTAACCTTTTTTTTTTTAAAGTGCTTACTAATATTCACCCGTGAGAATGATCAGTTTTCTTGTGAAGCAGCAATAGCTAGATTGTCGATTTGATAATCCTTCCCACTGGCTGATCACAAAAACATTGCCACACCTTTCTGACTAATTACATTGCACATCATCTGGGAAGGTTTTGTTCTTCAAAGCTCTCCATTCAAATGTTACAAAGTTTGAATTTTGTGAAAATTGTGATTACTCTTTTTATTGCTTGTCATTCCTCCTACTATAATCACTCAGGAGCTCTAGCTCTGCACTGAAAGGTAGCAGTTGATTTAGAAGGTGTTCTTATTTTTTAAAATGAACATTTATTGTTTTTGTTTTTGTTTGTCTTACGGCACAGGGCTGGGAAGCCTCGGCAGCAGATCATCAGTGCTCTAGAATCAACGATGGTGTCTTGTTACAGATCTTTTAACAAAAGTTACCATTAAAGAAAAGATCTGCAAGTTAGAACTGTAACCAGTGAATTTCCATAGTAAGGAAGGGAAAAAATAATCCCCTTCCACTATTTGTGGATTTTGTCCATGATAATTGCCTTTCATCAAATGGATTCATTTGTTCAAATACCTCTACATAGATGCCAGGAACCATGAGAAGTAGATGTTTCTTCTAAATTCGCTTCCTCCAGTCATTTATACTGGTAGATTTAAATCATTATTAGACAGAATGTAAGCATTGAATTAACAGCTATTTGTCACAATCTTTTTCAAACAAAGTCCCAATGCTTTTTTATACTGTAGTGGGAAAAAAGTATCTGTTGAACTTTGCACTTTTGTGCTAGAATGGCTGTAATTAGTCCATCAACCATGGGATAATTAGAAATTGCAGTGCAGTTTCCTTTTAGCATAAGGAACGTCACAATAGATAATGGTGGTGTTCAAGTTAGTCTTAAAATATTTAGTTTATGTATTCAGCTGTAAGAAGAATGAAATCTTGCCATTTGCCACAACATGGATGGAGCTAGACTGTAGCGAAATAAGTCAAATGAGTCAAAGACAAATATCATATGAACTCCCTCATACGTGGAATTTAAGAAACAAAACAAACAAGCAAAAGGGAAAAAAAAAAAGAGAGAGGGACAAAGCAAAAAACAGATTCTGGAGAGTCAAAAACTGTAGAGAACAAACATGATGGTCACCAGAGGGGAGGTAGATGGGGGGTGGTGGGAAATAGGTGATGGAGATTAAAGAGTACACTTACCATGATGAAAAAAATAAAATAAAATAAAATAAAATTTAGCTTATAGGACAGTAACATAGGAAAAACCTTGGAGAATATTTGTTCAGGAATTATTTTTTGATGATAGCTGAAAGAAGGCATTCTCCTGTAGAATCAGAAAACACAGAGACAAAAATGAGTTATTACCTGTATGTTGTGTGAACTGAAGATAACCTGTCTTTACAAGTCAGCATTGCAGGAAGCTAGTTTATATAGACCATAGTTCAATATGGAAAACTGCACTTTACTAATACCTACTAATTAAATGCCTGCATTTAACAAAATACAGCCGTCACTACCTGGAAAGCTATAAAAGCTATAAAAGCCACATGGAATGATTGGTTACTCTGAATTTCCGTAGTCTTGAGTAAACCGCAGGCAAGGTATATATTTTATTGACTATGGACTGAAGGCCCAAGCAATTTACAAGGCAATTTAACAATAATTTATTTGACTCTTTGCACTGCTCTGTTCAGTTATCACTGTGACATTTAAATACCAAAAGTCAAATGGAAATCAACCCTCTGGTTTCTTCTCCACTTTCCACATCCATAGTTGATATACAGGCTTGCCTCATTTTTAGAAAACGTGCTGTTATATAAATCATTTATTATAAATTTTTTTAATTGTTTTTCTCAGGGAGTCAAAGCAGATGTCTGTTTGCCAACAATATTTCTCTCCTTAAAAAGGATCTACTGGAAGATGTCAATAGTTTCTTTCTCTCTCTCTCTCTGTAATTAATGGGAGGAAAAAAAACTGTATTTATACAGAACTTTTTAGGAACCTATCCATCCCGTGAGGCTAGGTATACTTGTGAATTCCAGTTAGGGTTGATTTACTTTATATTTCTTATTTCCAGTTGGCATGTTGATGTGGAAATGAGTCCCAGGGCGACTGCTACCTCTCTTTGTGTCTTATTTTAAATGTTTATTATTTAAGTGGACTTTCATCATCATGGGTGTCTTTTATGGTTGTTGTTGCTAAATCATTTTAAATGATTCTAATGGAAATCTTTTTTTTCCCCCCTCTTGATATCTGAACCAGTCTCCTGTAGAGAAACTAGGTAATCCTCAGTATGAACTGTTATTGTCTCACTTTTAGGCTCCACTTTAAAAAAAGTCTCTATGGCCAAAAAAATAAAACTTACAGATTTGTCAGAAGGTCAGCATCCTGGGCTGTGAAGGCTACATTCTGCAAAGCATTGGAGATGGTTTTGTTTTGTATTGTTAACATATATTTTATACTTTTAATCATTATTTAGCATACTGTGCACAAAAGAAAAAAGCCAAAGAATCTCAGCATTCAACTCCCTTTTTGTTTATCCAGGCATTGTGGAAATCTTGGCTCAGGGCGAGAAGAGTATTGAATAATCATTTCAAAAGCAAATGTCATTTCTGATGGAAAACAAATGATCCCGTGTGTGTGTGTGTGTGTGTGTGTGTGTGTGTGTGTGTGTGTGTATGTGTGAGAATATGAAGATTCCAAGAAAATTTATTTGTCCAATATTCAGCATGCCTGAAAGCCTAAATATATTTATCCATACTATGCAGAATAAAAACTCTAAGTATTTAAAGATTATTTTATGGCACTTTTTCTCAGAAGATCTGCAGACACTGTTTATTTTTTTTTTAAGATTTTATTTATTTGACGGAGAGAGAATACAAGCAGGCAGGGAGAGAGAGGGGGAAAGCAGGCTCACTCCTGAGCAGAGAGCCCGATGTGGGGCTCGATCCCAGGACCCTGAGATCATGACCTGAGCCAAAGGCTTTAACCCCCTGAGCCGCTCAGACGCCCTGCGGACACTGTTTAAAGAATTTCTACCTATGGTTTGTCAAAGGCCACAAAAACATAGGAAGGATAGGAACTGAAATTGAGGCCATGGTGGGGGAGGGGGGGAAGAAGTAGGAGAAATAAAGAAAATAAAATCAGGAGGAGCAAAATGGTCACATTTGTGTAACATGTCAACAGAATCCCTGGTGCATTTCTTCAGAGGGGCGGGGAGGAGTGGGATTGCTGGCCAGACCTCTCCTTGCATCTTAGCTCCACCACCCATGAGCGTGGTGTGCTTTGGGGAAAATCACGTCTGAACCTTTCTGAGCCTTGTTTTCCTCATCTGGAAAACAGTGATGGTGTCCACCCTGCACAGGTTTTCTGAGGACTACACTT
>CM052807.1:100749850-100770557 GCA_028533885.1 Nasua narica | reverse complement strand
GCCTTAGACCATATGAGGCACTAGTTCTAACAACAAACAACACAGGGTCCCTGCCCTCAAGGAGCTTCCTTACCACTGGGGAGGAAGCAGAAAAGTTGGTAGGCAGTTATAATAGACTTTGTCATCAACAAAACCCTCTGTTGGCCTTCCCACAGGTTAGACAGTGAGGCTTTGTAAATGTCCAGAAGTAGGACAAGATGTAGAGCTACCCAAACTGGGATTTTTTTTCCTTGACTTTTAGGAAATACTTTCTTTTCTCCTTTTTATGCAAGTAACACATCATCATTATAGGAAAAAAAATGAGAAAATATAGAGAAGCAAAAAAATAATAATAATTTGCTATCCCTCTACCAGGTGACATTTTAGCACGTATCTTTCCAGATTTATATATATAATTCTATTAAAACATTGCAATATTTTGTGTATATACTCAAGCCATCTTGATGTAGAAGATAAAGACTGAGTGACAGATTTGGTTCTTCCAGTAGACTGTACGCTGCTTAAGGACAGGTGCTGAGTCTCGGCACCCTTCACGTTCTGTATTTGTGGTCAGTAAATATGTGTGGGGCAAGTCAGGTTGGGATTTGAGGGATGGGTTTGTAAATAAATAGCTAGGTTGTTTTATTTCTCTTAAATTTTCTTAAATTTCACTTAAAGTTTTAAGATTAAAAAATGTCACATTAGCAAGGGTGATATTCATTGGATTCTTCTTGATAACCGTAAGGGTAACAGTTCTTAAAGGATCCCTTCCTGTTCTTAGCTTGAATCCTTTAGAATATTTCCATATTGTAAGCAAGCAAATAAGACCAAAACTGCCTCCTCCCCAAAAAACCAAAACAACAATAATAAGGAAAAGATTTAACATCAAAAAGAGATAACATTTTTTTTGTTTCTGGCCTTATTAATTCACTCACAATTGGCACATATAAACCCTTGAAGGAGGAGGAAAGCAAATTCGGGCTTCCTCTGTCACCAGCTTTTACTTACTAAATATTCCCTCTGTTGGTACTACCCCAGTGGTGGGTCAGAAAGTATTTCCTCAAGTTGTTTAAAAATAAGCTTTCAGGGGCACCTGGGTGACTCAGTGGTTTAAAGCCTCTGCCATCAGCTCAGGTCATGATCTCAGGGTCCTGGAATCGAGCCCCGCATCTGGCTCTCTGCTCAGCGGGGAGCCTGCTTCCCCCTCTCTCTCTCTGCCTTTCTCTCTGTCTACTGGTTGTCTCTCTCTCTCTCTCTGTCAAATAAATAAATAAAAATTTAAAAAAAAAAGCTTTCATTAATGTTGTTTTCCTGTTATTTCTAGTAATGGAAAGTCAGCCTGTATGTTGACAGCAATATGTTTGGAGAGATTGCCTGTCTCATGAGGAGTTTGGGATAATAAAAATCCAGATGACACCTCAGCTCCTTCTTAGGAAGAATTTCTAGTTAATCTGCCCCATCTAAGATGTCTCTTTCCATTATCTCTCTAGTCACAGGAGGGATTCATTAGGCTGTAGGTAGACCACAACTCAGTATCCTTGTAGTTGCCTATTACTTAACTACATAATGTTTTTATGAGTCACTCAGACCTAAATTGGCCTCATTAGATTGGCTTTGTTCTTATTCTGGTTAATTGCATGTCATCTAATTACATAATTTATGCTATATATGCACTTGGCCTTTGGGTCACTGTGTATGATTTGCTATATATGCATAGTGACCCGAAGGCCAAGTGTCTTTATTATAAAATAAAGTCACAATGAAAATAGGACTTATATACCACTTCTGAAAGGCTGTTTTTGGGTTTTTACAATGCTTTGATGCATTTTTAAGGAAGCAATCTAAAAATGTCATATGATTTCTATAGGTACTCTAAAACCGTTAAATATTTTCTGTGATTGCTCTTCAATTTAATTAACTAAAAAAAAATTGGTATTCCCATAGTTTCTGGTTGTGAAGGTCTTTCTGCACATTCTTGATCAATTTAGTTCATTCTAATGATGTTCTCTATTGTCAAGTGAAAAAAGGTTAACCGCCTTAGCTTTTCAGACTTTATTTTTTTTTTTTAAAGATTGTATTTATTTACAAGAGAGAGACAGCATGAGCAGAGGGAGAGGGAGAAGCAGACCCTGACCAGTCCGCTGAGGGCAGAGCCCAATGCCAGACTCGATCCAGGACTCTGAGATCATGACGTGAGCCAAAAGGCAGATGCTTAACCGACTGAGTCACCCAGGTGCTCCTTTTCAGGTTTTAAATAAGTGTTCTCTTCCACGTGAATCCAATAGATTCAATTCATCATGTAATTTATTAAGTTCTGGGATGGGTATTATGCTAGAATCCCAAAATACAAAGATGTGTGGTCTTCCCCATGGGAAGCAAGAAGCATGTAAATAGACAATCTGTTCAGTTACAGAGTAGATGTCATGTGCGTTGGGGGCACTAAAGGAGGCATACTCAGCTCTGCCTAGAGAGTGCCTGGAGGACTTCTCAGAGGCAGTGACAATTGAGATGAGATCTTAAGAATGGTGAGGATCTGACCAAGAAAAGCCGAGAAGAGAAGCATCTGGGTGGCACAGTCAGTTGAGCATCCAACTCTTGGTTTTGGCTCAGGCCCTGATTTCAGGGTCATAAGATCGAGCCCTGTGTCCGGCTCCAGGCTCAGCGTGGAGTCTGCTTGAGACTGTCTCCCTCTTCCTTGGCCCCTCTCCCCATTCTCCCTCCCTCTCTCTCTCTCACTCTCAAATAAGTAAAAAAAAAAAAAAAAAACAGAAGAGGATGAGAGGAAAGGGCACATTCAGTAGAGAAAAGGGCATGTGCAGAGATCAGAGAGACATGCACCACGTGGCCCCTGGTGGGAACCGCTAGTAATGCATTAGGGTGGGGGTCAGGAGGAGAAGGAGACCCAGGGGGCTGGTAGACTTCAGCCTTCCAGCGAAGAGAAGCCACTGGAGGCATCTTGCGCAGAGGTGTGGTGTGGTTATATTTGTAGCTGGGGGAGGTCAGGTGGTGCCACATGCATTCCTCCTCCCCTCCCCTGTTGTATGTATTTAAAGACCATTTTCCCCTCCCCTTCAATTTTCATCCTCATTCCCTCAGGGCTTGATCCAAGCTATCACGTTTTCTAGGCCAGTGAGCTGAGGAAGGCTGAGTTTAAGGACCACAAGCCAACAGGTGGCCTACCCCAGTTACCCCTGGCTGGTCACAGCCTAATTGAGGTGGCGTCATAACTGTCGTCCTTTTGTGCACCACTTCTTCCTCCTGCACGCAGCTCACAAAACCAGTGAGCTGCTGATCACAAGCCTAGACTTGCCGTGACAACGGATGCAGTCCCTGAGTATGTGGATGGTCTGGGTCCCGTCACTGAGACTTCACGGCCCGCTGTGTGGACTGGGCGGGCATCACAGAGGAATGAGACGTGCCTGCCACCATTTGCAGACACGTCAACAAGTCCGATCAAGTGCAGTGAATATCATAGGAGAGAAACGAAAGGCAGAGAAGGAGGGGAGAGAGACCAGGAAGCCCTCCTGCAGGAGATGGCGTCTGTATCTCCCACAGGAGGAAGCAAAGAAGGGCAGGCAGGGATGTCCAAGGGCAAGGCAAGCAGACAGACAAGCTGTTCAGGAAGTGCTTCAGGCCCGCATGTGGAGAAGGAAGAGAGAGCTGAAAAGGAACCGAAGAGATCGCAGGTGACCTGAGTCTTCAGGGCCCGCATGCCATGCCACCAGAGGGTTTGGAACTGGGGGAGTGAACACAGCCAGCTTTGCAGAAAGATTGTCATGAGAGCAGAGAGAGTGTGTTGGCAAGAGGGTCAAGAGGGAGATGGGGAAACTGTGTCTTTCCCTTTGTTACTGAGCTCTGACAGTGATGCTGGTTAGAAATGAGGAGCACTGGAAAAAAGTGAGCGTCTGTGGATCCAAGAGACACAGGTGGGTCTGAAAGAGAGGCAAGGAGGCTAGAGATTCGGTGGAGGTAGAGATGTGTAAGAGGGCAAAGTCAAGGAGGAAGAAAGATGGGCCATCGTCCACAGATGACAGAGTGTTTCAGGGCAGGCCACTGTTGTGAAAGGGGGTCACACTCCTTGGCTGGATTCGAATGCCACACTGCATTCATATTACCCTTTGTGTGCCTTCTGCTCCTTGGTCATTTTTATATCTGATCAAAAAATCAAACTACTTTTGGGGGCACTTGGGTGGCTTAGTCGGTTAAGCATTCAACTCTCAATTTCAGCTCAGGTCATGATCTTGGGGTCATGAGATGGATCCCCAAGGTAGGCTCTGGGCTCAGTGGGGGCTCTGCTTACGATTCTCTTTCTCTCCTTCTGCCCCTCCCCACCATGCACACTCTCACACATTCTCTCTCTCAAATATATAAATAAATCTTAAAAAAAAAAAAAGGAAAGAAACTCCTTTTATAAGTCCTGTGGAGCCCTGCAAATTGTTTTCACCTCTTTTTTCCTCCAAAACCTATGAGGAAGTTCAGACAAGTGGCAATATTCTCATTTTGTAGATACAAATCAGTCAAGCACAAAACACACAGCTAGTGTGGCAGAGTGGGATTGGAATCTTAACCCTATTTCTTGCTTCTAGGACTACAGGGTCTGCTTTAAAGATATGTCATTATATTATGTAGTCCTAGCAAAATGGAATTCCTTTTTTAGTTTTCCACAAGCAGCCATTGATGAGCATCTTCAGACAAACATGAAGTTTTTCTCTGAAGCTTATGTCTTTTAAATGTTTGCTCACAGTGAGTCTATTTTGGAATAGCTCACATTTATGAAAGCTTCACTGTGTGCTTCACGTAGTATTAATTCATTTAACCATTTAATTTGGTACGGTAGATACTAATATTATTCCCTTGTTAGGTGAATAAACTAAGGCACTGAAATAGTAACTTGCCCAAGGTCACCCAGCCACCCAAGGTCATCCAGCTACAGGCGTCTGGGCCAGAGTTTGAACTTCGCCATATGGCTTCAGCGATTTTCACGCAGCTTATAGCAAATACATGGCGAGTAGACAAGTCTAGGACATGATCGTTATTTTTCAGAAACTGCTCAGGAGCGTTTGCTTAAAGGATTCTTTTTTTTTTTTTTTTAATTTGAAAAGAGATTTCTTTTTTTTTAAAGATTTTATTTATTTATTTGACAGAGAGAGAGATCACAAGTAGGCATGGAGGCAGGCAGAGAGAGAGGGGGGAAGCAGGCTCCCTGCCGAGCAGAGAGCCCGATGCGGGGCTCGATCCCAGGACCCTGAGATCATGACCTGAGCCAAAGGCAGAGGCTTTCACCCACTGAGCCACTCAGGTGCCCCTAAAAGAGATTTCTGAAAGCAGCAACAAACCTTCACAGTGGCATTCTGGATCCTTTCAGAATTGATCATAACTGAACTGGAAAAGGTTCATTTATCCAGAAATAGTTGCAGCCAGGCTGGATCTCATTGAGGAACAAATTAAAAGCAAGACAGCCTCTCAGAGAGAAACTGGACGAGTTGTCCCTACCCCAGAATGGTTCAATAAAATTGTTCATTTAAATAGTTCATTTAAAATGTTTTAAATTACTAAACTTGAGAGTTAAAATTCATAATGGCAAAATCCAAAGATGAGTAAAAATCAGCCCTCTTGTACCTAACAAAATGTTTTGGGGCACGGTATGTAATGTCTCTTCGTTATGACATGGTATATAAGTCATTAAAATCTCTGTTTTATATCTATATTACAGTTCAAATATACAGCAAAGAACATCTAGGTACCTTTCTGTGTTATTAATTTCTAGATTCTTTCTCCTTTTATGTGTGTATTTTCACAAATATTTTTAAAATATTAAATACATAAAAATAGTTGTTAGCCTTTATTTTTCTCTATGTTCAGGTCATTTTAACTTAAGTTTCTCACCTCTTTGTCCAATAAATCTCCGGGTTTCCTGCCTGACACTCTGATCCTTCCTTTTTCACGCATCATTAAAAAGAATATTCTATCTACCCTAAAAAGCAGGAGCCCTTGTGTCATCTCTTAAACACCTTCCTCCTAATGAGATTGATTGCGATGGATTGTTACCATTCATTTATTATCTCCTCAGTCCATGTTCAAGCCAAAGTCACTTAGTTTTGTGAAGGAAATTGTGTGAGACGTTCTTCCAAATGCTCTAATAAAATTCAAATATATCACATCTGCTCCGTTCCCTTAAACTAGTAATCTTGTAATTCCATCAGAAAAGCAATCAAATTTGGCATGCCTTTTTTTTTTTCTTCATAAAGCTCAGCTTCTTATTACTTTTGGGTTTATTTCCTCTAGATGTTAACAGATTTTTTATTACTCTCACAATATCGCAAACTTGCCAAATTACAATTTCCAGGGTCACTTTCATCGTTTGAAAATCAGGGCTCTCTTTTCTTTTTGCCTCATTTTGTGGTGCCCGAATGCTTGGATTCTCGTTGATTCCACACGTCTTATCTTACCCAGATCCATTACTTCTAGGGGATGGTGGTCAAAGTAAGGAGGAGCAGGCCAAGGATGACCTCCCTGCCGCCAGCTGTCAGAAACTATCTTCCCACACCATTGCCAAGTCATCCTGGCTGACTTCCCGTCATCTCCTTCTTACTAGCCGACAGGTCTCGGCTCCATTCCTGGGTTCTGTGATCTGTAACCTGCCTCTCCCTTTCCATGTTCTATTCACATTAGCTCATCTGCTTTTGCTGCCCTTTAGAAGAGAACTCACACAGTGTTCATTTGCTGCTTGTGTTTCATTCTCTCATGTCTCTATTTATTGGCAGGTAAATTTATTTTTACCTCCAGGCCTATGACTGTCTTTCAACCACACATGGAGTATTGTTTGTTTGCTTTCTTATACTTCGTGATGGGGGCATTGTTTTTAGGTTGGATGCTCTTGGGCCTGGTTCAGAACATCTGCCCCTCCGAGTCCTTCTCTCAGGTCTAACCAAGGCTACACCGCAGTGTAGCCCTGTTAGACCGTATGGTTCTGTCCTAAGGTCTCTGCTTCTCTTTTTCCGTTTGCTCGTGCTTAATTACTTTCTTCACGGTTAATGAATTCATGGATAGGTGCTTTCTTTCTGTAGATTTTATTACTTTATTTTTTAGCGAGGTAACACTTAAATATTTTTCTTCCCTCAACAAACAAATGCAACTATATTTCAAACCGTGTTGGGGACTTAATTATTCCGTACTTATTCCTGGAGGCGTGGAGAATGTCAAATAACTGGGCTGTCCGACACTGGGCTGCAAAGATGATGCCTCCTTTCCAATCATTCACGAGATCATGAAGGTGTCAGCAATGGAGACAATCCTCACACCGTGTGATGGGTGCTGTGACGGGCGTGGATTTACAAGGTCTAGTAGGTCTACAAGGTCTAGTAGAATGTGATGGTAGGCCTGGGGGAATCAGGATGGGTTTCATGGGCAGACAGGGGAGAAGGGAGCTGGTGTTTCATGAGAAGATGTAGCCTGACAGGATGGGTACTCTCAATTTATCCTTATTTCTCCTAGATCCGCCCATCTTTGTAGTATTGGCAGATCAAGAAGAAACTAAAAGTCTGGGAAATGCAGGCCTAGAGGCTGGAAGGGGTAAATAAGTACTAGATTTATGTATTCGTTTATGAGGGCGGCTGTAACAAAATACCACAGACTGGGTGACTGTGAAACCATAGGAATGTATTTTCTCCCAACTCTGGAGGCTCAAGATCAAGATCAAGGTGACAGAAAGTTTGGTTTCTTGTGAGGTTCTCTCCTTGACTTGCAAATAGCCACCTTCTTGCTGTGTCCTCACATGGCCGCTTCTCTGTCTATGATGTTTATGTCCTAGTCTCTTCGTTATATAAGGACATCGGTCATACTGGATTAGGACCACCCTGACAACCCCATTTTAACTTACTTAATTGCCTCTTTAAAGGCCTTGTCTCCAAATACAGTCACATTCAGAGGTACAGAGGATTAGGGCTTCAGCATAGGAATTTGGTGGGGGTTTGGGGAGGAGACACAAGTCAGCCCATAACGGCTTGTGTTTAGGTTTTGGTAGGGTTAGAACAAATGACAGAACTGGTTTTCAGAATCACTTGACTTAATGAAAAGAGTATATGATGAGCTGTTAGCTGCTGAGCAAAGCTATTTAAATGTTTTAAATTTATTCTAAATGTTACTATAAATATCCTAGATTTCCCATGTAGCTCCATTTAGAATTAAAATATTACAGAAGGCGTACCTCATTAAATACTAACCTTTGTCCCTAAAGGCCCAAGACACATGACAGTGTCTGAACCCTTTCAAGACTGCGGTGGAATCCACATCACACGTATAATCTCTGATAAAATGTTTAGGCTCTAAATTGCTTAACTTCCAGTAATCTGTTCCTACTGTAGAGATAAATTCATTTGTCTTGATTTAGATGGATTATTGTATAGAATTTCAATGTAGATAAGAATATAGTTTAAGAAAGAAGAACTCCTCAAAAAATGTAACTGCTTCTTGACTCTCCTTTATGGGAAAAAAAATACATATTTTGTGAGATATGAAAGAATTTGAAATGTCTTTGCATTTTCAGACATTCATAATTTTTCTAGTGTTGCCTTTGGTGGTCTGACAGGAAAAGCTGTGTAATGATCAGAAGATGTCAATTCTAATTTTAACTGGGACACTCACTCCTTCATGATTTGTGCAAGACATTTAATTTTCCTGAGCCTTTGTTAGCTCCTTGGTCAAAAGAAGATGATTATAAATATATATATCAAGCTTCTTTCTTTTTTTTTTTTAAGATTTTATGTATTTATTTGTCAGAGAGAAAGAGAGCACAAGCACGAGGAGGGGCAGGCAGAGGGGGAAGCAGCCTCCCCACTGAATAAGGAATCTAATATGGGACTTGATCCCAGGACCCTGGGATCATGACCTGAGCCAAGGGTGAATGTTTGACTGAGTCACCTAGGCATCCCTATATCAAATTTATTTCATCTTTTACATCCTTGTACATTTTTCCAGTGTAGGAATTATGTTATTGGATTCATATGTAAGATAATACCTAGATTTTAAACATCAGGATTTTTTTTTTCATCAGGATTTATTTTTAAACCCTAATATAAATCATGAGTTATAGTGGAAGAGAGAAAATTATGGGCGATAGTATTTATATGGACAGAAAGTAATAATGCCTTGCCAAGAGGGAATTGACATAGAGAAAAAATTTTGAAGTTCAAAAGGTATAAGATGTAAGAAACTTCGCAGATCACTTACATTACATGAAGAAACGGTTAAAAATCAGACTATTAAAGTCATTCTTAAGGTGAAATGAAAACGATGTCTTTGAGGCAAATTTTAAAAGGGAAAAAGACCTGGGGCCAGTTCAAAGAGGTCGGAGGAAATTTAGATCCATTGAGAAAGGGAGAAATGGCAACACCTTCACCGCTCCTCCCCCAAGTCTGAGTCGTCAAAGGAAGGACACAGGCGGGCACAGAGGAAGTCCCCTCTTATAAAATCCCCCATAAGGGACCATCGCTGTTGCTGTCCCGCACAAGTATTTTGTAAGCACCAGTGGCGGCACCGGTCCCGGTCTTGGGCCTGCCTCCCGAGTGCCAGCTCAGATGCACGAGGGGATGACGGATATCTGGGCTGGTGGACGCTGACAGCCAGGTGTTGGCGTTGGTTGACCATGCCTTGTTAGTAGTGGGAAGTGGAACTTGGCTAGGGGCCCCACCCACTTCATTTCTAGTTAATTGGGGCAGATTGAGTGGATGGGGTCGAAGAGCAGGGCCTTCGCCTGGTTCCTTCTCATCTCCCAGCTGGACTCCCAGCTGCCCTGACATCTCCTCCCAGACAGTCCTGAGTTCTCTGGCTCTACTTACACAGGAAAGGGAAAACAAGAAAAGAAAGAAGGATGGAAGGGAGGGAGGGAGGAGACGGAAATAACACATCCCCCGAAAAGCTTTTCTATTTGGTTCCTTTCCGTTGGGCAAAATGACTTCTGGGACAACCACCCTTTATTGGGCTGTGGGCCTGGCTCTGCCCGCCCCTCAGCCGGGCCTGCTCCTGACCACAGGGGCCAGCGATCCCCTCTGCTGCTCAGGAGGCCTGGAACTAGCCGGGATCGAGCAGCACGCTGAAACTGAATGCGAGCAGTAATCACAGCTGACATTTTTTCAAGTATTTTTCACACGCGGGGCCTCTTTGAAGTGCTTTAGACGGGTTCTCATGGAATCTTCCTGCCACCTCTAGAGGCTGGGTACACAATTACCTTTCTTTTACCGATAAAAGAAACTGAGGCACAGACTCTCCTGACCCCCCTTGAGAGCACAGGAGGTTGGGCTAGATTCAGGGCATGGAGTGTCCCTCTCAGTTACTTAGACACAACATGCAAACAATAGATAGGCAAAGCCCTGCTGTTGATAAGACAACTTTCTGGTTTTCTGGGTATTTTAGTGAATTCCACCATGAGCTCTTCATGCAAGGCAAGTCTTATTATCCCCATTTTACAGAAGGAAGTGATGCTCAAAGGAGTTAAGTGGCAGTGAGTGGCTAAATAGCCGAATTATTAGACAAGAAGTAATGGACAAGGTTCTTTTTGTTTTAAAACTCAAATTTTCCACAGAAGACAAATGTTGGCAAATATATATGTGTGTGTATTGTGTGTGTGTGTGTGTGTGTGTGTGTGTGCATGCGCCTGTGTGTTATTTTGTGCTATTTGTAGCTCAGAATCAGAATATTGTGCAACTTGAATTAGATTGATGGTTTTAAAACCTATTCAAGATGATTGTCACAATTCTGGAAATGTTTAGAAATCTGTAATTTTGGTTATTTTAATTTTCGTCAGACCTGGGGACTAAACACTGAACGACAGGCCTGCAGACATACATTCAGTACATAACTACATGCAGAGTCCCACGGCTCCTCTGTCCTCCGGGCTGACATAAGTCTTGGCCCGACTCAGAGTCTTTCAGTCCCCCAGTCACAAACTTCTCCCCTCTGGGATGTTGGGGTCCGTGCCCAGCCCTCTTAAAGGAAGACCTCCCTCTCTCACCTGGATGAAAGTGGTGCTGAGAGCAGAAATCTCCTCCCCAGGCTCCAAGTCCAGTCATTGCTCAGGAAATATTTATTGAGCACTAAGCATGGGCCATGCACCCTGGAAGATGCTAGGGGTATAACCAACAATGCAAAGGTGCATGAAAAGTCCGGTCATTGTGGGGCAGATGCTCTGAGTGTCTTTGGGGACATGACACGGGAGAAGCAGAAAGTGCAAGGGGTGCTCTTCCAAAGAGCAAGCCACTGGCATCACAGGGTTGCACATCTGAAAGGAATGTAACATCCTACTTCAGCTGCTTCAATTTAAAGAAAAAAGAGAGAGAGAGAGAACAAGCTGCTCTGGGACAGGTTGAGTGGGGCTCCTGACCAATCGTCTTTGTGCCCTTGGACATACTTGGTTTCTCCAGAGCCTTTGTGTTTTCCTTCTACAAAACAGGTATACAAGATGTCTCTGAAAAGACTGTGGAAGATAAGAGCACAGCCTGCAGGCTGACGAGCTCATGAGGCAAACAAGGTACTGGCTACAGGTTAGGTCTCTTGCACAAAGAGCATTTGTTTGTTCTGGTACAGAGGTCCTTCCTATCACAGTGCTCAGCTGTGATAAGAGACTGGATGAATAGCAATAGATCATCAGAATAATTGCCCCCATTCATCAAGCCTTGACCACTCCGGACTGGGCCGCATGCCGCCTGTGTCGGCTCTGTCATCCCATTCTGCAGATTTACGTTTGGTGACTTCGTTTCCGCTTGGGTTCTTCTCTTCCTTCCCAAAGACAGCCAGCACATTCAGAGAAGTCTTTTCCATGTGTTTGGTCTTTCTTTTCCAAGGGACACTTAGTTGTTCAATCAGGATTTGAGATAATGGGAGAAACACCTTGTCTACACAGCCAAAGACTAATACCGGAATGCTCTGTGCTTATTTAACGCTGTCAGAGGGTTTTCTGGTGGTTGTTTTTTGAGGGCTTCTTTCCTGACATGTGCACCAGGCAAAGGATTTTGAAACGATGTCTCTGCAATATGCACCATCCATGGGTTCATCCACCTCCAGACAGCTGGATTCCTAGGCTGTAACATGAGGCAAGCCACTCCTGGGACATTCCAAGCAGCCCACACCTAAGACCAGTGTTCCCGTTCCATGCGCAGCCCACACTTGGCGCCTCTCCTCCAGCCCCCTCAGGCCCAGGGTGTGCTCTGCCATGAATTACAGTTTTATTTATCTGAGCCTAAGCCTCTTTCCCTCTAGACTCAGAGCATGCAGAGCTGCTAAAACGTCAGTGCAGGATGCGTTTTAATCAGTGGTGTGAATGGAGAGAAAAGGAGAAGACTCTCAAACTGAGGCATCGGGGGAAGGGGCTCTGCTAGGAGACGGTGGCCTCTCGGGAAGCAAAGACCCACGCGGGACTCAGAGCCCGCTTCTCACTCGGGGGATGCAGAAAGTGCTTGCTTCACCTCCTGTGAATGGCAGAAGCATTGAGAAGTAATATCCGGAAAGAAAACTGACTTACAGCCCAGGAGACGTAATTTGCTTTAAGAAGTTTATGAAAGGAACAAAGATGACAGCTGCCTTTTTCCTACTGGTGGTTGCTGATTGCATTTGGTCATATTTCATTTTGATTCAGCTGCTTCCTGTCTGTATGATATTACCGTCGCATTTTTATGCCATTTTAGATTTTCTTTTGTTGTCACGTGTAGGAAATGGATTACATTCTTCTGGTCTGTGAAACCAAAGAGATTGTTGTGCTTGGAGATGATCTCATACTGTGTGCACTAAAGAGTACAAAAGAGATGAGGTGCCGGAAAAGTCTGTGCTTGAGAAGAGGTTTATTGTAATGGCTCTAAGAGGGATCAGGGTAATCCATTTGACCTGAAAGCTCATCCCAACCCACGGCGACAGAAGCAGCACCAAACATTACCCTGCTTCTCTAGGTGGCTTTATGGTCACGGCTCCTGCTTCTGTAAGAAATCCCTCGGAGAGGAGGTTACACGCTGTTTCCACATGTATTGTTTCCCTATCTAATCCACCTCTATAACCTCAGCTTTCCACCTGGGAATTATTCATTAATTCAACAAACATTTATGTCACACCTCCTATGTGTCAAGTCAGGTGCTATGTGCTATGATATATGTGGAAAGAAAAAAAAGGAAAAAAAAAAGGCATGATCCCTTCCTTTGCTTAAAACCCAGTGGGGAGACGAAGAAATCAAGAGACCGTGGAGCCACAGTATGAAATGGATGAGAAGATAATGCCGTAGCTTCGGCGGAAGGGGAGCGGAGGGACGCCTCAACCGGACAGAGGAAAGTCAGAAGACACTTTCTGCAGGGAGGGACACCATAAGCTGAGTGGGCCGTGCTTCTTCCCTCATAGTGAAGGACGGTTGGGGGAAGGCGTTCCCGGCACAGGAGGAAGCACAAAAGGCACCCACAAAGGCACAAGAGCCAGAGAAAACACAGCGTGTTCGGTGAAGCTCATGGCGGGTTACGTGGCCAAGCCCTGAGTGCAGGTGAGACACATGAGACACGGCAAGAGATGACTCTGCAGCAGCGAGCTGGAGCCAGGTGAGAGAGGGTCCCTAATGCGCGCTTGAGGACCGCACGCACCAGCCCAGAGGCCGTGGGGAGCCGTGGAAGAATTCTAGGCTGGCAACATCTGCAGTTGTGAAAGCTCATTCCAGTTGCAGGAGAGGAAATAACTGGGGGTAGGGTAAGGCTGGACGTAAGAAAATTCACCTGGAAATTTGACATATTAACATCGATAACAAAGAACCAGGGCCTGGCCTGGAATAGCAATGAAATGGGCAGATTGGGGTTCATTCAAATGCTATAAATGAAGGAGCAGGTGACTCTGCTCAAGCCACACTGGCCTTTTGGCTCCTGCTCAGACACGCCAGGGAAATTCCTGTTTGGACCTTTACACTAACTGTTCTCTCAGCCTAAAGCGATTTACGCCCAGATATCTATTTGGTTCTGTCCTCATCTCCTCAAATCTTGGTTCCAATGCCACCTTCCCCATTTTTTTAAAGATTTTATTTATTTATTTGAAGGAGAAAGAGAGCACAAGCAGGATGAGGGGCAGAGGGAGAAGCAGACTCCCCGCTGAGAAGGGAGCCCAAGACAGGGCTTGATCCCAGGACCTTGAGATCATGACCTGAGCCAAGGCAGATGCTTAACCAACTGAGCCACCCAGGTGTCCTCTCAATGCCACCTTCTCCTTGAAACCTGCCCTGACCACTCTGTTTAAAACTACACCTCATCTCCCCCCACACACTTGAATTACTGTCACCCTGCTTTTCCCTGTGTCATTTATTCCCTTCCTGGTATCCTCTGTAAGTTTAATTATTTTTGCAATCATTGTTTACGATCTTTCTCCCCTGCTAGATATAGGCTCTGTAAGGGCAGGAATGCTTTTCTCTTGTTTTGTTTTGTCAGTCTGCTCTTCTATCCCGAGTTCTAGAACAATGCCATATAGATAGTAGGCACTCAACTAACATTTGTTGAATGCATAATTGGATGGATCTCAGGACTGAAGAAGAGAGAAGAAGCATGGATGGCGCCAGTTTTCTTCTGGTTCAGGCAGTTGAGGGGGGAGAGTAGGTAGATAACTCATCAAAATAGGGGGAAGAGAAGAGGAACAGGAAACGGGGAAGATGACGGCTTCCTCTTGAGCCATTTGCCAGGTGCTAAGACCAGGCATCTCGAGGTAGAAACGGAATAAGACCTGAGGAAGAGCAGGGAAGGTTTGGGGTAGAGGCCGGGAGCTGACTGAAGGCCACGAGAAGTGTTCCACGTGGTCTGAGGGCCCAGCCACGGCTGCCGTCACGAATGTGTAGCGGCTGCTGGCGGGACTTTCCCCCAGCAGAAGGCAGCGCTGTGGGCGTAGAGAAGACGCTCGAGTTGGTTAGAGACCCAGCACTTGCAGGGCCTGAGTAGACAAGGGAAGTAGTAAGTTGGAAATGTAAGTGGCCTCCTGGAGTTTATCCTGGATAAGGAAGGAAGGGAAATCATTAATGTGATAAATGGCAAGGAAGAAAAGAAGGAACCGGCAGAATGAAGGTCCAGACGAGGTCTAGCAGCCCGTGTACTGATAGCCAGAGTGAGCGGTGGAGGGAGGGAAGAAAGCAGCCAGTCACTTTCAGTCATCAGTCAAGAGATTTTTCCTGGGCACTCCATTAGAGCTCTCCAGAGAAACAAAAACCGATAGACTGTGACTATATAGTGATTTAAGGAATTGGCTCACATGATTTTGGAGGCTGACGAGTCCAAAATCTGCCATCCAAGTCCTAGGGCCATCAGGCTGGAGACCCAAGGAACTGAATTTCAGTTCACGTGCAAAGGTCATCTGCTGGCGGACTTGCCTCTTGCTGGAGGAGGTCGGTCTTTTGTTTTATCAGGCCTTCAGTTGTTTGGCTGAGCCCCCTCTCCACCTTATAGAAGGCAATCTGCTTTACCAAAGTCCACAGATTTACGTGTTGATTTCACCCAAAAAAACCCTCCCAGAAACATCCAGAATAATGTCTGACCACCTATCTGGGCACTGACCGACTAGGAACCTCTTGTCTGAGAATCCATGGGTGGTGCATCTTGCAGACAGGGCCTCGAAATCTTTTGTAGGTTGCACATGTTAGGAAAAAAGTCCTTAAACAACAACCATGCCTCTAATGGCTTTACATGAGCACCAAGCAGCCAGATAGTAATCTTGGCTGCACAGTCAAGGTGTTTCCCAGATTATCTCACATATTAATGGCATGACTGATTTTCCCTTAGGAAAAAAAAAATACCAAATTCCTGAAAACAGACTTCCCTAAATATCCTGGTTATCTCCGGGAGGGAAGAGAGGAACCCTAGCAGAGCTGACGCTTACTATGACAAAAATGACACCGAAACTCTCAGGGGCACCTCCTGTTAAAATAGCCGTCACAGTCACAGGTCTTCTTGGGGAAACAGGAAAGATAGGATGGTGGCTTCCTTTGACCAGCGTAGAGTTGGGGGGGAGACCGATACTGGCTTTTATGGCTACTGCAGTGAATGACCCCACAGCCATGCGACTCCGCAAGCTCCCAGGCTACCTCTGAGAATAAAGACTCCTTTTTATGTTTAAGATAAATCCAGCACAGAGCACGCACTAGGTCGGTATCGCCGACTCTTCATAGATATGTATCCAACCCTTTTGTGTCATCCACATTTCAGCGAACTTTCTGTCAAGATGACCGTGGAAAAAGAATTCATTAGTGTGTGTGGACTATTTCCCTACTCCAAGAATTTCTCCAGGTACACCCTTCAGCATTTTATCCCTTACTTGCAAATGTACCACTTGATTTTTGTTCTAGTTAGTTGTCAGTGGTCCCTAGTTGGTATGAGAAAACAATATAGTTGGTTTATCTATCCACGAAGTTGGTGCAAAGAATAACAAATTTTATTTATCTGGAAGAAGGCCCTTTTCCCCTCCTCCTAACACTGAGCCAGCACCCTTTGTTCAATCCTTCCTTTAGAAAGACATTAACAAATAATGTTCATGCACCCCAGAAGGGGAGTAAAGTGTGTGCCAATGGGGGCACCTGGGTGGCTCAGTTAAGTGTCTGACTTTGGCTCAAGTCATGATCTCAGGGTGCTGGGATAGAGCCCCATGTCGGGCTCCCCGCTCAGCGAGGAGTGTGCTTGTCCCTCCCCCTCTGATCCTCCCCCTGCTTGTGCTCTCTCTGTCTCTCTCAAGTAAATACATAAAATCTTTAAAAAAAAATGTGTTGGCAAAATCAGACTAACCAGGTTCCCCACCTAACCAGGCACGGGGCTAGAAATGCCTCACTTGGCCCATATTCAGAGCCATTTGGGGTTTGCAGCCGGTAAGGAACATTGGCACTCTAATTTGCATGGCAGGTGCCTTCTGTACATTGCCTGCGGAGAGCCCATTAGCAGCAGAGGTCAGAGAGGCTGGGGTCCTGCAGAGCTGCAGGAAAACCCAGCTGTTTTGTTCTTCTCAGGTGAGAGAGGACAGAACCTCTTTACCATGGTTATTATGGTTAATAAGCATTTACTAATAGGATGAGGGGGTGAACTACAGTCACGGAGCATAAAAACTTCATTACACTGGGCAAGACTAGAATGGCTTATATCCCTGAAAGGATCTAAAAAAGCGTCTTTGTGATGAGGGTCTCCTAGACACAGCTAAGTCAAGGACCTAAGAATAAGTGAAAACCCCCAATGACATGAATGGGTTTCAGACTGCATGCCACATTGTAAATGTGTTGGATTGGAGGTCATGTTGAATGATCTATTGGTTTTCATGTAGGGACTATATTGAGTCATTAAATGCAACTGTCTGTGGTTAAGGTTTATTGTTTTATACTGTGGCCAAAGAAAGTTCTTTGGGAACGTATTCCTATCAAAATGCTCACTTTGCACATCACATTTCAGAACTCTAAATGAATCTTGAGTGTGTATTACTGTATAGAAGATGTAAAGCAAAGTTGTTCTGAGCAGTTTTTGGATGGGGGGAGAGAGAGGAGGGGATGTGCATTATTGATTCCTGCTTGAGAGTGAGAGCCTGTACACTTGGGTTATTATTTTTTTCAATAAACAGGCAGGTTTTCAGACTACCAATTTGTTCCTATTAATCCATTTCCCCAGTATCTACAAGTTAGTCATTGCTAAGTGACATTCGAGCTAAGGATTTTGTGTAAAAATGTCTATTCAGTTTTAATGATGAAATTGTATATTCTCATAGTTGTGAGGCAGAGTTTCCACTACTAAAATAAACAACAATTGTATACAATTATTTGTCAATTTTTCTCTTCTAACAACAGTAATAGGAACAGCTGCTCGTTGGGTTGAGTACTTAATCTGTGCTGGTCCCCTTAGCTTGCTTTGCAAGGATCAGCTCATTTGCTTCTCATCCGAACAGTCCTTTAGGACAGGACTTATTATTATTCCAGCTTTACAGAACAGCAAACGGAAATGCAGAGGGTACTAGTAACTCTCCCACACAAAAACTGCTGGGCAGTGGCAGCACGGGGTCCGAACTCTGGGCTCTCACACCACGTCAAGGTCAAGTCATCAATTGGTTTTATTTCACAAAAAGGAAACTTTAACATCCACGTAACTACACCAAAATCTTATTACACCGAGGGATGACCCAAACAATTTAGAATAAAAAAGAATTGACACAAACTCTTAACCTTTAGAAACAGATACAGCGAACTTGTCTCTCAAAAATCATTACTGAATCTTAAAAAGAAAATGAGATTTAAAATATTAATAGCATTTTAAACCTGTGGAAACGGGAAGGTCAAGATTTTTTTTTAATCATCTGTCACAATAGAAGGGTAACCCCCAGATGACAGTGTTGCTTCATGTCATTCTTTTTCAAAGTACAAATCTTAGACGCTGTGATTTACGGGGGGGTGGGGGGGGGTGGGGGGGGTGGGGAGGGGAAAGCATATCAGAACCCAGAAGCCCCAAGATTCACTCCTGGCTTTTCTGTTAACTCTGGATGACCTTGAACATGTCACCCTCTGAGTCTCAGTTTCCACAACTTAAGATCTTTTTCTTGTAGTAATCACCAGAGTTTGTGCCAGCCCTAATATCTTATATCTTGAGACTAGAAATTACCCTAGAACTTTTATATGCTGTCTTAGAATCAAAACTAATTATGCTCTTTTCTAAGATGATTATTGTGGGGTGTTTTTTTTTTTCTTTCTCCTGATGAGAGCAACATCTGGGCAGACATTTTTTTCAAATACTGTTAATTGGTCACATGAACTCCACCATCACAGTTGATCTTTGGTCATTTGCTGAAGATGGGGAGGTGCCCTCGTCCTCCTCCAGAAGACACGGTCAGACCCCGCACACACTGCAGAGCCATATGGGAACCATTAGAACAACAAGCAAGGGGGGTGATCTAGTAAATAAGCAACACCCCCTCTTCCTTCCGTCCTCCTCCTTTTTTTATTTGTTCCAGAGACACTAAATCGGTTTCTCTTTATATCAGAAATTAGGCTCCAAGAAAGTCTTCCCAGAAAATTGATAAGAGAAATGCCAAAAATCAAGATACAGAAACTGGTCCAGCTTTATTAACAACGTCTCCACTAAGAGCTAGAAATTACAAAATAGCATTAGGTCTGGAAGAGATGCTGTCTTGAGGTTCCTGAGAATTTACCGTAGCTCTAGAATTTAATGAGCCTCTAGTGTGAAGATCGGGGTCTCTCCCACCTAACCCGACCCTGGAGATGAGAGGGGTTGGGAACGCCATTAAATGGTGAAGTGAGTCAGGTTTCCACAGATCTGTCAATATTCCTTTTATGGACTTCAGACTACTCTGTTCCATTGCCCCTGCACCTCTGCAAAATAAAATAAAATAAAATAAATAATTAAACGCATGTCAATGAAAGAGAAATGAAAGCAATTTTCGTTTTTTAGGGCCTTTAGTGGAAAAGCAATCTGAGAAGGGCTTTGTCCCCGCACTATCGACAGCGAGACTCTCTTCTCCCTTTGGAAAGCCTGCCACATCCTGCTCTTTTTCCCCCCGCTTCTAATTTTGTGCATATTTTAAGTGAGGGCTGTAGTGTGCTTCTTTATCAAGGTTTAATTAAGACATTAGTATTCATTCAGTAAGCACAAGGTGTGCGTGTATCTCTAAGGAGCAGAGACAGACAACAAAGGGTCAGACTTCCTGAAATAAAAGTATGGCATCTTTGCTTGCAATTCAGGGGCCCCGAGTTTGGCATTAATGTGAGGAGTGGCCACGGGACAGCCTCAGCATACCATGAGAAATCCGCCGCCCCTTTCACATGCCTTTGTTCACAGAATATGTTTCAGTGTGTCCAGCATCCAGGTGTATTAGGATACTCAGGACTGTAAAAACTCATAGGTTCTTAAATCTTCAAGACTGCAGAAATTGCATGCATACATTAACAGCACAGGTTTTCAAAATCATCTTGGAATGAGGGGAAAACGTGAGTAGCCTACGAGAAACATATGGTACAAACTGTTCATTCCGTTTGGGTTTGTTTCTGAGAGCTGTACTTATTGCAGCTCATAAAATCAGTTCAATTTAGCTTTCGCTTCTCTGTGCAACAAATTATTTTCTGTGTAATAAAGCAAAAATGAGCCAGAAATGCGGATCTGAAAATGTTTTTGTAACAAACCAAGGTGTCAGTCTGTTGACCCCAGTATAAGCAAGGCTGAAAAGTCTCCCTACAGAAAATCGAAAATATTGGGGAGCTTTTTCCATTTTGCTTACACTGATCTGAAGAAAAAATCAAATATATAAATGTCAGTGGTTGAGAAGACCACACAGCCTGTAACTTTTACATCTCCTGGGCTGTATTGATCTGAATGTTGTCTCATACATTTATCAATGGAATTCAATCAACTACAATGCACTGCATGAAAGATTTATTTTCCCTGTTGTTGCCACTGAAAACATTGAATCAACGTCCAAATTATACTTTTCTGATAAAATTCTTAATCCAACAAGTCCTTTCTGTTTGATGTCATTCATAGCTTTACTTCTGATTCATTATTAATCACAGCTAATGTGTTCAATCGCTATAAACTGTTCATAATGGCTTCTTTGTAGCTCTTAGCTTTCTCTAATCTCCCCACAGTGAATTACAGTAGAACTCAATTCATTTGTTGGCATTATTAAATAGTTGATTAATACCCAGGTTTTAAATTGTTAGTCTTTTCTTATTTTTATAAAGAACTAAAATCGGGATTTGCTGTTC
>CM052807.1:100734049-100749350 GCA_028533885.1 Nasua narica | reverse complement strand
AAAAAAAGACTTAAAAAAAGATTTTATTTATTCATTTGACAGAGAGAATACAAGTAGGGGGAGAGGCAGGCAGAAGGAGGAGGAGAAGCAGGCTCCCCTGTGAGCAGAGAGCAGGACGTGGGCTCAATCCCAGGACCCTGAGCTCATGACCTGAGTAGAAGGCAGTCGCTTCACCGACTGAGCCACCCAGGCACCCCCCTCCTCTTGTTTTTTTATATCACTTTGTTTTTGTAGAATGGTTTATATTTTTCAGAAGATTTTCACATCTTTTCTGGTTCCTCATGATAACTCTGTGAATGAGGACGGCAGGTTTGGAATATTAATGAGGCCCAAAGCTAACAGAACTTACACTATGGTTTCTTTGCAAAGTATCTCCCCTCCCCAGCCATGAGTTTTCTGTGGGCTCCTTTCTTTTCATATGGAATATGTCTTATTCCAAATGTTCATTTTAACAGGGGAGGCAATAAATGATAGGGCAATGAAAGCCCAGGCTTTGTGGCAGAATGTGTGTGTGTGTGTGTGTTTAATCAGGGCACTGACCTCTACTTATCTGCCATCCTAAGCCTCCGTTTCCCCGACTCCCATCCTCCACCCACACCCCCGTAAGCAGGGATAACAACACCAAATTCGCAAAGAGATTGTTGGCGATAAACGAGGTAATGAGAAAGCACCAAGAGCGGTGCCTGTGTCCAGTG
Source organism: Nasua narica (assembly GCA_028533885.1). NCBI lineage: Eukaryota > Metazoa > Chordata > Mammalia > Carnivora > Procyonidae > Nasua > Nasua narica. The sequence goes on along the minus strand of CM052807.1, from coordinate 100,748,655 downwards.
CCCTCCCTTGGCCACTCTTTCTCAACACTCGGGAGAGGCTGAGCCCAGCAGCTGCGTAGAGTAGTACTCACAGAGCTTTGCCTTCCCCGCCAAACCCGTCCTCCTCCTTTCTGCAACACCATTCTCCCAAGCCCAATTTTCTGGAGTCATCCTTAAAAAAACCTCCCTCTCCTTTACCACCTACATCCGATCCTCACCATCCCTGCCCTTTCTGCCGCCTAGATAATTCTCAGATCTGCTCCCTCCTCTCATTGCCATTCATTCACTCATTCAGTGACTATTTGTTGAGTACCTGCTACATGCGGCCACAAGGCTGGACTCTGGGAACAGTAGTGAACAAGCCTTAATTCCTGGCACTCATCCTCACTCAAATTATTCCAGTGTACTCGCCTACGGACAGTATTTTCTTACTCCAGTCCATTCTCCGTATTGATATCAAGATTATTGTTATAAGGAAGACTGAACTCCTATCTCATCAATTCTGATCTCATCCTTTTCCCTTCTTTAAAACATTGACTGGTTTCCCAAAGATTGCAACAGAATAAAAAAGCCCATATTTACTGAGCATGCACTATGTGCCAGGCATTGTTTTAAGCCCTTTACATGTATTATCTAATGAAGTTGGAAGACCTCATGCCTTTACAATATCCTTAAATCTGGCTGTAGCCCACCTTCATGACTTCCTGCCCTGCCGCTCACACATGAATCCTTCCTTGCCAAACATAAATCCGCTTTTATTTTTTTTTTTTAAGATTTTTATTTATTTATTAGAGAGCGAGAGACTGAGAATGAGAGGGGAGAAGGTCAGAGGGAGAAGCAGACTTCCCGCAGAGCCGGGAGTCCGATATGGGACTCGATCCCGGGACTCCAGGATCATGACCTGAGCCGAAGTCAGTTGCTCAACCAACTGAGCCACCCAGGCGCCCCATAAATCCGCTTTTAAAACCATAAACAGACATGTCATGTTCTCAGGTCCTTGCACACCTCTGCTCTCTTGCGTGATATTTCCTCTGCCTGGAATTCCCTTCCCTTAGTTTTCTGCCTGGAAAACTCCAACTCATCCCTGAAAGCCTTTCTCCTACACCAGCAAACCCTCTGCAGCTTCCCTAGGCACAGGGGGTTACACCTGACCCTGCACTTTCATAACACTCTATGTGCCCTACACGGCCTAGCGTCACAGACACAGTCAAGCCTGGATGTGGATTTCCTGATGAATAATTGTGTACCACGGGCTGCACTGTTGGGGTCCTGCACCACGACGGGGACTCTCAGAACAGAAGCTGCCAGCAGGGACCTGGAACTGTAGGACTCTAACGGTTCTGGCAAGGGCACAGGCATCAACTTTCAGATAACCCTCTGTGGTTCCTTCACAAGCTTTCTTTTTTCCTGTTTTGCGCTTTAAGGAGCAAAAGTAGTAGAACTCCATGTTTGGTTAACTTTGTTCCTTTGTTCGTTGTAAGGTTAGGTCTTGGCTGGACGGATGATGTGGAATTCTCAGTAGGCTGGGCAGAGAGAATTGGACAGCATCTTTGTTTTTCCTCTAAAATGTTGTCTCTTTGGTTTCCATCAACTCCCATTTTGTGGAAAATAACTTATGAGCCTCCAAAGGAAGCCTTCTGCCTAATTTTTTTTTTTTTAAGGAGGCTCCATGCCCACCGTGGAGCCCAATGCAGGGCTCAAACTCATGACCCTGAGATCAAGACCTGAGCTGAAATCAAGAGTCAGACACTTAAAGGACTGAGCCACCCGGGTGCCTCTGCCTAAATTTTAATCAGAGATCAAACTGAACACTTGGGAAAGGAGTATTTGCTAAAGGAAGACCAGGCACCTATAATTTCTGATGTTTAATACCCAATTATCCATCTTCCTACAAGTCTCCAACTGTGGGGAATATGGCAATAGATCAGGAAGTATGGCAACAAGAAGCTTTTCTGCTTCCTGAGATATAATTCAGCAAAGACCTAAGCAACAAAGAATGCTTAATGCTGACTGTTTGGAAATTGATTTTTTTTTTCATTTAATTAAGATGAGGTTCTAAATAGTAAGTATGTCATGGGATGTCCGTCTGTCTCATTTGAAAGTCCAGTAAATTTTCTGTAGGCATGAAAATTTAATCATCAAGTAAACTGAACTGATTAGACAAAGCCCATTCATTCTGTTGTCTGCATGATAATTCAGATTCCCCAGCTTCCTAATAAATTGCTTGGCAGTCAACCCAAATTAACCAGAGATATACATCTGTTTGACCTTGCATATAGACAAGATATTAGCCATGAGGCCATTCTAAGGAATAAATTCAAATTCTAACTTTAAACACTCTTGAATTTAAGCCCTTTTCTGTTGAGAAGAATAGTTTATAAAACCTTGTCTCCCTACAAAAATCCTCATAAATGAATGCCGTGTTACTATTTTAAAATTAAGCCTATCTTTTTCAGCTTCTACATGACTAGAGCTTTTGCAAATAGCCATGTAAATGATTACAAAATAGAAAAAAAAAAGTGTTTGAAAAGTTGCATTTTATTAAATTCCTAGCTCGATGCAAATTTTTTTCCCCTCTCAAATTCACAATTTAAATTACTCAGTTTTTGGTTTGCTCAAATGTAGTCTTTTTTTAGGAAACAAAAAATAAGCCTTACTTATGTAAGATTCAAGTGCTTCATAAACCACCGTGTTAATAATACTTGTTTTTTAAATGTTGTGTTTGGAAAGGTAGCATCTCTTTTTCTCTCAGCCTCCTTAATTAGCATTTCTCATATGTGACATTTTCCTAAGAGACAGTGAGTTAAGGAGCTAAAGATTCTGCAGTGATTTTTACCTCTGCTCAGAGTCTCCCCTCAGGGAGCCTTCAACATGTTCTGTCCACAGTTCATGAGATATAAATATAATTCTTTATGAATCTTGGTAAGAGAAGAGATTAAACCTAAATAAAAACAAGAAATACTGGGGGAAAGGAAGCCACTTTCATCTCAAAGAATTAAAATAAGAGATTTCAACAGTTGAGGCATTTTGCCTAAAATAATGTTGGTAAATTCCTTTAAAAGTTGAGATTAGAATACTTCCATGGCAAACAATCATTTTTCATATATTGGAAGTGAACTTTGGCGTTTAAATTCTTCACCAAAAATCCCAACTTACCTGAATACTGTGAAGACTGAACCAAGGATTTCAATAGGAAGATTTAATTTAAGCATGGGTGGAGGAAAAAACGATGTCATCAATAGGTATGATAATAACATTGTGGCATTTTCATCATTAATTATGCATTTTATGGATATCAAGTATCTACTATGTGAATAACATATTAATTAATGACATACTCTATAATCTCATCATTCTAGGGCAGTGTAAGAATAAAATGCCAATTCTTCATCATATACAGTTTTTGCATCCAGCTTAATGTTACAATTATCTTGAAGGAAAAAATGAGTAATTCCTCACTGTATGAATGACATTATGTGTCGGTAATGAGTTCAGTGACAATTTATATTAAACTCTATTTTCTACCAAATACTAAATCACTGTTTATTACTTGATTTTCACTGGAGGCCTGTAAATTGTAATGAATTATATTGGCAAGTGGGGATATTACTTTTCTATTTGATAGTTCAACATCTATTTTTTAGAAAGCATTGTTCTTCTTTTTGCTTTTTTGTTTCGAGCTCATAAATTTGACCAACAAGCTTACAAGCCTTACACAAAATAAATATACTGTGCTTCGTTTTTTTTAATACAGTATACTAAGTATTTTTTTCTTGGAGCGTAACTAGTTTGATACTGTCATTCAAAGGTCTGTGCCTATTATTTGTTTTGAGATTTTTCTGTCTGGGTCTGGTTTGGGTTAGTGGTTTGTTTTTTTGGTTTGTTTTTTTGGTTTGGTTTAGTTTTGAACCACCTTCTAATATACTACATGCTAGGAATACAAAGAGAATAAGGCTTATTTCTGCCTTCAAGAAGAAAGATTTTGGCCTCAAGGAAACATGTAAATACCTAGCTATGGCTCAGTATTATAGGTGACTGGGATGGATGACAAGGGTGTTGGTGGAAGTTTCATCTTTCACAAAAGGAATATTTGAACTTGGTCTTGAGATATTGTAAGATGTGTAGGGGTTCATCAGATAGAGAGGAAGCGACACATTCAAAAAGAAGGTGCGGCTCGCGTGCCTTAAAAACCTGAAAGAAATTGTCCCACTTTATCACAGATTAAGTGCTCTCATCCCCAAGGAATCCTCCACCCCCCGGAAATATCACTTCTTTACATGTCTTTATAAGACAGTTTACCCCAGAGGTTCTCAGCTTATCCACGGCGCAGTCAACCTGGGCACTCACAGTCGCCATCCCCCCCTGCACAGTAGGGGAGAATGGGACCAACACGGTCAGTAGCTAATGACTCCATTGTTTTAACCACTCTCTGCTCTCCAGTTTTGTCAATTGTGGCCAACCCGGGCAGGGAGAAATTGAAAGGAGTTCACCACCCCACAAAGGATTATTTTTTGGTGATAAACCCTCCATTAATTGGAACTTTTATTTATTTATTTATTTATTTTTAAAAGATTTTATTTATTTGACAGAGAGAGAGAGTGCAGCAGGAAGAGGGAGAGGAAGAGGCAGGCTCACTGAGCAGGGAGCCCAATGGGGGACTGGATCCCAGGACCCAGGGAGCCCAGTGTGATCGCAGGATCCTGGGATCATGACCTGAGCCGAAGGCAGACTCTTAACGACTGAGCCACCCAGGAGCCCCTAACTGGAACTTTTAGGTAGCTGATGTTGTCAGCCCGTGCTTTCAGTACAAAGAGACAATGACAAACAATGGCTCCTAAGTATTTATTATAAAGAGCAAAACCTTCTGGGGTGTTGCTGGGGCCGGTGTGCATTTCTCCTCAGCCACCTTCCATGGGATCACTGTGGCCCAGTGACAAATGGTCTTCACAGAGCATGACTCAGACAGCATACAGTATTCCAAATATCCAGGAAAAATTGAAGGACAGTCAGGAAACTACACTTAGGCAACGGAGGGAAAAAATGTGTTTATGTATATGTATTAGACATATATAGGTTTTATATAGATATATATTATGCCTAATATATATTATATTCAATAATTAGAATTATTCCTAAATATTTTTATATATTATATATATTGAATATATCTATACACACACATATATGATATATTGAAGAAGAGTATGTATTGTGTATTATATAATATTTAGAATTCCATATATCATATAATGAATATAGGACATAGTATGTGTATGTATATACTTAAGAATATAAATTTATATATATTATATATATATATAATATATATATATGAAGTCCAATAAGGATCCCAACAACAATGGGTGAAAAAGTGTCATTTAACTATAAGGTACACTAATTTAAAAAATTAAATTAAGAGAAAATATTGTATATTCTATGTACATATCATTATACTAAGGTTACTTAACACACCACCTCATTATGTAAAGGTAATTGAAGTTTTATCATGTAAATATGCAACATTGAACCACTAATGCACCCTTGAAAATTACCTTAATTAAAAAAAAAATGTTTTCATTATCTGGGAATCATCACTGGCTGGCAGAGGTTTCAGATTGCCCTCAAATTTCCCACTACCTTTTCCTGGCCAGGGCTGCTGCTCTGGCATTAAGGGATTTGGAACAATGGTAAAAGTGAAAGGAATAGAAGAAAATTGATAGAATCATTCCTGTGGTAGTTATATTAATGAATAAACTTGAAAAGACTTAGATAAACTGCAGGGCTCATACTCTAACAAAATGCCAGTCATTTCAAGAAGCCCTCAACCTTACAGTTAAATGAGTATCTGGGAAAAGATCAACAACTTTTTTTTTAAGATCTTATTTATTTATATGAGAGAGAGACTGAGAGAGTGAGAACCCAAGAGGGGTGAAGGACAGAGGGAGAAGCAAACTCCCTACTGAGCAGGGAGCCCGATGAGGGACTTGATCCTGAGACTCCAGGATCATGACCTGAGCCGAAGGCAGATGCTTAACCAACTGAGCCACCCAGGCGCCCCAAGATCAATTAACTTTTGAGCAGATTAGGCCAAGCACCGTGCTCGGTACTTCAATTAAAATAGCCTCACTTGGGCCTCATGACAACTCTGAAAGTGAATATAAGGAGCATGAATTTTGGAAGTCGGAACTGGACTGAGATCCTGGCTTTGTCACCTACTTTGGCAAGTTCCTAAAATTCCCTCGCTTCAGTTTATTCATTCCTAAAATGAAGATAGTTACTAACCTCGTAAGACTGAAATGATAAGATAAACAGGCCAATCTGCATTTTCTGTGTGTTCTGGGACCCTCAGTCTGGTGTTTTCTACCAAACCTACTCTTGTGTTCAACTGAGAACTAAATACTTCTTTGCGCTGTGAAAAAGTGAGCTCTTTCCCCATCTTGAACATGCACAGTTGATTTCTTTTGGTACCTTGGTGAGGAACATTACATTTGTCCCTGTCGAATTGCATCTTTTTGGTGTCAGCGTGGCCTTTCAGTCTATTGAAGAATTTTGAATTTTGCATTGGCCTATTACTGTAGTAAATACCCTTCACAGCTTTATGGCATTGAGAAATCTGATAAACGTTCCTCTTATGTCTGCTTTGATGCCATCAATAAAAATACTGAATAGAGCAGAATCCAGGGGTAGAGCCCTGTGGCATTCAATCAGTGGTCCCCCTACAGATTGTGACAGAGTCATTCATCATGTCTCTTGGGTATAGATGTACAACCAGCTGTGAAGCCATTTAATTTTTCTCTCATGGAGCCCACCATCTTAGTTAGAGATAATGAAAGACTTCATCAAGTGCTTTGTTGAAACCAAAGACACTAGATCCGTGGCATTCTCCTGGTCCGTCAACCGCCTACTAATAACCCTGTCAAAAAAGGGAAATGAATATAGTGTGACAAAACCTTGTTTTTAATGAGACCACTGAAGTTTGGAAATAAGAGTGACTGATGGCACAGGGGTTGTTCCCAGAAGAAAGACACGTGGCCAGTTGCTGAGTGCTTCTGGCCGTGGCATTGCACGGATGAGCAGACCAAGTCCCAGGAGAAGGCTCAGCCCTTCCGGTTCAGAAACCAGACCTAGTCAAATGCCAAAGTTATCATTCATTGAGATTCATTTTATGACAGGCACTGCGCTAAATGCTTTCCACGTATCTCATTTAATTCCTATATTAAGAGGTAAATGCTATTTTTAACATTATTTTGACGAGTTAGGTGAAGCCGAAGAGGTTCAACAGTTGACTCAAAGTCATATCATAGATAGTAAGTGGCTGAATCAAGGCTCACACCCGTGGCACCCTGATGCGAAGCTCCGCCCTTAATCGTGCACCCTCTTGAACAGATCCTTCTGCCTCAGTGGTGGTGATTTAATTGAAGAGAGAACAATGTATTGACAAGATTTCTGATCTGTTAACCTCCAGTGAGAAGAATTCTCTTCATTATGGTCAAAGGCTCCCCACCCCCCCACCTTCAGCTCTTCCTTTCCTGGTACCTGGGCATCGGGAAACGGAGAATGTGATGGTGCTTCCCGGTGCTCATGCTGTTGGAGGAAAGGGAGCTCTGGAGGCTACCTCAGGGGGGGCTCAAATACGCGGCCTGATGGAATAGCCTCTGTCCAGTGGCAGAGGATACCCCTTCTGTAATCAAGGAGCTTCCTTCTCCAGATTCAAGCCCCCTCTCCCAACCAACAGTGCTACCAAGGCTGGGCTTTGTGCTTATGTTTTATCCAATGTTTCACCGTTAGGATCTGCCCCCATGCTTGCTTCCATGCCCCCACCCTACTCTAACACATAGCTTCTTTGTTTAGCCAGGTGTCAGAATCAAAGATTAAGTGATAGTCAGATTGCCAGTCTATTCCATTGGCTCTTCCAGGCCGAAGAGGCATTCTGTCTCCATTCACGCTGTGGGTGTGATTAATTGAGTGCTTAGAATGCAGCCCTGTTCCCGAGTGCTTGAGGGAATCTCATTATTACCACCTGTTAGCCCTCCAGAATCTACTGGGGCTCCTAGTGAGCACTACCTTCTCTTCAGACGCACACAAACTATTGCGGGAATCATTTAGAAAGCATAAGCATTCTTACCCCAAAATGTCATGACTAGGAGAATTAAGTCACTTAAAAGATACATATGGTAAGTCTTATGTACTAGGGCTCTCTACACCTGTAACAAAGAGTCTCCTACTGGCCCTGTAACCTAGAGGTAAACAGCAGGAGCACCCATAGCAAAGCTGCCCTCTTGGTCACATTTCCTTTGAAATATACTAGACACCCTGTGGTTTGTTGGTTGCCCACCCTTTTTTTTTTTTTAAAGATTTTATTTATTTATTTGACAGAGAGAAGAAAGATCACAAGTAGGCAGAGAGGCAGGCAGAGAGAGAGAGGGGGAAGCAGGCTCCCTGCTGAGCAGAGAGCCTGATGCAGGGCTTGATCCCAGGATGCCAAGATCATGACCTGAGCTGAAGGCAGAGGCTTCAACCCACTGAGCCACCCAGGCGCCCCGGTTGCCCACCCTTTTAACTGGTTACTGGTACTTTCCAGGAAGACAGTGGTTTCTGCCTGACGCAATCTGAATTACAGCCTTCAGGAATGGCCTGATTTATACTACACTTACTGAATACTGAGTGCTTGCTCCCAGAGTTTTTCTTTTTTTTTAAAGATTCAATTTTTTTATTTATTTGAAAGCGAGAGTGAGAGCATGAGCAAGGCAGAACAGCAGAGGGAGAGGGAGAAGCCGGCTCCCCACTGAGCAGGGAGCCTGACTCGGGGTTCAACCCCAGGACCCTGGGATTATGACGTGAGCCAAAGGCAGATGCTTAACTGACTGAGCCACCTAGGCGAACTGATTTTTTGTTTTTTTAACAGCTTTATTGCAATTTAATTACAGATCATAAAAGTTGCCCATTTTAAGTATACAGTTCAGTAGTTTTAGTAAATTTGTACAGTTGTCTAACCAATAATGCAATCCAGTTTTAGAATATGTTCATCACCCTAGAAGGTTCCTTCATGGCTGTTGCAGTTATCCTCACTCCAGTTCCTATCCTAGGCAACCACTGATGTGCTTTCTCTAGAAATGTGATATAATTGGAGTCATACCACATGTCTGGCCTCTTGCACCCAGCATACTGTCTTTGAGATTCACCCATGCTGTGGCATTATCTTTCATCTTTTCTTTTTTATTACTGAGTAGCATTCCATTGCATGAATATATTGATTTTGCTTATCGTTTGCCAGTGGATGGGACATTTGGATTGTTTCAAGTTTTTAACTATGATGAATAATGCTGTTTAAAAATTCATTTACAAATCTTTGTGTGTACATGTGTTTTCCTTTCTCTTGGGTTGCTACCTAGGAGTGGACTTGCTGGGTCCTATGGTAAGAAACTGGGTCCTAATGTGAGATACTGGCAGTTCTTCAAAAAGTAGATGTGCCACTTTCCATCTCCACTAGGAAGATGGGGGTTCCAGTTTCTCCACATCTTCACCATCACTTGGTGTTGTCAGGTTTGTTTGTTTTTTTAAGCCATTCTAGTGGGTATTACAATGATTCCCAGTTTTATTGTTACAGGATTCTCCAGGAGATGAGGAAGCAGATGGAGTTGAGGGTAACAATGGAAGTAAAGGGATTGTTAAAAATCTGTCCCTCCCTATCATCCTGCTTTCTCATCCTGAGCCTGTCCTCGGGACCCACAACATCTGTTTTCCCTAGAAATACTTTTTTAAACCCGTAACATTCTTTTTTCCCCCACACGTGGGTTGAAATACGGTGAACACCTGAGTCTAAAGTGCAGTGGTAGCTAGCTCGGCTAAGTAAAATCCATGGATGCACTTTTTCAACCTTCATTTTAGCTAGTTTGAGGTAGCTTTTTACCTCCTCCCACACCAAATTCTTTTATCAGAACTACTGACAAGCAGCAGAATTGACTGGCTTGAATTCACTGCATCTTTCACTATTCTACCCACTGAAGGAGGATGTTATGTCATTGAAGTAGCTACACAGCAGCATGAAGGAGGCAGCAAAGGAGCTGAAAAGACCATTTATAATGCAAAAATTGAATAACCCTCTCTTGCTCCTTCAGATGAATTTGTCAAAACTCTATACAAATACATATCATGTATTTTACATATAGAGTTTAATGTGTGGTATGTCGGCATCTGTTAATAATGAATTTTGTAAAACATAATATCATTTATAATACTGAGAACATGGATCATACAATATAATAGATGATAAGTTTTATGATCTCAAAAACGGAAGGAAAATCAGTTGAAAAATATCCTCAGTAGCCACAAATTTCTCGCATAGTTAGCAAAACATAAGCCAGACTGTGGCCTCTCTACTTCTTAAGATGCAGAGCATTTTTATGTATTAATAATACCGCAGAGTGATTTGCAGTTTTCAAATGCTTTTAGCTCATGATCACATCTCCAAGAATAACTTCAGATGTGGGATATAGCACATATTTCCCATTTTCTTTTGCAACAAATTTTTCCTTCCGTAATCCCAACGATTGGGTTATTGAGCAATGCAAACCAAATTTCTCCTATGAAAACCTAATTTGTAGCAAGCTGTACTTAAAAGTAACTTACAGGGAAATTAGTTAGGAACTGATTGGTTGGTTGGTTGGTTGGTTGGTTGGTTTTTTTAATCTTCTGGAGCACTGTTTATGGGAAAATATAATCAGAAAATTAGTACCTTCATCAAGAGGTAATTCAGAGAGCTTTACAAATAAACGTAAGATTCTCATTGATTACAAAAGAAGGCTTTCTACCTCCAGAACCCTTAAATGCTCAGAGGCAATTATACCATTAAGGTCTCTCTTTGCATGCAAAGATTATCTCATTTCCTCATAATTAGTATTTTCTGTTTATTGAGACAGACTGTATTCAGAAAACCTATGTTTTCCCCACCCCCCTTCGCTCTCTCTGTCCTTTTCCTTTGCTTTCTCTGGGGCTATATAACTTAGAACCTCTTTTCCTCCCTGTAGGTTGGCACAGTTGTATTTTGATGACATCTCTTATACAAACTGCTATGTGTTGATTATTTAGTAGCAGTTGCTATGAAAAATATTAGCAGAAGGACAAGAAAATCTGGAAAATCTAGTCAGAGGGATTTTTTTAATGAAATGTTAGAGATAAAGAGGAGTTCCAGATGATAGGAGGTCAGTCAGGTTTCCATCACTCGTGGCAAGACTGTAAAGGAATTAGGTGCTAATGCTCAGAAAGAATAGAAAACTAAATCGTAGAAAGGAAAGAGCAATAGGACGTGGATATTCTCTTCTTTCCCCTCTTTGTCTTTCAGAGATGGCTCCCCTATTCCTTGTCCACAGCAAAGGGGATCAGATTGGCGATTTTAGGGACACCCCTCTAAGAGGTACTTGTGTGCTAGGTGCTCTGAGGGACTCTGGGGTGCATTGACGTCCTCTCTGACTTTAAGTGGGTAAGACACAGACACGTAGAAAGAGCTAACAGCCCAAGCCGGAACGTACCAAGTGCCAGCAGCCCGCAAATACTGGAGCAATTCAGAGAGAGGCTGCAGTAATCCAAGGGGAGCAAGGAAAGCTTCAGGTGGATCTTGACTTCATCTTTGCAGGATTCTAAAGAAAAGGAGAGCATGACAATCCTATCCGTATTCATAGAATATGTGGAAGTATTGTATGTTTAAGCCACAGTTGGGAACCCGGAGATGTGGCTGGAGTTAAAGATACTTTAGATTAACAAGGGAGAGGGATAGGGAAGTAAAAGACATGGTTCTCGATCTAAAATCCACCAAGAGATATCTATAATGACACACTTAAATAGCAAAGGTAATAGTAAAAATTTGCAGATAGGTTTATTCAAGGATAGGGTAAAAAAGCTTAAAGTTTCTGTTATACTTAAAAGAGAAATCATGCCTCGGGCCAATGGTTTATGATTTCTGGAATTTCGTAGTCGTTCCCATTCAATCCACAGAAATCCCTTTTAGTCTTGACATGCTGTGTAAACACGTATATTTAGATAGACGGATGGATGATAGATATGTAAGTGGGTGGAGGGAGGGAGGGCTGGTAGGATGGATGGATACATGGCTACATACACATATAGGTAATAGACCGGAAGATATACACACCATTTTAAAAAGTGTTTTTTCCATCTACTGGATTGAGAGCCCTAGAGGACTGAATATTTTTTCTTCTTTGTGGCTTACAAACTGTGTAACGTGGTGGTTATATAGGAAAGACATCCAATAAATGTTTGTTGCCTAAGATTATTATTGTCCCTTTACCATCACTCAACTTTGATATCAACTCAAAGACGTTAAAGATCACCTGGCTGGAAGAAGAATCGGGGAAGAACAAAATGACATGATGTTCTGCTTCCGAACCCCTTCTATCCACCATAATATACGAGACATGGATTAGTTCAGCCCAAGAAATAGGAGAGAAAATGTCACCGTCAAAAATCAAAAGCAAGTTCAAACGAGGATTTCTGGCATTGTGGGAGTTGAAATTGGATGACACATAGGCACTTTTGCCTGGATGCTTTCAGGTGGAAAGTGTTTAGAAATTTTTATTGGGGAAACGGGGGGAGGAAAGTCTCACATTTAATTGCAATTTTAGTTCTGCAGATGAGAACAAAGCAGGTAAACTTCCGCCTCAACTTCCATTCTGGGCATGAAGGGCACGAGAATTCCTTGGAACACTTGCAGCTTTGTTAGAAGCGGCGGCTCTGAAGCCAGATGCGCGCTCTAGTCTTGCTTAGTGGGCAAACATCTAGAAAAGGAAAGGGGGAATTATCTACCCCGTTAAAAGGGAAGGAGGGTTCCAAAGGCAGGATAAAACTGTTTTGCCCTAAATGCTATTTCAATAAAAATCCCCCTCTAAATAAAAAACTAGACATAAAAAGGAGGCAGTCCCATGGTGGTGCTAGGGTGAGTCGCTCGTGCGCCCCGCGTTGCTGCTTGCGTAATCCCCGGAGCATTCCGCTACGTGTGTTAGTTCACATCTGTCAGCGAAATCTGAACTCCAAACTATGACACACGCAAAATGTGACACCGAGGAACGTTATGTGGATTTGTGATTTTTCCCTGGAGGACTTGGTCCAGCCGGCGATAAATGGATTGAGATTTCGCGTGGAACATGGAGACAGACTGTGGCTACAAGACTTTTCTTCGTGACCATGCACATTGTTGCAGTTTTCTTCAGTGTTTTTTGTATTGTGTCTGTGCAAACACAGCAATGAAAATGGAAATGGTAGAGTGATGGGATTTTTTTTTTTCCAGTCCGTGGAGTGTTTGCTATCTGGAAAAGAAGCACAGTCTAAATTTCCCACAGTAAGGGGAATGGTTGATAAATTACATCATACTTCTCTAAAGCAATAACATGGTAATACAGAGTGACTCAAAATGTCTACTGAGAGTTGGATATGTATTTGGCTTTAATACTGCGTGAAAAAATGAAGGGAAAACTGTACTTATGGCTTCTATAAAATATAATCATAGGAACAACATGAAAAAGAAGTATATCTGTATGTTCATAGCCTATGAAGAACTTGTTCCCTTATTTCTCTTTCTGTATTTCCTGACTCTACAGTAGAAAAGCAGTATTTTTATTATAATCAAAACACTGTTTAATTTTTCAAAGCAGAGAAAGAAAAAGCATGTTTCATTTATATCACGTTCAATTTATATTGTAGTAAATTTAAAAAGAAAAAGAAGTGTCAGTATGCTGACTTTCACAGGCGCTGTGACATAGATTGAGATGTGAGCCTATTCAGTGTGAGGGTACAGTCGGGCTATTGTCTAGCAGAATTCTTACAGCTAGACCCAGAAACGTGAAAGACATAACATTGCAGTGTTATCACTCCACACAGTTATTCTGTTGCCAGGATTTGCAACAGGATTTCTGAAGATGTCCTGTGTAATTGATGATACTGGAGAAAATTCCTAGAGGCAGCTACTACTCTGATGAATGGATGCCAATGTGAGGCAGACCCATGATGGTTCCACAACACTCCTTGCCTTTGGCCCACATTTCTCATGATAGTTGTAATAAAAACCATTAAGAAAACATGCAGTCACTTTTATTCCTTATCTGTTAGAATTCAGCAGCTGGAACTACATTCTTATGCTCATGTGTGTAATAATTTTTTCTTAGTTAATGGTTTGACGGTGTAGTTATTCATGTCCGGTTTCTCTGAGCTTCCTCTGTGTATTGCCAAATAATCTTTGGCAGAAACTCAATATTGGTTTTTGAATTGAACTCAATTCACTCAATACCTTAGAATAACTAAATCCCCCACTATATTACCAGTACTTTACCCCATTGTCCCCATTGTTTTCCTTTGACAAGCAGTTCACTTACACCCAAATAGTAATGAAAACCATACAGAAATCTCTACCACAGTAACCATCGCTCTGGCTTTTTGAAAACCGAAGGTTGGTAAACTGGTCATCAGTTATGGTGCCTGGGCTGATAGGATTCCATTACTACCCCGTCTGCTTACAATGATGATTGGATATTAAGTTGTTCTCACGTAAGGCAAACCCAGTTGCTTTTGGACTTGACTTTTCCATAATGACTGTCTTTCTTTGAAATAGTCCTCTGTTA
>CM052807.1:100701959-100733549 GCA_028533885.1 Nasua narica | reverse complement strand
TTTAGTAAACTCTCAATGATGAGACCCTTCAGATGTCTGTTGGTGGGTCCTATGCTTGGAGGATGATTGCCAACACAAATCTTGGGGGGTAGAGATAAAGGAAGTTTCCAAAGGAATCTCTTAGACTTACAGGATCCTGGGGGTTGGGCTAAGATTGCCTCTTGCCCTTAGCAAAGTATTAACATCAAGGCAGCTGAGTCCCAAGAGGAAGGTCACTCTGCCTGTTCTAAGGACTTGTCAGTGGGCTGTAGGTAGTAAGGAAATTTAATAATTTTTTTCTTTTCTTTTCATACCCTCTTCCGGATAGTTCTGTGAAAGAGGCAGCAGTGGAGCTCCAGAGTAGAGAGTGCCTCAGTTTCCCTGGCGTTGGGGATTAAATAGTGTTTGTGAGAGAATAGCATACATTCTTTTAAATTAGGTCCTAGTGTTAAACGAACAGCTAGAAACCAGACCTGTTCCTACCAGCACATGTCACTTCAATGGGAGCTTTTCCAAGGTTAGCCACATCTCTGCCTGCAAAGCACCGGCAGACTTGAGTGATGCGATGAGCTCTCTGAAAATCACCAAGTCCCTCTCTTTGTGGGTCAGGATTTCCATGCATCCTGAGAGTCCGGCCCACCATGCAGGTTGCGTCTTGTCTGTGCCAGGCCCTGTGCCGGTTGCTCTCACAGCCTCAGTCTTCATGTCCCAACAACGTTGGGATTGGCATTAACTTCCTCCCTTGATAGGTGAGAAAACTGAGATCAGAAGGGTCTGGCCACTTACCCCAAATGGAATCGTTGGAGAGTAAACCAAAAACAGCCGCGGGGGTTACTCCAGCTTGGTCTTACCACAGTTATTTGTTATTTACTGTCAGTTATTTGTCAGAATAATTTTGAATGTCTTTATTATTATAAAAACATTTCTTAGCAGGATCCAAGGGCCCTGAGGTAGCAGCGTGAGCATCAGGTCCAATTAGCCACTTGGAGGAAGCCAGTGGGGATTTTAAGGGAGGAATTTATATTCAATAGAAGCTTTTTGGCAAGGTAATTGAGAATACGAATAAAAGGGAATGAGAAAATGTAGTGTTTCTTAGACTTGCAAATACATTTGAAAAGGTTAATGTTGTGTTTTCTGAAATGGAGGAATTCTTTGATCTTGATGCTTAAAAAAAAAAAAAGAAACTGCAAAAATACCAGGGCATCTCTCTGGATCATTTAAATAATGTTGCCTGCAAGTCACCGGCACTGGGACCAAACTTATTTTAGCATAATTATAAATCATCTGAGGAGTATATGGTGAAATTCCAGATTTGTGGAAACTGCTGAGCTCCTCCAGGTAGTGAAATGCCAAGCTGGCTAATATGAATGCAAAAACACAACACAGGGTTACACGAGTGGGCAGAATTCTGGACAGCAGATGGGCTTCTGTGTGGACAACCGTAGGGTAAGGAATTTAGGAAGAAGTAAAACAAACCATCCTTCCCAGATTAAAGGGCTTTGAACCCTTAGCTAGAATGAAGCCAGTGTATATTTTTGTCCCTAGTTATTCCTACTGCAGCTAAAGGGCCAGCCAGAAATCAGAAGTGCTTAGAAAGAGACATTTAAAAGGGGCCCTTAAAAGCAGAAAATTTTCTGCTCCTGCTCAAATTTTCGCTTACTGGAATGTTGTGTTTTGTTCCACAAGCCTTAAGCAGCTGTGACAGGACAGGGGAAGGTATGGAGATGGACTCAGATGATCTGTGGGGACCAGGAGCTGTTTTAGGGGAGCCAGCTGCACAGGTCAGGATGAAGCTTCACAAAATCATAGGGATACGATGCATGTGGACACTCACCTCGATTAACAGTTGCCGTCCCCGTCATCAGCAAACATGGGTCAGAGAGTAGATATGAAAGGAATAGAGCATACCACCAGTTTAAAATCTGAATCAACTTGGGGCACCTGGGTGGCTCAGTGGGCTGGGTCTCTGCCTTCGGCTCGGGTCGTGGTCTCGAGTCCTGGGATGAAGCCCCGCATCGGGCTCTCTGCTCAGTGGGGAGCTTGCTTCCCCCTCTCTCTCTGCCTGCCTCTCTGCCTACTTGTGATCTCTCTCTCTTTGTCAAATTAAAAAAAAAATCTAAATCTGAACCAACTTAGGCGGAAAGGCCAATAGGCTCACTATAAATTCAAGGTAGCATGGGATGAATGCCAAAGAAATGCCTACCTCTCCCCTTTAAAATTGAAAAAGAGAGTTGTTGTTGTTGTTGTTTAGATTACTTATACTATGGGTAGAATACTTTAGGAACTAGTAACCCCAATCGTCCCAGATCTGTCCCCGAACTACACATGGGCAGAGAAGAGGTAAATGCATTTCTTATGAATGGATTTATGATATGCTGTTTTAAAAAGTCAGTAATATTTGGAGATGTGTCCACACTTTGCAGTTTACCTTGGAGTAAAATAAAAGTTTTGGAATCTGGCAAACCTGATTCGAATGCTAAAGCCACCTTGTACTGGCCCTTAGATAGGCTACTTAACCACTCTGATCTCTCGTCTCCTCTTCTGGAAAGCAAGAACACCTTCCAGAGAAGGATGTTGGGATGGTCAAAGGGGTAGCATTTGTAAAGCTCCAGGAGGGGCGGGGGCCTGAGGCGGTCTGCAGGTCTTGGCTCCTTTTGTCATCTTTTCCACAGTGTGCCCTTTGTAGCTCCATCAGACTCAGAATCCCGTCCTGGGAAGCCTGAGTCTCCCCCAGGTGGGCCGTGCTTGATTCTTAGCCTACTCCGCTACTTTCATCGACATTAATATTCATTCTCTCATATTCATTGAGCCCCTATTACTTCAAGCATTGCTTTAGGCATTTGGGAAATCATACTGATAAGGATAGACCAGGGTTCTACTTGCAGGAGGTTTACCTGGGGGAAGATGGGGTACACACACACACACACACACACACACACTCTGAACCTGTAAACAAAGTCATTTCAGAAAATGAGAAAAAGGGGCGCCTGGGTGGCTCAGTTGGTTAAGCAGCTGCCTTCGGCTCAGGTCATGATCCCAGCATCCTGGGATCCAGTCCCGCATCGGGCTCCTTGCTCCGCAGGGAGCCTGCTCCTCTCTCTGCCTCTGCCTGCCTCTCTGCCTGCTTGTGTTCTCTCTGTTAAAATAAATAAATAAAATCTTTAAAAAAAAAAAAAAAAGAAAATGAGAAAAAGAGGATCATAGGGTAGAGTGGGACAGGGACTGAGGACATGGTTCTTTTAGTGAGAAGGGAGAGAAGACTTTTGTGAGGAGACAACACTTGAGCGCCAGAGGGACGAGAAGGTGTCATTTGAAAATCTTAAGGGGAGTGTTCCAGGTAAAAGGACAAAAGCGATAGAGGCCCCAAGGCAAGCATGAGTGTGGAATGTTCAAGGAGCAGAGAAGACCAGTGGGAGCATCCTGAATGGAGAGACTTCAAGGGAGGCAGAGGGCAACCAGCACTATTGGACCTTGAAGCCAGTCAGGACTCAGATTTTATTTTAAGATCAATAGAAGGGCGCCTGGGTGTCTCAGTCACTTAAGCGTCTGCCTTCAGCTCATATGATCCCAGAGTCCTGGGATCGAGCCCCGCTTCGGGCTCCGTGCTCAGCGGGGAGTCTGCTTCTTCCTCTCTCTCTCTCTCTCTCTCTCTCTCTCTCTCTGTGCACATGTGCTTGCTCTCTCTCTCTTAAATAAATAAATAAAATCTTTAAAAAAAATAAGAGCAATAGAAAGCTATTGGAGAGTTTTCTGCTGGTACGGGAAAAGACTTGACTTATCCTTTGGAAAGCGCTGTGGTTACCGAGTAGAGAACTGGGCTCTAGGGCAGCTCCAGCGAAAGGAGCCGTGTCTCCGCGCTCTTTTCCTGCCCCCAGTCCTCTGCCACCGTGGACTCTGCCCCGGCCATTCCCATCTTCCCAGACTTGAGGGCCCAGTCTGACGTCACACCACATCTCTCAGGGGGCAGAGGTAACGGCACAAATCCCTTCACTCTTTCATCTTTTAGGACATGTAAAATATTTTTTCTCAAACGAAATATTTAACCCAAATATATGTCGTTTCAGGTTTTAAAAATCAATTTGATTGGCCACAGGAAACGTATTTTGGCATCTTTGGGAGACAGGCTGCACGACGATCCACCCCAGAAGCCCCCTCGGTCCATCACCCTCAGGGTAAGTGCCCAGGCTCGTTCGTTTTGTTCTCTACTCTTATCCTCAAAAATTATCTTGTGCAATACAATAAAATGACCAAAGCAATGGATCGGGAAGTACAGGCTGTTTTCCATGTAGCTTACCTTATTTATATATAAAAAAAACCCAATCTCACTTTTGATTGTATTTTGTAAGATGAGATTTGTTTTTCTCAATTGGTTAAATATCTATTTTTAAGATTTTAGACGTACATCTGACAAACCACCACCTTTAAAGAACTGCTCCCTCCCCTCCCTTCCCACACTCTCCCATCTGCACCAAGTGAGAGGAAATGAGTTTTCTGTCAAACTCTTCAAACCCCACAGAAAAGAAATCAATCGAGGACCACAATTAAGGAAGGATCAATTTAAAGTTAACCTTAGGGTCTTCTGGTTTTTAGGCAATAGAAGCTTGTCAGCTTTACCCACTTCAAAAACGAAAAATAGGGACTCTAAGGAACTTTAAGAAACGAGTTCAGCTACGTTTTAGGATTATGGGGCAGAAAAACTTTAGAGAGAACCCACAGAAGGGAGAGAAAACTAAAGTGGAAGGAGAAGGAAGGCAGGAAGGGAGGAGCAGAGAGAACAAGACGGTAGTCGATCGCCAGCAAGGTAGCAGCGGGAAGGAGCCCGCAGCAGGCCCTGGTGTTTTGTGAGGCCTATTGGAACTTTTCAGAAACTCCTCCGAAAGCTGGGAGCTCCCTGCCTGCTTGGAGAGTTCCAGCTCTGCTCTCTTCAGTTAGTCCTGCACTTGCTTCTGATCCCTTTTCTGCACATGTCAGCAGAGGCTGGGATCTAGAACAGTGCACGGGAGCCCGGCACTTAGATGGAACTCCCAGCCGTGAAATGCTGTAGAAAGCCTCTTCTCAGTGAGCTTCAGAAAACGGCCCGACTGCTACCACCAGCACAGCAGAGGGCCGGCCAGGAGAGGAGCTGCTAAGATTTGGGGTCCGATTCTGTTTTTAAAGGAGAAGAAGATAGACAATGATGTCAGGGAGTGCAGGAGATGTGGCTGGAGGAGGGAACCAGAAGGAACATATTGGGAGAATTGGGACACACTGGGACGTTTGACGACTAGTTGGGGGCTTTGGGAGCAGTGAAAGGAGAAATAGGATCTATTTTTCTTCCCAGTAAAGGAAGCCTCAAATGCTCAAATGGGCCGGGGGGCGGGGGGAAGGCTGGAAAGAGATTATTGTCTCGCCTTCATTTCTCTACACAAAAGGAGGGAAAGATGTGGGTGCCGACAGTGTAAGCATCCTAAAATGCCTCTTTAGATGAGCAACTCCTCCTACTTACTCTGCTCTCTTTCCTTCCCCTCCTGAACCTCTCCCTCTGGCTCCCTGGAAGAGATTTAGGAGAACAACAAACAGATGAAAGACAGAGATTTCCCTAGAAAGGGTGCAGGATCTTAATCTGTCACAGGAGGCCCAGAACATCTGGGGGAGAAGTGGCCTGGAGAGCCAGCACAATCCAACCCTCCTCTGACTTGCAGACACTAGAGCCCAGCCTTCTGCCGCCCCTTGTCTTCCTTCTGCCCGGTTTCCCTCAGCTTGAGTCCTCTTTGCCGTTGACACGCATCCTCTGTCATTATTTGCATTGCTCTGCAGTCCGCGTGTGACATGCTGTGTCTCCATGCTGTGTCCTCTTCCCTGCCCCATTGCCACACCACCCTCTGATGGAGAATCAAGACCCGTTAGGTCCCATCGGGGCTCTCTGTTCATGTGTCTACTCCAGTGAGGACCCTCTGTCCACATGAAAACATAGTTCCTTCTCTCGTCAATACACACGATATCGTCAGGGGTGCCCAACATATGTGTGCCTTCTGTCCTGAACTCCTCTGTAGCATTGGGTGCAAGAAAACAGAGCCTGACTGAGTATCCTTTAAACTTTTGACCTGAAATACTTAGGGGGGAAAGTATTGCCTAGATGACGCCATTAATAAAATGGCGGAACGTCATCCATTCTTTGGCAGTTGATTCAGAAATGACTCCCCACCCCTGCAATTTGTCTTGTCAGTGTTTCACAATTGTGAAAGCAAAGGTTAGCCACAAGAACATGGTATTTATTTCATGATGTATTTCCATTCAGGATCCCAGTGGTAATCACACTCCTCCTCAGTTGTCTCCATCACTTAGCCAAAGCACTTACACCACTGGTGGCTCCCTAGACGTTCCTCACATTATCATGCAGGGCGATGCAAGGAGGAGAAGAAATGAAAACTACTTTGATGATATTCCCCGATCAAAACTGGAGAGGCAGATGGCTCAGGTAAGGTGTTAAAAGCCTCTGTGATGTTTTTGCCTTTCCCCCATATCAAGTAATGCATTCTAATATTGAACACTGGCTTACAGTGAGTGTCCACCCAACTGGAATTTTACCATTTTATGCTATGGCTTTCACTTCCTACTCACTTGAACCAGACTGAAACAGACCTTCCCGGGAATGGAATGTATACAGGGAAGAACATATACACAGATCCTTGTTATCCATTCTTATGGGAGAAATTGTCTGATCTCATTGCACCCAGAAAGTCTTTGGGCCAAAGGGAGTCATACCATGTGAGAATCGAATCGTAATGAAAATGAATAATAAAAGTCTGGGTTATAAGATGTAATTCGGTTAGATGACAGAGCAGAAGTTGGAGGGAAGTATTAGCTCTTCATGATGTTGTTAATTTCCTTCCAAGTTAACATGCTTGTACAGAATTGCATCGTCTCATATTGTCACCTTGAGGGGTTGAAGGTGATGATGCTGTCTGACACACAGACCTGAAAAAAAAAACCTTTCCTGTTTGGACCTTTCCATGGTTTTGGTAGAGTAATCTGCCCTCAGATTACTGCTCAGAAACTTGAGTCAGCCATAACCAGACAGCAGAGCTGTTGTTAACATGCATCCGGAGGGGCAGCTAGCTCTAGAGTTTCTCTGAGAATTCAAGATTTGGATTTGTTGACAACGACTGGCAGAATCAACTCTTTTCATCTTCCTCCTAGGTTCAGACTGGTGTGTTAAGAGGCTTCTCTCTGCCTCCCACACCTAAGATGAGAATCTTGAGGCGAAAATTTGACTGTAATTGCTTTGCTTTGCTTGTTAAATATTTTTCTCAACTGTCTGGTGAGATTCTGTTTTGAAAAGCCTTTGGTAAACATTCTGTGCTGCCGCTCATGAAAGAAAAGTGTGGAGAGAATGTTCTGGAAACCATGGCTATTCTGCCTGCAAATGCCCTGGAGAGAGAGGGTCTGGTGTATTGCAACTCCTTTCAGCTCTCTCAATATTGAATTGTTCTCTGGGTTTTTTGTGCAGGGAATGGCAATGTTAGCATTACAGACAATCTTTTATTGAAGGGAGATGGAAATGTACGAGATACAAGAAATGAATAACTTTCCCTTTATCTCTTGTTAAGTATTAGCTTTAAATCCTTATTTCTGTTTTCACTGATGTTCTTTTAAAGAGTCTGAAAGCTTTTTCTCCAAGTTGTTCGGATACTTCCTGCTACTTGTTAGTATTTGTGAATCACGTATCTGGTTAAATTTCTCTAATGACACCATTTCAGAAACATGGTTTGCTTTAACTGTGAGCCATGTTTTCTTTATGTAGTAGGACAAACTGGGTCTTTTCTGAACCTTTCCCTTCCTTGGGTAAAGGAGGATCCTTCGTTAAAGACCATTAGCCACTATTGACTCTGCCAACTTCAAAAACAGGATCACCTATCCGAGATCCTCAAATAATCTATGAAATTTCTGCCCGTAGTACAGTTTTTTCAAAGAGGAAACGAATTCCTCTTCTGCCTGCGAGTGAACACTCAGGGGTAATCTCGCAAGATTGTTCCCTTTACCTTCTCTTCTTCAGGAGACTGATAAGCTAGGTTTGGTATTGAATAGCCCACATGTTTTTCCTGTCACTCCAGTCAGAAGACATCCCTTTGAGGAGTGGTCTCACCCTCGAGAAAGTTAAATGAACTTGTATCTGGCCAGGTGAGAGAGGTCCAGAAACAGAAAGAGGCTGAGATAAGCAGGTGGATGGACACAGTGAGTCACAGAGGGTCAGTGTGGACGTGCTTCTTTTCCTCACATGTGCTGTTGGCAATGATCGAATGACTGGTGTAGACATAGGCCACCGTCAGCAGCCAGGAGCGTATCAGACCTTTCTGAAATCTTGCCACTCAATACAGCACTTTGGCTGCAGAGAAAATAGGAGGTGGCACTATAGGAATCTGATCCATAAGAAAAAAGGGTTCTGGGATCACAACTCTTTCGGTTGTGTTGATTGCAGTCTTTTATTTCTTTCTCTTGAGAATGTTTCCTAGTCTAGGAATGTCAAAAATCATGGAGAAATGAATGTGTACCTTTTAAAGAAATAGTTTCAAAGCTTTAACCTGTCAAAATATGAAATACTCAGTGATTTTGTTGTTGAATGGTTTTATTTAAGTGCTTTTCTACCACTCAGCCACTCATCTAATGCTTTTTCTTATCCTTCCTTTTCTAGTCATCTGCTATAATGATTTTTTAAATCCCTTTGCTTTTTTAACAACCTGTCATATCCATTCTAGACCACATTCTTCCCCGAGGTTATGTCCTTAGCTAATAAAATGGAGTCTTCCTAAAGACTTGAATTAGAAATTAAAATTTCAGTAAACAAGCAGCTAGTTGCACCTCCTTCCAACCAGGAACTCGGTCCCTGAGGTTCCTTCCCAGGGACTTTCTCCCAAGGGGCTTACATAGTGTGAGTAAGGCTTGCCTGGCCTGTCTTCAGGCCATCTTCGGCTTTCTTACTTAAAGGAAAGGAAAATGCAATTAATAGACCAGATCCATGTTCCCAGAAACCCCTCTACTTCAAATAGCAGAGGCCCCACCAGAACGATCTGGAACTCTAGTCATAGGCCAGAAACCTTAAGTTCTTGGTAGTGGCAGTAATTCAGAGGAATGTTGCCTTATTAAGGTCTGCTCAATAAATGTTTGGAAGTGCTTTCCTTCACTTGGAAAAACCAATGCTTAAAGTTAAATTGAAGTGAATTCAATGTCCCCTCCACTATTAAATTTGTTCATTGGCGAATGATTTTCAGAAGTAACACTAGGGTGATGTTTAATTACTTGTGTTCAACTTGAACCAATATGAAAAATACCTGTCTTGGAATACAAAAGATTTTAACCATTGGGGCTATTGTTTGCTTTTATTCTGATAGAAGCAATATTCTTGCATCAAATGGTGTTAAAGAAATACGTGAGAGACAGAATTGAGTTCATACTAAGAACGTTTTTTAACGCACCGAACGTAATGATATAATCACACCTAAACAATGGGTTTCCATCATGCTGAAAACATTGCTTTTCTAGCCTACGGTTCTAAATTGGACTCATTAGCTCAGAAGCTCCGTGGTGCTCCCACGGAGCTTCTGATACCTCTAATAAAGGTATTTGAGGTATCAGAATTGCCATACCTCTAATAAATGAATGTCGCCATACCTCTAATAAATGAATGTCGCACTCACATTTGTATAATAACAACTTAGAGCTTTTAAATTTTCAAGTGCTTTCACATCTGTCATCTCCTTTTAGTACAAACGATCTATCCCACACAACTACTCATGTGCGTGTTGCACGTGGTAGACGAGCTTCTCAGTCCGAGTTCTGTAGAGATGAAAAAGCATGCAAAAATACGGAAAATAGATCGGAAGGGGGACAAATATTTCCAATATTTAGGGCTGACTCACAATCTTTGGAAATTTTCTCGAGTGATACTTAGAAGTGAGAATACTTTTGGGTACCTGGGTGGTTCAGTCGGTTAAGTGTCTCCCTTTGGCTGAGTCGTGATCCCGGGGTCCTGGGATCGAGTCCTGCATTGGGCTCCCTGCTCAGT
Organism: Nasua narica; assembly: GCA_028533885.1. Classification (NCBI taxonomy): domain Eukaryota; kingdom Metazoa; phylum Chordata; class Mammalia; order Carnivora; family Procyonidae; genus Nasua; species Nasua narica. The sequence goes on along the minus strand of CM052807.1, from coordinate 100,723,528 downwards.
GGGGAGCCTTCTTCTCCCTCTGCCTCTGCCCTGCTCTCTCTCTTTTTTTTCTCATGAATAAATATATTAAATATTTTTAAAAAGAATACCCTTGAAATGAATAATAAAGGAGAGTAATGGAGCTAATAATAGGGAGCATATTCTCTGAAGTTACCAAGAAAGGAAAAAGAGTTTCCAGATGTGAAACTTATCACCATTTATAGAAGGCCTTCATTTACAAAAAATACTCATGGAAAAATGAAATGATGCTTCTGTTTTCACAAAATAAAAAGGTCTTCTAAGTAATAAGAGAAACATATGTCTTTGCACAAATTTTAGCTTGATATTAATGAGGAAAATCCACAGTGTAGAAGTCCCTGTGTTTGGAAGGCTCTTGTCTAAATAAGAATATCAGTATTAGGGGAAAGTTACCTTATCTCATGTGCACAAACCCGAGAAATAGACATTATCCACATTTTAAAGACAAGGAGACTGCGAAACCACATGATTTGCGTGGTCCAGGTCACACAGGCAGAAAGAAATCAAATCAGAACTTGCCTGGGGAATTATGTAAGGCACTTCGAAGGCTTTGTGAGAACTGCTCCTCAATCAGTAGAAAGTTGATCCAGCTGGAAGTCTAATGTTTCTTGATCCAAGCAGTATTAACGTAATAAGTACAAGTGATCTGTTGCTTTATTTGAAAGCTTTTTACGTATTATATGAGTTCTACAAAGGTCCATTCTTTTGATACTGTTAGGAGAGATGGAAACAGGGCCAGATAGAAGGCCTGCCCTAGCCAAATCTGTGCCTGGGAGTTCACGTGCTTTATCTTATCTAATCCTCACCATGGAGCATCATGCGCTCAAGGAAGCCCAGGGGGGTAAGGGGTTTGCCTCCCGGCAGAGCCAGGACTCACGCTCCGCCTACCTCACCATAGCCTGGTGTCTCTCTGGCTCTTAATACCCTGTGGTATGTTTTAAATGATATAAATATTTTTAGATGATATAAAACATTTTAATAACAGTTCAACAAATATAAATTTCCCCTATACTAGAATAGATTACACCTATGTGGGCGCAGCAAGCAGAATGAGGTTAAAATCACTAGTAGTTCAGTGGAAACTTACTGAATCAGCTTTTTTATATATCACCCTAAAACCCTTTAATGCAAAACTATAACGGTTATTTGTGGAGCCTTTTAGTGGAGCCCCCTCTCTGCACATCTTGGTAGAACTCTGCCCTTCCCCCATGTTTGTGAAAGCTTCGCCTGGCAGTATGGGGCTTATGGCGCACACAGAGAAGTCCTTGTGTTTTCTGCAAACAGTGGACGCTGTTTCCTTAGCAGCTTCCTTAGCTGGAGTTCTGATTTGGTTTCTTTCTGGTTGTGTGACCTGTACCAAGTCATGTGGTTTCTCTGAACTTCAGCTTTCTTTAAAATATGGATAGAGCCTGCCTCTGGGATTCGTGTGTATCAGATAAGATAATTTATGTGAAAACATGTTCTAAACTGTAAGTCACTGTTAGTACGTAGATGGTATGACTCTCACTTAAGGTATATCACTCGTCAGTCCCTAATTCGAAGGTCTGGGGTTTATCACAGGACAGGTCAATGCCAAAGATGTTAGAAAATTAAGTGCTCACTCCAATGGCTGCGGCATTCTATAAAGACCGTCTTTTTGTTCCAGTATTATCCATGCTTTGAATACATATGGACAATGGAATTAGAATTCTGCTCTTTATTATTTTAGTTGCATAAATATGAAGGCTGCCGAGAAGTCTCTCTCATGATGGAGAAGGGAGTTTGGGCAGTGATCACAAAGCGAGAAGAGACAGAGGATAGGTGCAATAGTTCTCTACAAATTTAGGCTTTGTAAAGTATGGAGAGTATTTACTTTACTTTGTAAAGTATGTATGTAGAACCCCTTGGTCCCCATCACCTGTTTAACCCATCCCTCCCCACCCCTCCCCTTTCGAGGAGCACCAGGAGATGAATGGACGTGTCAAATCACTACATTGCACACCTGAAACTAATGTGTTAACTAGTAGGAATTTAAATAAAAACTTCTCTTTTAAGTATGTAGCAAAGAATACCTGGTAGTAATTGTAACCTGGCATGTTATTACTATTTTACTATTTTAACATGGTCAGGTAAAACTTTGAGAAAGAGGGATTACTTTATCCTTAAATATTTAGAACTTGCTTGAAATACACAGCCCACAAAATTGGCTAGAGAGGCATGGCTATCCCAAGCCACGAGGCAAATACTTAGCCATTTTTGGGAAAGAAGGAAGATGGCAATTTATTCTTTCATACTTCCCCTGGGAGAGGAAGTCTATTGTTTCTAGAAATTGTATCCCACTGCTCTGGCATTATGGGAATTTACAGAATCAGCCTTCAGACATAGCACAGCTGTACTCAAGGAACAGCATTTTACAAAGCGATTTTTGCCCCCAGCTAAGAACTTTTCTTATTACTGTGTTAACATCAGATTTTTTTTAAACGCTCCTAAGTTAATGGCTAGAAATTTTAGTTTAGACCGTTATCGCCTCGCCACTCCTCAGAAAGGCTCAGCCTGTCCATGACTTCAAGATTTTCTTCCATGAAGGCCTAAAGGACAACTCCTAATACTTAAGCACAGACAGATAATACATAACCCAAAAAAAGAAGGTTCAGAATAAACCCAGTTTGCTCTTCCATCAGGAGCTCCCGATCTGACGGCCAGTCAGGTTGACAAGCCGACATGCCAGTTTCAGAGGTAACCCGGCATGTTGACGATATCTGCGGCCCAATTCGAGCCAAGAACTCGGAACCACCCGCCGTCGATTCCCAAAGGCATCGCGCCAAGCAGAAGCGGCAAATGTTGCTTTCGTGACTGGAATTTAAACCTGGTGTGTGCACACTTTGTTTATTAATGCGGTCAGTCAGCTGCCTCTTCTCCAAACATACAGTGACACCTTTGCGGAGGGAAATTCCAGTGGGATGAAGTATCTTTTGGGAAACATCGAAGTGTCACTGTCTATCCTGTGCACCAGGTTTAAAAAAAATCATGGGAAGAAGTGGGAGAATCAGAAGGATTCGTTTTTAGGTTTGATTCTCATCTTCCAAGTCTGGGTTCTTTCGTTCTCTGTCAAGTCCATCCGTGAGGCAACTTAGATGACCAGGAGTTTGTTCTGCCAGATGCCCGTCAGACCTAAACACCTCCATTCATTTTGCTGGAGAAACTTCGATGTCTCCACCTTCCCTCCATCTCCTGGTACTTGACCAAAGTGAATGTACCCCATTAAAAACAGACCATGGATTTAAAAAGAAAAAAATCAGTATAAAACATTCTATTTTCAACTGAATAAATAAGAAATCTGACAATACATAGAAACCCTATTTCGGTGGAATTGACCTCGTGATATTTAGTGGCGCCTTAGGCTTGCTGACGGTGAACATCTTATTCACAAAGAGGCCCACCAGGCTATTTTTCCACTTTTAAATCTTGGGAATGTTTCTCATTATATTCAGTCCAGTTCTTGGGTCCGCAGGTCAGAGTTTGGGCTGTTATAATCTGACCTTGATAAATTTTCAAGGGTAAGAGAATTCTCTTATTCTCCCGCTCCCTCTTCCTTTTCTTTTTCAAATGTAAAAAAAAAAAAAAAAAAAGAAAGAAAGAAAGAAAAGAAAAGAAAAGATTTTTTTAATGTCTAGAGGAAATAGGGCTGATTATGCGGTCCTTTCTCAGTTAATCCCATTTGTAGATGACTGAAGTAATATACCAATAGGGGCTCTTCTAGATACATGCCAGTAACAAAAATCTACCTTGGAGTGTGTTAAGGTAAAAAGGGCACGTGTTTGAATCATTTCACTGTGACGTTCAGGCAGACCTGGGTCCAGGTGCTCCTGTGATGTCTCGCTCTTTGGCTCTCATGTCTCAGCTCTGCTCCCCTCTGGGTTTGCTCTTCTCCCAAACAGACTTTCTCTATATGAGGGAGTTTCAAATCCAATTTCTATTTAACTTGAAACTCCAAGAAAGAGAGCTTATCTTTCCAAGAGCTCCCCAAAAAAGTCCCAGGATTAAGTCCCATTTGTTCAGATCAGCCTGTTTTGGATCACTTATCTGTCCAGAGCTAATTACAAAGGAGGTTTTGTGTGTGTGTGTGTGTGTGTGTGTGTGTGTGTATGCAATATGATCACTCAGGCATAGGTCATGTGCCAGGAGGGGATTTTAGCTCCCTCCTGGTGCACCACACAGATTGAAGGGTGGGAAGGGAGCCCCTCCCATGGACCATCAGAGTGCCATGACCAGAGATGGGAATGCGGGCAGAATTAGCAAAAGTGGGCCCCTGAATCAACCCACTCTAACGATTCGGAGAATGTCTGATAGAAAATTGTCATGTCACGTGAGTATTGATTTCAGTGATTCATACTTATAATTTGATGAGCTTTTTTAAAATACCAGACCTGAAGCCATGAGATCAGGGTTAAAAATCCCATCTCCGGTATCTCTTATCTCTATAAACTTGAGCAAGCCTTTTCAGCCATTCAGAATCTTAGTTTTCTCTTCCTAAAATGAAATTAATGCCCCCCTCACATTATTTTTTACAAGGCACAAGTAAAGGTGTAGTTGTCAAAGTATTTTACAAACTCTAAAGCTATATGTTTGAGTTGTTTTATCAGAAAGTATCATTATTTTGGGGCACCTAGGTGGCTCAGTGGGTTAAAGCCTCTGACTTTGGCTCAGGTCATGATCTCAGGGTCCTGGGATCAAGCCCCGCATCAGGCTCTCTGCTCAGTGGGGAACCTGCTTCCCCTTCTCTCTCTGCCTGCCTCTCTGCCTACTTGTGATCTCTCCCTCTGTGTCAAAAAAATAAACAAAATCTTTAAAAAAAGAAAGAAAGTTGGAAGTTGAAAATACTTCCAACTAACAACTGGGAATAAATGCACTGTAGAATAAAGCCCATAATACTTAACTGTGTTTTACAAAACTATTTCTATTTTCCAGCTCCTAAGCCCAAACTGATACCTCTCCACTGATATGGAAACAATAGTTCTTAGGAGTTCGAATACTCCAAGAAGTTCCTATCTGTGTTATAAACCAGTTAGCATTGGAGCTCTTTGGAAAGGATTTATGGATGATACCCTTATTTAAATACTTTCAAATCTTGATGAGTGAGCATACATCAAAATCTATCATTATCTTTTATATTAAAAAAAATTTTTTTACAGTGAAGCGTATGTTGGCCATGTAGTAGCAAGACCTAACTCTTCCTTTATCATTTGAAAATTCCCTGTACTAAGCATTCTGTAAATACTTGTTGACCAGATTACTTTACACAAGGTTATAGGCACCACAAAGCCACAAGTTTCTAGGATCCCCAGATTAGACACAAACTGAGATGGTCGTGAATCTTTTAGAAGAACTGTCTGGTACAGTAGCATATCCCCTGCCTAGTAGATCTGGTAAGTTAGCTCAACACCATTATTGTCAGAGGCACTAGATTCATACAACTAATAATACAACTTATAATGTATAATTAATACATCTCTCAAAGCATGTAGAGTTTATGTTGCTTACCTAAGGCCACACAGATTGTAAGAAGTAGAGGCAGGATTTGGACCCAAGCGGTCAAGCTTCTCACTTTGACCACTGTGTTGATAAACACCTGCACTGTCTCTATCCAAACTGGGTCCTGGAAGACATGACACATTCTGTAAGTTCTAGAACCCCAAAAGTCTTGAGTGCAATGTTTTGAGTTGTGTGACAAATTCTATTAATACTGTCTAACATTTTAGGAAAATGCAGGATTAGTAGAGAGTTGAACCTCCAAGGTAGCATGGATAAACTTTGTCAAGAAAATCCTTCACTCTTGACATCCATTTTCTCATTCTTAACAAATCAGGAGTAGCAAACAATTGCTTCGTGTAAGCAATTATGATTATGACATAGCATGACCTCTTTTCTGTAGGGGTCTCCAATGAGGTTTTAATGCTGCATCACAAAAATTTGCAGTAACTTGTGTTAACTTGCTAGTAACTTGTGTTACTAGCAGATTCTTCTGTGCTTCTGCTAAAAAAAGCAGAAAATCTTAGGGTGGGAATGGGAAAGTATATCTAGTCCTGTGACTTAATGTAGCACTACTCCTAATACATCCCTAATAGACAGCCACAAGTTCCTGCCTACCCTTGTCCCTGGGAAGGTGACCCCAACTTTGTGAAGCAGTCCCATCACCGTTGGAAAAATTCGAACTGATAGAACTTTTGCCTTATGTTGCGTTGAAATAAGCCTTCCTAAAACTATTACATACTTAGTTTGGAAAACATGAAGAATGAATCTGCTCCCGTATGCTGAGAATAGTTCAAGACTAAAGAAAATTTGATGTCTTCCCTTTACTCTGTTAATCATATGTGGCTCCTTGCCAATATCATTCTGAGATGTGGCCACAGCATTCTGAATCCCCAGCTCTGGGCACATCTGCTTTGTTGATGTTCATGCTTAACCTCAGTAACATCTTATTAACTCCTACTGAGATTTTCTTAATGAAAATGTCCCAGCCTTTACCAGTGGCCATGAGCCATGCCTCCCTCCTCAGCCATCAGTCTTGGTGTGTGTGTGTGTGTGTGTGTGTGTGTGTGTGTGTGTGTGTGTGTTTAACCTTAATGTAGGATTTTACATTTTATATTATTCCTTTCCAGAAAAAACAGTTTTATCCTGTTGTTTACCCAGTAACCCTAGTCTATCAATATCTTGTTAAAGCTTGGCCAAGATTCAGTGTATCAGTGATCCTCCCCAACTATGTCATGTGCTAATTTAAAATGCTTACTTCAAACAAGCATGCCTTTCAAGTAATTTCTCCAGTGTGGTGATTTCAGTATTGAACAGACAGAACTGAGGAAAAAACTGCAGTCTTCTACTAGAGACCTCTTGGGGTGGCATCATTTAAGATCATCACTCAACTAGACCTCATTTTTCCATATTTTCCACATGGATAATATGGAGAAATAGTGGGGTCTTAACATCGGTGAATGAATGGCTTTATCCAATACCTCTTTTTTGACCAGAAGCAGGAAACAGTGTTGAACATCTAGCTAATAAATGGGTTTAAATAAAGAAAATGACAGCATCAGTTTGCAGGAAAGGAACATAACATATAAAAAGATGTTACAGGCAAAGAACAGTATTACTCTGCAAAAGTCGGTTCCTTCACAGCAATCCGTTATGATAAAAAAGCTGATCACTACTTTTCTCAATGAGTTATTAATATTTCTGTGCCTTAGTTGTTCTGAAAAATGTATCTGTAACGGTGGCATCCAAAGTTGGAGGTAGAACAAGTAAAACAGCCCATATTGCAATAAATAGCATGATCCTGATTGACTTAAATTCCCTGCAACATGCAGAGAAACTGGAGAGCTGTACATTACGATCTCGATTGCACAGTGTTCTTTTTTCTCTCTGTTTTCATTTTTCTGAAGAGATCTCATAAATAATTGTGTATTGTCATTTAGGGCTACAACTGTCATATTAGGGAATCCAGGTTATATGTGATCTCTGCAAATGAATAACAGAAACCACCTAGCTTATACATTCTCTCTTACTTTGGTAGCTGAGGGCTTATTTTATATGCTGTCAGCACCAGAATCAATTAACAAGGACAGTAGGGAGGAAGGAGGGAGGGAGGGAGAGGAAGAGAGAAACCTGTAAATTTGGGTGAGCAATAGGAATTTATCATCTGAATCTCTATCATGTCGATGGACTTAGGATGGGACCAAAAGTAAGTGGTATTTAGTTCTTCCCACTTTTGCTAGATTGATGAATGCTGATGCCAGCAACAGTGGGTCACACAGAGAGAAGAACTATCGGCCTGAAGTTTCACTTCCAGGGGAAGGTCACGATCACAAAGGTTTGATAGGACTGCTCTCTGGGGAGGTGGGGAAATGATGGGAAACAGCATTTTCTTGAGTCCAGCATCCCCTGCAAATGCAATAGTGAGCCTGAAATACTCTTAAAAGGGTCGGTGGCAAACATATAAATACATAGAAATTTAAACAAAACCCAAGAACCCTGAATTTAAGACATTCGAGTGTAGTTGAAAAGAAGAATCCCATACAGTTGTTTGAGGGCTGTGTGCGAATTGCAGAGCTCATAGGAGGGGAAAGGAACATCATTCCTGAATCCAGGTCAGGGAGATGGAAGAGATCTGAGGCTGGCCTGCAGCCTCTGGGCAACTCAGAAGAAACCCAAGGGTTTGATTTTCTGATTTCCAGGCAGTGTTTCCATTAGTGCCCATGGAAGCCCCGTAGGCTGCAGGGCTGTCGCTGCTGGAAGAAAAGATGCAGAGGTGTTGGGTGCATTAATCCTTGCCTGAACCGAGTCTCTTTGACTCCATCTTTTGACAGATCTCATGCTCAAGGAGCCACTGCATCCGCTGGCTGCTGACCGAGCCTTCCTTTATTAGGGTGCCCTTTCTTCTTTTGCCTTTGAAGCTGTTTTGTTCACTCTTCAAGTTTGTTTTTGTTTTATTTTAGAAGCACTGTCATCCAAGAGAAGGCATGGACTTCATTATACCTTTAGCTTTCATCCTGAACCTTTCCTATTTCTTGTTGGATTCTTTCTGGTCAATTTTCTAACACCCCGAAGTGTGAAAGAATTATGACAAATTTAAGGGAGAAACAGAGAAAAAGACAATTTTTTTCCAGGGCTAGAACAAGGCAGAAAATTTCATCTCTGGTAGAAACTGACCAGAGGGCTCTATTCATACACATTTTCTTTATTAAACAGGCTGCGCAGTGTTGGCAGACTCCTGGAAGGTTTTCAGAGCCTAATTGGTGTTGGTGAGTCAATGGAGCTCTTGTCAGCTTGCTCCATTCCAACACCCACCAACAGCCTCATCTGCCTCCGAATCCCAGTTTACTACTGGTCCTGATGGTAGAAAAGAGATTGTGTCCATAGCAATGTGCATTCCATAGACAGTCACTTTGTGACCCATGCCTTGTGCTCAAAAGTTGCAGTAACTAACTTGGAATGATGTCATGGTGCCAGGGAGACAGACTCCTGTGCTTGAAACTTTTTTTAAATATTCAATTTCTGCTTGAAAGAATAATCCTTTTACAGTGTGGAAAATAGAGACTGAATTTGGACATAATATACTGGGTGCTCGGGGAAGGCTTCTCCAAAAGGTGACATTGGAGGAGAGCCTGCAAGAAATGGGGAGCTAGTCCCGTATTAGCTGGAGGAAGAACATTTCAGGCAGAAGGGGAGACAAATGCAGAGGCTTGAAGCTGGAATGTGCACTGCTGTCCAGAACCAAGTAAGCAAGAAGAATAGTAGGAGAGGAGGGCAGAGAGATGAGGCCAGGGCTGGGTGCCAGTGGATTTGGGATGTTCAAAGACCATTGTCAGGACTCTGGGATCTTCCTGTGAGTTCAATGGAGCACAGTGCCATGATGCAGCTTTTATTTCAAACAGATCATGTTGGCGGTTGTATTGAGAATAAGCACTAAGGGGATGAGGATGAAAGCAACGAGACCCGTTTGCAAGCTAATGGAATAATCCAAGTCAGAAAAGATAGTGACTTGGACTAGGCAGTGATAGGAGGGTGAGAAGACTTTAGAAGTAGATTCAACAGGATTTGCTGCTAAATTGGACAAGAAATTTGAGCAAACTGATGTGGCTTCCCCTGGAAGAAGGGGGTGGCTGTTTGCGGAGACAAGAAGGCTTATGGGGAAGGTGAGGTAAACAGGAGCTTGGTTTGGGCATTTAATTTAAGGTTAAGATGCCTATTAATCATCAAATAGAGCAGCATCAGGAGGACAGCTGAGTATCTGAGTGTGGAGCTCAGGCGAGAGGTCTAGACTGGAGATACGAATGTGAGAGTCAGGACTAGGTGACACCACCTAGTGTAGGCAGAGAAGGGAAAGAGATCAAGAACTGATGCTCCAGGGATTGGAAAATGACCACTTACAGAAACCAGCGAAGGAGGCCAAGAAATGGAAGGAGTGATCAAGTGTCAGAGGTCAAGGAAAATGAAGTGTCAGATTTGGCAGAGTGGAGGGTATAGAGAAAAACAGTTTCTGTAGAATGGGCTCGAGTGAGGACAGGAAAAGGGAACATGGCAAAAACATAGGCACCCCTTGGGGCATTTTGCTTCTTAAAGAAGAACAGAAATTGAGTAGGAGTTCAAGAAAGATGTTGGGTCAAGGAAAGGAGTCTATTTGCTTTTATTAGAAGATGTTACAGCACTGTTTGAGAATGCTCCAGTAAAGAGGGGGAAATGGATGGGGAAAAAGAGAATATATTATAAACTACTGGATTTCTACCAGTTGAGCAAACGAAAAGTCTACCTTTAGGAAGAAAACCTTGAAGATAGGTACTATGCTTTACATTTTGTCATTAGATTGGAATGCAGATGTGTTGTATTTTCTGAACTAAATTCCTGGTAACCTGAGGTACAAAATGTGAGAAGAATGAGACATGTGTTCTATTTTAAGAAAACATTTCCAGAGTCAGGAGAGAGGTCTAAACTAAAGATAACATGATATGCCTTTGCTTCATCAAAAAAATCCACATTGAATTATTTATTATAACTCAGTTATAAGACTACTATATCTTCCTTAATCCCCATTTATTTGGATTTCATGGTAATTCAGGTTCAGATAAACTAAGTTAGCCTGAGAAATAAGCAAATGAAATTTGCAGAGGGATGTTTAACATCCTTTTATAGAATTGTTTCCAGGCTCCGTACAAGCAGGCCTTTAATGCATAGGTATCCTAATTACAAATGTTCCTTCTGTCTTCCACAAAGTGAGCAGCCCTTTGTCAGCCTTTATCAGGAAAAACAAGAACCATTCTAACAAGAAGTCTTCAAGGTTAATTTCTGGTGCCTTTACCAGAAATGTGTCAGCAATGACGTCATTGACTAAAAAGCTAAGTGGCAAGAACAAAGTGGGCCAACTACAAACGATAAAGAATAGTAGTAATGAATGTCCCTGTTGTGCTTTACTCTATGTCAAGAAACTTTGAACACATTCTACAGTTCCACTGATGCAGTAAACACGCTTGACGGCCTTCTGTGTTCTAGGTGCTAGAAATTTAGCTGTGAAAAAGTTCCCTCTCTCATGAAGCTTACCATGAACTGCAGAACAACTGACAAAATAATTAGGTCAAGTACTATTATTATTCTTTACAGATGAAGACATTCTAAAGCTCAATTAAGACTTAGATTTAAATCACTACTGTTCTAGGAATTTGGGCTCCCAATGAAATCTTATCACCAATTTTTTCTTTCTCAAAACTGTTCAGAACTCAGCTCTTCAATACAAGTTGTACTGCAAAATATTATCTTCATAAATATAATGAAATTCTGTGATGGAAAGTCTTTTGCATTTTAAAAAAACTCATTCCAGCACTCAGTCTAATAACTGTTTATCTAGAAAAAGAGCTATTTCATCTTATGAAGCCAGTTACAGCTAATCTACCTAGAGTAACAGGCTCTTTGAGTCTGATAAATTATTTACTGCCAATAGAATTACTGTGATATTTGAAATGTATCAGCATTTTTTCAATGACCTCCACAACTAAAACACAATTAACTGCCTTTTTTAAACTCTTTTTTAAAAATCTGACTTTTTACCCTTTGTGTTGAGTCAGTTAATTGTTGGAGCTTATAGAAGTTTTATTTTTTCTAAGTTTAAGACATAGCTTATAAATGAAAATAATTATTGTAACATCTTTCAAATATATATAAACCACATACAAACTCTCTTCAGGGTATGTGACTAGAGGTAGAGTTTTTTTCTTCATTGAGAAAAATTTTATGTGGATTTTCAAAAATAAACTAAGTGATGCATGAGACCCTCTCTTACCTCCTTAACTCTCTGGTAACTTTCTCTGACTGTTGGAAGATAATATTCGTGTAATTAGACATTAAGTGGGAAATTTCCTATAGGAACTAAGTACTGAACATTCTCAAGAGAAAGTTGCCCATAACGGAGACAGCTACCTTGTCCAGGACTGACCAGGAGGTGTTGAACCCAGCCACTGTCAGCTGCCTGTGTGGACAGGCGGAAGATTGGTGTTGGGGAAGGGCAGAGACCTGTCTAAGCCACTGAGGAGAGGGCACAGGAGAAGAGAAAGGTGTCCCCATGCACTCAGAGCCTAATCGGAAGAGTTCTTAGCAGAAGGCTCATGCAGAGTGGGGGAACCTGCCAGAAGAGGAAACTGGCATCTCATTCCACAGTCGGACTTCTGATAGGCAGATGCACCAACCTGAACTGAAGAAGAGAGAACTGGAGGGACATGTCCCGGCAGAGAGGGGAGTGGTCACAGAGCAGCCTGCCCTGCACAGCCAGGCTGTATGAATGTGTGATGCAGGCGGGCATGCAGGAGGAGGCTGGGTTATACCCTCTCCCCTGTGTCCCATCCAGCGAGTGAGCATGGGCGCTAGGAGGGCTGAGTAGAGGTTGGAAGAAGTCAAGCTGGAGACATACTTCTCACATCCGGAGTTGTGCAATGGGGACCCCATCCCCTTCTCCAGAAGAGCATTCCAAAGATCTCACACAGAAACACAGTAGAACCTGTGTGGGGCAGGATGATTGCACCCCCTACAAGAGGACATTGAAGGCCATGTTAGCATTACTCTGAGAAGCAGTACAAGCCGCCAGAGAATTCAGCCATAGCTGTATAAGAAAAGAGGTCCTTGTCCTTCTCCTGTACCCACCTCCCCAACAAAGGGCATGAAGGAGGTAGAACTTGGGGTGGAGGATATCCACAATTGACCATACCACCCCACTCCTCCCTACTTCTAGTGGAAGAAGGAAGGAGAGGAGGACCAAGTACAGATCAAACCTCCATGTGTTTTTTAAGCCTCAAGCCTGACCTGTGGTGAGGGAGGGCAAGGTCTGAATCAGATGATACTGGGTATTTTTTACAAAATGGATTCTTAGTGACTCAAAGTGACCAGGGAGTTATGAGGTCTGCCCCAAATGTCAAGTGGTCTGGTGCCCATCAGGGAGGGGAGACTGGGCTGGCCCATTTGAGAGTAATGATCAGAAAACAATAAAACTTTCAGATATTTGGCCCCCAATGGAGTTGAGACTGTTCCTGGAACTGGTGCCCCTGACATATATTTGTCCCAGGATCAGTACAACCAGTTCCATGTAACTGGAGACCCACTTTGCCTCCTTTGCCTTCCTGTGAGGGCAGTACCATGCTGGCACTCCTTCCCAGCCGTCCCAGCATGCTGACAGGCTGTGACGCTCCCCTGTGTCACATGAGCAAACCACTTCCGAATGTCAGTGTCTTCATCTGTCAAATGACAAGTGGTTCCTGGGTTACTTCTAGCATTAAAAGTCTGGAAGGGGGTTCCTAGGTGGCTCAGTTGCTTAAGTGGCCAACTCTTGCTTTTGACTCAGGTCATGATTTCAGGCTGGTGAGATCAATGCCCCATGTTGGGCTCTGCACTCAGTGGGGAGTCTGCTTGAGATTTTCTCTCCCTTTCCTATTGCCCCCCCCTCAGATAGATAAATAAATCTTTTTTAAAAAAGTCTGTGAGAGTTGTGAAAGAATGAGCTCAGAAATGTGAATGAGAGTACTGAGAAGGTGAGAGGTATCCTCCCACATGCCTGTTTGTGCCAGTTAAGATGCTAATCCCACCAAAGCCTGGAGCTCATATATTTAAGCCAGATAGCAGCTATTGTAGAAGAGGCTGGGGGTTTAATGGGCACAAGACTTAACTTGCTAGAGATTGAGTTTTTGAAAGGTAGGAAGAGGAAGATCCCCTGTGGAGAGAATACCAGGAAGTCTAGAGAGGGAACTGAGAGTAGCAGAACTGGCTTAAGTGGGAGATGGTTGCATTTACCTTCGGTCAGACCCCAGGGATCTTACGTCCTTAATGGGATGCCAATAACCTAACAATCTGTCCCCAGCAAGACATCTAGATGACAGAGAGGATGGAAAGCAAAAATGTCTGGGGGGGGGGGGTCCGGCGGGGACTGGGGGATGCCACTGTCACCAGACAGAGAGATGTTAAATTTCTGGTGAGCATTTCTAGGAGGGTGAAGGTAGGGATAACATTTAGCCAGGGATAAGTTTCTTTTCCATAATTCATTTGCTGATGCAATTGTTCTTTGCCGGGCTTCTAAACCATATTGTGGTTATGTTCTTATCTCCTTCCTGCATGATCTTTGTACGGCCTACTTGTGAATTCTGGGGATGTTCACAGTGCTTACTGAGTAAGTTTAGGCATGCTGCCATTTTCTGTGATTCAATTTCATGGTGTCTTTTAGAATGATGGAATTCAGGAAAAGAACTCTATAAAGATCAAGCCAGGAGCCTCTTCGATTTATTTGGTGGTTTCTGCTATAACTCTTGGGAGGGGGGATTGGCTTGGCATTTGGTTCTAAGCAAGCAAACATTTTTGCCTTTTAATAATTGTTAATTCTTAGCTTGTTAATGGTGTGGTAGAGTGTCGGGATGATGGAGCTGACTCATTGTAGGCTCCCCAGTGCTGTTCCCCAAAGTGTTGGCTTCAGCAACAGACCCCGGCTTGCTGACCCTAGTATCTTTCCTGCCAGCTCCCCTGCCACACCCCTCCACTGCCGAGTGGCCAACTGATGCTCCCCCCTCCCCCTTATCAACTACGGTTTTGCCCTTGAGAACTCTGGAGGGAGAAGGATCTTCTAGATTTATTAAATGGAGCAATGACTAAGTCAGGAAAGTCAATTTACTGCATTGTTTGCTTTTGGTCATTGAAGATAAGAAAGCAAAAATATTTATTCTGCACAAAAGGCTTTTTCCCATCTTTCTTGAACTCCATGAAAATATTTATCCTCTGAAATGAATGATGTGAAGAGGGAAGGTATTTCCGTTGTCTTTGGCAAATGTAAAACACAGTTTGCTTTTTCCAAGATGTGAATTTACTGGTAATCTCCCTTGATATAAAACTAATGCCTAAATGGTCTTCTTTTCTTTCCCAGCCAACCCAAAATGCTTTTAAGCAAAAGAATGTGTTGGAAGCCAATTATTAAACCTGGACAACCTAAAACATTTTTTGAGTGTGTGTGTGTGTCTGTGTGTGTGTGTGTGTATGTGTGTGTGTGTGTGTTTAAGAAATATGATTCTTTGCTTTTTATTATTTTCCTCCTTCCCTTCCTTGATGCTACCTTGGTAGCTGCCATGTTCTAAATATTGACAAGATGAGATAGTTTTCTGTTTATATCAGCAGTCGTCTGTCTGTGAGATATGGACGAATCAGAACGCTGGATTTCCTTTCTCAGCCATCCATCAGGTTCATAATGTAAGGTTACAAATGGTTATTTTCTTTCCTGAACTTGCGCTGTGTGATGTGTTGCAAAGTGTTGTCAGTAGCTGCAGGTACTGTGTCCTGGCAATGCAGAAACTCTGTGCTGTCTAACGACTCCCGAGATCTTGTCTGATACTTCATTCACTGTGCCTTGTGACCAGTTGACGTGCAAACATTGTCCTAAAATGAGAAACATACCTGGTTTTTAAAGTCTGCAATTACAATCTGTCCCATGTGAGTTTTGGCTTTCATCCCAGATGTCTGTGTTAACTTGCTTTTACAGGAAGAAGGAAAAGGGTAAATTGATATATATATACATACACACACGTACATATCAGTGTTAGTCTTCCGCATCTCGTACTTCCCCATGATCATGGGCTAGTCAACCCATTGTGTCCAAAAGTTCTCAAAGGCTCATGTGCTTTACTTGTGAGAAATATCTGAGTCTGATTTGCATGATATTCTGTATACATTTTTGCAAGCGTGGGAGGAGTGTGGCCAGGAGAGACACGGTCAGAGCTACAGAGTGGTTCTCAGCCTTTTTCCATCGGACAATACTGAATTGATCTTTGGGATGTGTGGGAAGTCGTGACCCATTTTACTCTGAGCTGCATAATACTCAAACATTCACAGCTTCCCTCTGCATACTTTAAAAAACCATTTTTGTTTGGGAAGTAGACATTTTAATGTTTGGTCTTTTCTGTTTTGTATTCTAAAACACAATCTTACTTTCACATCCTGTCAAATTTTTCCATCGGATAGCCTGCTGTCCGAGAGGTTCAGACATTTGGTTGAGAATCACTAAGCAGAGCTCTCAGGGGGGCATGTGCAGGGCCTCCTTTCGGGGTGCCACGCCAGGCACACCCCTCCCGTGCATGGGACTTCTGGCTCTTGGGCTCGTGGGGTCTGCACATTGCCTGGTACCGATGCTCCAGTGACCCAGCAGTCCCTCCCAAACCCGTAAACGCTAACCAGTGCTTTTTCGTGTTCAGAAGTGGCCATCTCTGCTCTTTAGCATCCAAAGGAACAAATTTAGTATAACCAGCTGCATTTGACCAAACTAGCATTCTTGATTCTGGACGATTTTCAAAACACCTGCTGTAGCCTCCTGCTTCCGTGTGTGTGTGAATGTTTGTAGGAGGCCCTTCCTTACATTCACATCCAAACCCATGTCTACATATTTATGAGCATAGAGCTCTATGGAGCATTCTTCAAAGCCTCAGAGATAACAGAAAATAAATGGTATCACCTATATCTTATGGATGTTTGGGTAGCTCATCTCTGATCGATATTTGTCAGAATTCTTGAAAGTGAAGCCTTAACCTAACAGTCATCATTTAAAATCATTTTCTTCTTCATTAAGTGTTCTAAAGAAATAGAGAATAGTGTTTGTTAATATTCAGATCTAAATTTATAAGCGGGTAGGTGGAAACAGTTCCTAGTAGAAAAGATTTAAAAGCTACTATTTAAAAAAAAATCAATTAAATCCTAATTTTAAAAAATTTCAAACAGGATAATACAAGGCTTGGAAAATAGCATACCTTTCTGTTCATGTTAGGAAGCTAAGTCATAACCCTGGCTTTTAATTATTTACTGACATTCTTAGGAAATGTTTTTCTCAAGAAGAAAATAAGGATAACAGACGATGTTCCCTTCATAGGCCCAGAGGATAAAGAACATGTAGTATCTTCATGTTTGAATATAAAGTAGTTTGAATATTACTTCATATGTAGTAGTCCTCCATGTTTGGAGGAGAGAACTCTGCAATACAACATTCTCGCATTTGCCTTACATATCTGGTGCATTTGAACCGAAGGTCATGCAGCTGTAGCAACTTTCGGAATAAAGCAAAGTTTAAAAGCTGCATTTTAGACTCTGCCATCCAATAAAAACCTATCTGCAGACTTTTGTGAATTTTTTCCTGGGTCATAACTAAATTCAGTGGTTTTATACTTTTCAGCTGGTGGGATGAAAGACATTTGATTTAATTACATCGTGTTAAGCGTGGCCCTACCATAGCCCTGCACCCTCCGCCAGACTGTGCACGTCGAGTTGGCGGTTGGTAAATACCTGTTCAACAGAATCAATTTTCCATTGAAAGCTCTAATCTCAAATTATGTTTTTTCTTTATATTCGCAGTTTAATTTTTATTTGAGCTAGAAAGGATACTTCATGATGTCCATTTTCCTTTGTTTCACTGATAATATCCTAAAGGAAATACATACATACATACCAAGTAGGTGAGGTTTTAAGCCATGACCAAATTTTTGGAATATTAAAATCGTTCAATACATGAACATAAAGGAAAGTTTTAAGTATTTTAAGCTCTAAAAAAGTAGCTTGAAGGCATTTAGTAAGAGTGCCTTGAATCATTGAATTTCTCTTCTGTAATGACTTAAGCCTTTTAAAGAGTCCTGCTAGTCAGTAATAGTTTAAAATAGACAGAATTTTACCCCAATCTTTTCCTATTTTGTTCTTTTACTTAAATATAATTGCATCACTGTTACCTGTGTTTAAATCTACTATTCATTAAGGGTAAGGTTTGATTATAAACCATTCTTTGAGGCAAAAGACTTTTTAGGTCTGTTTTTTTCATATTTAACAATTTTTTTAAACTGGGAAATTATTAATTTTATTAATTTACCTGGAGAATTGATTTTATTAATTTACCCGAGGAAATACAGGTACCATTTCGACATGAGTGTACTATTTTACAAGACCTAACAATGGGCCTCCCAGTTTGGAATGTTTGTACAGCTAAGGTAGAAACCCTAATTTGCTTTTTGGTTTCTTTCACTGGTCTCTACCGGGTACTACCCTACCGCCGTCCTCCGTAGTTGGTTCCTGGTGTGGTCCAGTGTCCAGGACGGGTGAGCCCTAAGGCACCCTTATTCTCGCAACTCTTTTTTTTTTTTTTTACTGTCAGTGGACCAGTTGAAGCTCTAACCTTCCCCAAGGCCCAGTTCCATACCTCTTGCTGACAGTAGTGTCACCAAATCTGTCCAATCTTATAAAACTAACTCCAGAGAGAAGACTCAACACCTGCAAGTGGTGTCTTACAAATATTCTTCGGTCTAAAGTGAAACACAATAATAATAAGCTGATGAATTTCTAGGAAGCAAATACATTTATTTTTTTGTAACTTCAATCTTAAGAACACTGTTTCCTCCTTTGAAAACGAACGTCTGGAAATAGGCCCTACATCTGACAAAACTCAGTTCCTATTCCAGAAAGATAGATTCAGTCCCTATATAGAGAATTTAAAAATATTTGGACCGGAGTAATGTTTCAAGGCCACAAAGAACATAAAGGAGAGATTGTATTTCTCTTCTCTGTCATTCCTCCCTCCCCCCATATCAGGTAGGGGAGGCCCTGTCAGATCACTCTGTATTCAAAGCAGGTGGCTTTGGATGGCAGGTGGATTTCGGGACAAAGTGGAGTCCCAGAAGAGCAGATGATGGCGCTGCCTAAACTGAGTTAAATGGATGTGCCATGCATTTCTTCAAGTCGTTATCAAATAGGAGGTCGGATGATTTCCAGACCGAAGTGCTACGTGCTGGGGCTCGTTCTTCCCGAAATGGCTGCTAGGACTTCCGCGGATGGTGTAAATACTGGGATCAGCGTTTGGCTGCAGTTCTGCTTGACGTGTATGGAACTCACATCGAAGTTTAATTATAAAAGTGCCTGAGTTAATTCAACAATTAGAGAATGAGTTTGCATATGATTTGCATGCTTAATATACTAATACCTGAAATGGCCCCATAACCCCGGCTGCACCCCACTCCTCCCTGCCCCCAGCCCTATTCCCAACCCAGCGCCTGCCATGGCTGTTCAGGCTTTTGTGCGAACTGTCTTTTGAGCTCGGCCAGGGGAGACTTGAGCTAAATCAGGCAGGGCTAACGTGGCGATCTGACGCTTGGTTTCCGTTGTCCCCTCGACAAACCCTGGATCGAAAGATCTTTTAACGTCAATCGGCTCCTCCTTTTGTATCATTCCACGGAGTTGCGTGCAAACTTCTGTTGTTCTGTTAACAGTGTTACCCGTGACTTAAATGTACAACACCTGTTCGCTGTGTTGTTGTTGCTTTATCGAGGGAGGGGAAGAAGGTGAATGGGGCGGACTAGAGGATTTGCTGGATTTGGGGAGAGTTTTTAATTAAGAACTCCTGGCTGCATGTTTCCAGAATTTTAACTATAGGTATTATCACTTAAAGGTTATTACGTTCAGCTTCAAAATAGCCTTGAAATCCACATTTTCTACATTTTTCCATTTCATACTAGTTTTTTTTAAGAGCAAATCATAGCCAGTTGAGTTAAAGACTGAGATACAGACCAAATGTTTGAAAGAGAAAGAGAAGAAAAGATCATAATAGGCAGCCAGTGGAAAACTTACTCCTAAAATTAATTGCAGCCAGTCGGTGGTTTTGGGGTTTTTTGTTTTACAAAATAAAAGTTATAAAGGGAAAACTCAAGAATGAGTCAGGGATGGGTCATAAAGACAGACAAAAATGCTAAAGTAATTATTCCAGGTAAAGTCTTAACAATTTCAACAGACAGGAGATAGGAGAAGCAACCCATATGCATGTAAATTAGCATCTAGAACCAAGCTAACACAGAGAATGGCTTAGGCTAGAGCAAGAGGAGCTCCAGGGCATCCGATAGGTCACATGCTCCAGTGAGCCACTAATGAGCTCACAGATACTAACTGCTCTTCCTGAGTCTGGGAGGGACTGGTCTCAAGGAGAAGAACTTCAGGTTCTCTGCCTCAGTGAAAAGGCCTGTGGATTCCTGAGGGGCTCTAGAATGTTCTAGTTTTTCAAAGACAGAAACTTAGAAAACAAAGCCTATGCCTAACACTTCCCAGCCCTAGCAGCCACCTCATGTGCCACCTAACATAAGTCCAAACTGCCAAGAGAAAATTGAAATGCTTGTCCTCTTCCCCAAAACACACGTCCTCTTTAAGCTAGTCCTGGAGACTCGCAGTTTTTAACCTGTTGGAGTTTCTGATACTTTCAAAGTATTGAAAGCTGTCGACTTTTTTCTCCCCCAAAATGTACACCTACATCCAAAATTTTGCATTCTTATCCTAGATCCCTTGAAAACCCTCCTTTAAAAACCCTACAGTATTAACCCATTTGCTAGTACTTCTGTAGAGCTTGGTCTCTGACCAAGGTTTTACTTGGGTTGGGAGTTCATGAGACCTATTTATATTCTTCCAACTCCTGAGAAAGGTAATTCCTTAATTCTGCAAGAGCAGCCAAATCCAGGTTAAAAGAGAATGACTTTGGAAATCTGCCTGTCTAGGTTTTGTTAATGTCCTTTTGAGAACAAATAATTGAATCTCGAGAAACTAGAATCTTTACCAGGAAAAAGAGTGAGAAATCACCCGTATTATAATATCTAAGTCAGATTAGAACCTGGAAAAAACCTGCCAACACCACCAGCCTTTGGCTTTATAGAGACTCACACTAAGCCATTATAGTAATAAAACTAGTCGAGGCTAACCTAATGTAAAATGATAGAAGGATGGGATGTTCTTCTGTCTTAGATCACTCTTAGTGGGAGGATGCATTATATGATATGCCATCATATGTACATTTGCTTGTATTTGTGAATTAAGATCCTCAAGTACATGCATATACACATATGACCAAACTTGGCATTTAAATATTTATTATTCATTTGTGCTTTAGGTTTTCTGGGAAAGATAGCTGAGGATATCCAAGACCGTCACAGTGGCATTTTATCAATACAAGTGAATTCAGATGAGGGAAACTAGTCATCCATTTGTGAATTTTTCTTCTAAAATTTTGTTTAGAATCACACTTATACTACCTTTCCTCCAGAGATCTAAAATCATCTCAGGTACATGGTACATGTCATATTTGGAAACTGAAATTCATGGAACTGTGTATTCTGAATGTAAAAGCAATTCAGACTAAAAAGTTCAAATAACCAAGCTTAAAAACAGAAAAGCCTTTCAAAAGTCATATGTTCTTTTTCTGTTGTAACAGAAAATTATGAATTAGTGCTTCATTTATGAATATCTCCATGTTTTATTTTAAAATCACTTAGCTTAGGGTGTCCTTCTAAAAATGGAATAACTTGTTTCACGCCTCAGAAATTAACTCAGCTTTGGGAAATATGATGCTACCACATATATAAAACCGTAATAAATTGTAAAAGTATTTCTACACATATAATGCATCCAGACGCATTTGCCCTTTCTAGCACACATGTATAAAATGAACTCAAGCTAGCTATAGGGAATGAACTTTGCCAACTGCTTATATTACCTCTAGAATAAATGTG
>CM052807.1:100677640-100701459 GCA_028533885.1 Nasua narica | reverse complement strand
AATACAAAATACGATACTCCCGGTTTTGTGCATTTTTTAAGTCCTTTGAAAGTCACTGAGGGCTACCAAACATAATTGTGTGATCCTATTTTAATTTACTTGCTGAAACTGAATACAATAATTAAGCTTTGAAACAAACTAAAGAAAATATTATGTAGCAAAATTAATAGTTATGACTCAGCACTTGAATATCTAACTAGAAAGCATTCTCAGGGTAGCCATGTGTGGGTTAAAAATATAAGTTGGATGGCAGTTGGATAGAATACATCCGGAGATGTATTCCCCAGTCTGTGTTTAAAATACACTGGAATTGAGCAGAGTATTGTAAGAATGAAGGGTCGGTGGCATCCTCCCCATGGACTGCCCCACTCTGTTCCCTCTCTGCACTGGTTATGGGCACAGATGATTCTCATTAGGAACGTAAACATCACTCCTGCCTCACATGCAACATTACAGCTCACGACTGAAGTGCTCCCTGTCCTAAACCTCTTTGCTCTCCCCTCACACTTAGGAAAGTCATGCTTGGGGCGCCTGGGTGGCTCAGTTGGTTGAGCGACTGCCTTCGGCTCAGGTCATGAACCTTGAGTTCCGGGATCGAGTCCCACATCGGGCTCCCAGCTCCACGGGGAGTCTGCTTCATCCTCTAACCTTCTCTCCTCTCATGCTCTCTCTCACTTTCTCTGTCTCTCAAATGAATAAAATCTTGAAAAAAAAAAAGAAAGTCATGCTCTGAGACCAGAGCTCAAAAGGCTATTCTCATTCTATTGATTCGGTTCTATTCTCATTCTCTTGATTCTGCATTAGAAAATGAGAAACAGCTCCACATCGGGTTCTCTGCTCGGCGGGGAGCCTGTTTCCTTTCTCTCTGCCTGCCTCTCTGCCTACTTGTGATCGCTATCAAATAAATAAATAAAATCTTCAAAAAAAATTTAA
This sequence comes from Nasua narica, assembly GCA_028533885.1. Lineage (NCBI taxonomy): Eukaryota > Metazoa > Chordata > Mammalia > Carnivora > Procyonidae > Nasua > Nasua narica. Next base: position 100,700,526 of record CM052807.1, on the reverse strand, counting down.
AAAAAAAATGAGAAACTGTTTCTCTTTGGTGCATGCTAGAAGGATAAAACAAAAGCACCATGGCAATTTCTGACTTGATACAAAGATTCCAAGCAATTCATAATTTATAGTTTAAAAGGAAAAGACAAAAGATGGTATTGTTTTCTTGGGTGAATCCAAAATTCCCTCTTTTAAAAAAGAATGTTCTACAAGTATTCAATTAGTTTACCTGATAAGGACAGTATCACAGGTGCCCACCTGCAGATAGGAGGGATATACAATCCCTATTCTGTGTAATGCTTACAGATAAACCCAAGTGCTAGATATAAAGCTGGCTTTGCAGTTAAGATTCAAAAGTTGCATTTTAGTTTAGGTTTCAGAAATGTAGCATCCCTATATAATTAAATATTGTTTCTCGGAGCATTGGAAGGATGATAATCTTATTTGGGGGAATTGTGAACAAAATACAATTGACTATCACTATAATGCTTTTTTAGCAGGAGAGCAAGATGCTATAAAGGTTAAATTAATTTGGGGCATTCTCCGGGAGTATTCAGCTGCTAAGGTATCCAGAGGTCCTCATTACAAATCAGTCTCTCCTACAAAGCTGGCACTGAAGCAGGAGGGAATTTGAGGACTGGGGGAAACCTCAGAAATTCCATAGAGTGTGGCATAGGAAAAAAAAAAAAACTGGAAAGAAAAGAGAACCATAATATAAGATTTGCCCTGAGCATTTTCCTGAAGAAGAGAATTCTGCTTATACAAATAAAGCTTGACTGTTTTAACATACATAGATATATGGGAGCATTAACTCTCCAGAATCCCAGCAGAGCTTGCAGATAGATGTAGAGACCAGCATTGCCCAAGAGCAAGCGCTTTGTAACTTGAGCAGTGATGTCCAGCCTAGCTCCCTCCACCCCTGGGAAGGAGAAGAAAACCTTAATTGTAACACGTAAGAAGAGCAAATGGAGACAGTGGGACGTGGGCTGCCTATGATTGGATTGAGGCCCTGCTCACTTTTCAATATCTGTAGAGCCTTCGTAAAATGAAGTAGGCACTTTATTGGATTTCTTGCCTCCCTAATGATTCTCCCTGAAGACTCAGTGTATTTGCTTTCTGTGTGTTTTCATCTGGTTAAAATAACGTATGAAAAGACCTCTTTGAAAGCTCTGTCAAAGTCCACCAACAGAAAATCCCCTGAAAGAGGTCAGATTTCTGTCTCTTATGAAATTATAAATGCCTTAAAGGAGGAGCAGGACATTGAAGGCCTGCCGAGTGCCTCGGGGCCAGCCAGGGCCCCTCATCTTCTTGTGAATGAAGGCGCTCAGCGGGAGGGGATACGGTTTGGACTCCTGACCGGGATGCATGCCCCCCCCCCCAACCGCAGCGGCCACACATAGCCAGCAGCAGGGGCCACACCAGGATGGCCTCCAGTTAGGAAAGCAGGGATCCTGGGCACCCACGGAAGAGAAAGAAATGACTGTCTTTTAGGTTTTCTTCTTTGTTCAGCGTGGCTGAGCATACGATGTAGAATCTTCCCATCGTGACAGAAGTCACCACTGATGCCTTCGTTTCAGCCTAAGAGCCGGCGTCCAGGCGGGTCTGCTGTTCCAGCTCTCCGCTCCCTCGCCCTCACATCTGTTGTGCAGATTAAATCACTGTGTTCTTTCCTCTGCTGCCACCACTCTCCTCAAGCTGCTCTTCATAAAATCAGCAACACATTTTTCTAGTTGCGAAAGCCAGGGATTTCACCCAGAAGACCCAATAGAAATAGCAGCCGATGCGTGTGCCGGCCCTTGTGCTGGGCTTGGATTTCCCGACCTTCTGTCGGAAGGATTTCTGTCTGTCCAGCCTTCTGCTCGCGGCCTCGGGTGACTTTATTTGATAGAGAGGAGAGAGATCACAAATAGGCAGAGAGAGGAAGTAGGCTCCCCGCTGAGCAGAGAGCCCGATGTGGGGCTCGATCCCAGGACCCTGAGATCATGACCTGAGCCGTAGGCAGAGGCTTTAACCCACTGAGCCACCCAGGTGCCCCCTCCCCGCCTCCGCTCTTCTGAGGCATCTGCCCCTTGAGGTCAGCAGTACTGCATTCAGCCTTCTTCCCGCTCTGTTTCAGCTGCCCCGACGCAGGCAGAGGCTTCTTTGCGCTCTTCTTGTCAACTCCTTGAGCCACCTCATCTGCTCCAGTCTCCTCAGGCACCCCCTCGATGCAGACGGAGTTCCAGATCAGATTCTTAGTTCTCATTTCCTGCTAGACAGCTCCCCGCTGGTTATGGAACTGAGCATGCGCAAGAGGGTTTCCTGCAAAAGCCTGTTCCCCGTAGTATCCGCTGATCTCAGCGGAAGGCCTCTTCAACTGTGACGTCCTCTCGCTCACGGGGTTTGCACGGCACATGGGTTAGCAGAGCCGCCGGAGTCTTCTTCCTCTCCTCCGTGATCGTTGCCTCTGCTCCAGCTCGGGTACTTAGGGTCTCCCATTGGAATGCGCACCTCCCCGTTCCTGCCCCCGGTCTCCAATCTCAGCCCTTCCAGTGCATCCAGTCACCAACATTGTCTTTCTGCCACCCACCCCCGACGGAAAAACTTGGGGGGGCGGGATTCTAGCTTGGCAGAGTGAGTCACAATCTTCCAAACCTACTGTATCCGCTCATCTGCCACCAGTTACCCAAACCCACCCTATTATTTCTCATTTCATGTGCATGTTGATTGTTCTGCTGAAACATCCTCTTTGGGCACCTGGAAAATCCCTGTTCATCCTTAAAGCTCCAGCTTTAAGGCAAACAGTGCTTGTTGAATGAGTAATGAAGACTTGCCCTGCTCTCTCCTGCAAAGTGAGGCTCTCTTTGCTCAGTACTCTGGAGGCCCTGTGTTCATGTTACGGGTGCATCTATCAACATTTGTGTTGTAGCTTCCCTTTGTGGCATGTAGTGCTGCCCCTTCCTCTCCCTGTCCCAGGCCGACATGGTTCCCAACCCTCTCTCCCTCTGAGCCCAGGCACAGGGCTCAGGGTCTGCTCAACACAGCCCTTGGGACCGTGGTTTGCACACAATTCGAGGTCTGTTCGACATGCCCTGAGGCAGACTCGGAGTTTCCCCGGCACAGTGGGCTGCCTACGATGACCAGTCAGTTGCCGAATGGATAACAAATGGCTTCGCTTTTTCCTTTTTTGGGTTCTTCTTAATACAAAATCCTGGTATTTTAATCTTATGTTAGCTATATATTACTTCATGGTGTGGCTCGATCTGTCTGATAGAATGTATTCATGGCAAGAAATGAGCGAGGCCATTTGTTGAAATCCATTGTTATCCTTTGCAAAGAATTCCTCACACACTCATTCAGTGCACCAAGCCCACTGCCCGTGCCAGCCGTGGCCCTCTCCCCGTGCAGAGCTCGGCCCATGATTTTGCCTTAAAATCCATACACCGAGTGTTATTTCTTCTTGCTTTACCTTTGATTTATCTTGTACACTTAAAAAAAAAAGATTTTATTTACTTGAGAGGGAGAGAAGAGGAGCAAAGGGGAAGGAAAGATGGAGAAGCAGACTCCCCACTGAGTAGAGCGCCTGAGGTGGGGAGGGGGTGTGGGCTGGAGCCCAGGACATCATGACCTGAGTCACAGACACTTACCTGTTGAACTAACTGAGCCACCGAGGCGCCCCTATTTTATACACTTTTAAGAGTTGTTTGGATAAAGCATTAAAAAGATAAAAGTGTCTAAATTTCCTTGGCAGGGCACCAAATGCCTCAGTCTATTAAGCGTCTGCCTTTGGCTTGGGTCATGATCCCAGCGTCCTGGGATCGAGCCCCATGTTGGGCTCTCTGTTCAGCGGGGAGTCTGCTTCTCCCTCTGTCCACCCCCCTCCCCACACTCGTGCTCTCTCTCTCTCTCTCACACACATAAAAATAAGTAGAATCTTTAAATCTCTTTGCCAATCACAAAAGAAAACTAGCAAGTTCGGGTAATTTTAAAACTAGTTACAAATCACTTCAGGAAAACGGCTTTTTTCTATACTGTATGAAACATTTAATAAATACTAAATAGTGTAACACTCTTACTGATCCATCATCTCTATCTTTGAAACAAGTATAGTAGCTATCCAAGAGATGTGTCAAAATAAGCAGGAGAACGTGAAACACCTTTTCCATGGCTCAAGTGAAATATGTAACATTTTTAAGTTCAGTGAGTTTCATTCACAATGTCCAACTAAAAAGCTTCTTTAATTCTTGTCATGTTTCAGAATTTAAAAATGGAAAATTGGGTAATATTTTCTCCCAGTTCCCTTATTATCCATAAGACAGGCGGCTGTGGAACACCCGCAGTGGAAGGTTCTGGTGTGTCAGGCATGAGGCTGTGTGGTGCGGTGGACAGCGATGAGGGGACAGGAAGGGAGAGGCGGGGTCTGAAAAGCCCACAGCCTCTCCTACAAGAGCAGTTGTGCTGCATCCACATTTACCTGTAAAACTTCTTCTCCCTGTACTTTCTCAGGACTTTGTGGTGTTGGTGAATTATTGAAATGGTTTCCTCACCTTCTTATGTATTTTCTCTCCTCTTTTGTTCCCACCTATCTTCTCTGGAAAATCCATCAGGCTAACTGTCAGGTAGGTTCTTCTTGGTATTTAATGTGATTATTAGGAGGAACCATAGTGGGAAATGAAGTACCCAGACTCTTGGTGACCCGTGATGAATGATCCGACTAAACAGAAAAGGCACATCCTAAATTGTGGAGAAACTTTTTGCAGATGCATAAAACTCCCGAAGCTGCACTCGCAGCATGTGAAGCCAGCGTGCACGTCTGTCCTAAGGACTTAGCCTAAGGAAATCTGGCGGCTCTCAATGATGAGGGAGGTTGCCTGGACTGTCCGGTTTTGCTGAGGCTCAAAACGTCCCAGGGGCTTCCCTGTGGGAGGGTGGTGGTCCATCCTGCACAGCCCCCAGCGACCGTGCTGCCAGCACGTCTGCTCTTCGGGATTTGGCCAGGTTCCAGAAAAATTCACGATGAGGTGTTTAAATCCCTCTTTTAACTATGTGATTCAGACCTACATCGTGCCTTGGAGGAAAGAGCGACTGGGAGAAAGGGGGCGTGGTGGCACATGTTTTGTTAATGCTAGACTCACCCTTGGAGTTAACTCTGACGCGGTTTAACTCCAGTCAGAGAACGGTAGCTTGACCTCGCGGTGGGAGACAGAGCTGTTCCCGCTCCCTCCGGTGTCAGGGAAAAGGAGTATTCCTTCACCCACGGGAAGTGGCGGAACAAGAAGCTCTTTTTAGATTCTCAAGTGCAAGACAGACACTTTAGAGGCCCAAACCCTGGCTCAGCCCAAGAGAAGAGAGACACACATTTAAATGAGTGTATTTGGTGTGTGTGTTGTTTTTAAGTTGGGCTCATTTTTATCTTTCAAGAGGAGAAATTACGTGCTTCAGTTGCCGTGCAACACAAACTGCTCTAACAGCTTTCTAATTTTAATTTCAGAAGTCTACAGAGCAAATGAAGAAGGTCCCCACTATTATTCTTTCGGTCTCTTATAAAGGAGTCAAATTTATTGATGCAACAAATAAGGTGAGTACCACACCTCTTTTTGGTTTATAAAGTCCTTTGCTCCCTTTATGCCCAGCATTTCCCATTTTATTCACATCCTGCCCCCCACCTTTCTGTGCCCTGGACACAGCTATAGATGCACACACACACACACACACACACATACACACACAGTCCCTCCCTCCCTCCCTCCCTCACACATATACACAGAAGGACACATTGCATCTGGGGGATTGCATCTAGGATTCCTATACATGTTTTGCTTTTTCTGTGGTGCCTTCTCTAATAGACTGTGGCCACTTAGTATCTGGCATTTCCCATTGGATCTAGAGAACATTGCAAGAGAAAAAAAAAGTCACGTATGTAATGGAAAATGCAGCAATGTCATCGTTCCTCCGTAGGAGGAAAATGTTACTGGCCAAAGGACCAGAACGTCTGTCTTCCCATTTCTCTAGAGATAATCTACATCCTTTCTTTGGATACAGTGAACACCCGATGCAAGGAACACATTCTCTGACTTTTGTATTTTATAATTGCGTTTATTCTCAGCTGTTGAGATGGAGGAGAGGATTTTGACTGTGTTGTTTCCTTAAAGGGGCACAATCAGAAAAGAAGCCCAAGGCCTGCTGTGACTTTGTGCTCACAGTGGAAACAGTTCATGAGCCCTGGGGTCAAGTGTGAACAGCAGGGCTGCATCTTACTTAAGTGTTCTAGAGTTCCTTTCTTGGCGAAGATGACAGAGCGCCAGGGCTAGACTAGAACGCTTGGGTGTGACTACTGTCACTCTCCATAAACCACCAAACCTGGCCGGTTCCTCCTCACAGAACCCCCCATGTGTTATTCCCAAATCCTCCCAACTGATCAACTGTAGGAAGATCCCCAGTGCTGAATACTATTTTCTGGACCCCCTATGTGGTTCCCCTACTTGTACTCACTCCCGTTTGGAGAAGGGGACTCCAAACAGGGGGACTAAGCAATAGTTAACTTAGGGCTGGGGCAACCGGATTTAGATCTACACTGCGGGGAGGCCCACAGGCCGTGACTCTTGGTGGCTGTAATAGCCCTGAGCATCGGAATCAGCCAATTCGGGGGTTTTCTGGTGCGTCCTACAGAACAGAGAAGATTGCTGTGTCAGCAGTCAGACAAGCCAGGCTCCCCGGGCCTGCTCAGAACTAGCTCTCCGTTTTAGCAGAAAGCCTCTAACCCAGCATCATGATGCAGGCTGATGATCTTCCCAAAGCACAGAGTCAGATGCCTCTTGGGAAATGATAGTTTCAAGCTGGCAATAGAGGCGTTGACAGTTACTGTTGTGGGTGTCCTTCAATTATAGTCCGTTGGTTTTTAAAGTTTGAGAACATTATGGAACTCTCATTGACAACACCATCACTGTCACTGTTTTTAAGGTTTAAGAAAGGCTTTGGCATTTGAGGGTTTTCCCTAACCCTGAGCAACTCTATCCGTTTGCATTTGAAAACTGAATAGCAATATAAATATAGTATAAGAGTTTGACACTCCTGGGGGCGCCTGGGTGGCTCAGTGGGTTAAAGCCTCTGCCTTCAGCTCAGGTCATGATCTCGGGGTCCTGGGATCAAGCCCCACATCGGGCTGTCTCCTCAGCGGGGGCCCTGCTTCCCCCTCTCCCTCTGCCTGCCTCTCTGCCTACTTCTGATCTCTCTGTCTCTCTCTCTCTCTCTCAAATAAATAAACAAAATCTTAAAAAAAAAAAAAAAGAGTTTGACACTCCCTTAGATTAACCACCTCCGAAGTCTTAGATTCTGACAGTTCTAAACATGTGGTATCTGCCCTGAAAAGTTCCCAGAGTCTAAAGGCTGTCATTCCGTGGAGCTGGTGGCGTGACCGGCTGCGCCTGAAGTAGCGGCATCCTCTCGAATCCGCTCTCCGTGTCCTGTCACGTTTGGCTTACGGACACATCAAGGGCTCCAGAGCCCGACCCTCCCGTACCTTGAGGAGACACTTCTGCTTCAGTTGCCAGTAATTAGATGAGTTATCCGTAAACGCCTGCTCACCCATGACTGTCGTGTGGAAGTGTGAGCCCTGAACAGCACACCAAAGATAATCCCGTGTGAAGAAAAACACCAAAGCAGGACAGCATAGCTCTCAGGTTCTTGGAGGGGGGTCCTCGGCATATCTGCAGGATCTCGAGCAAAGGCAAGATGCCTGTGTTGGTGGCAGGCAAAGCCGACCTGTCTGATGCCGTGTACCTGGTGGCTTTTTCGGGAATCGGGGAACATCAACTTCCACACTGACGAGTGTCCAGTGTCCCCTTCCCGGTGTCCTGCGATGTGGCCCATCTGGCCCGATCGAACAGCAGATAGAGAGAGAGTGGGTGACTCGGGGCCACAGTCTGGCCATGGGTGTGTGAGAAGCCAAGGCAGAGAGATGGGATTAGAACAGTAGAAGAAAGAAAGAGTATCGGGCCGCACGGGTGGGATTGGACAGCAGAAGCCTGAGAAGGACCACCACCAGCCAGGGCTGAAGGACTGGTTCCGAAAGGCCTCAAGATGCAGTGTTGAAGGGCCGTTCTCGGGCCGTGTGGTGAGGGGCGCTGCGCTCAGATGGCTAGGCCCCTGCAGTGGCCGCCGTGCACCCCGCTAGGCCGCCTGGTTCTGGAGCAAAGGCCGACCTTGCATTAGTGCTCACCCCGGGAGAGGAGCGCAGTGGTGAACCCCAGAGGCTTGCTTTCCGTTTGCCCCGGAGACCTCTCCCCTGCGAGGTGTTGTCTTGGGGGCCGCCTTGGCTGGAAGGACTTGTGAAGCAGACAGCTCTCGGAAGACCTCACAAGGTCAAGAGGCCGCTGAGCTGCAATGAGGCAGAGCCAGAAGTCACGCCTTTGTATTCGGATTTGATGCTTTCACTGCACTTTCTTTCTGAAGGCCCTCTCCCAGCTGCTGCATCTCTCTCTCTCTCTCCCCCTCTCTCTCTCTCTCTCTCTCTCTCTGCTGAGTGACTGCCCTGCAGTCCTACAGCCAGCTGGATACGGGGACGGACTGAACCCTGACCAGACCTCCCCACACCATGACCTAACACGGCTGCTGTCCCTCCACGGCCCCGATTAGTTTGCAGTGTGCTGCTCTAACGTGTCTTGACCCCCGTTAGGCCGGAAAGGATGAGCCCTCTGGCAAATCACTTCTTCCCTTTCCACTCCAAGAAATCTGGGACTTCGGCTGCTCCGTGGGGAAGGGCTAGGTGGTGCCTCGATAGAAACTTGTAAATGTATTGCCTAGAACTTAGGAAACAAATCAAACCACAAATCCTGATTTAAGAAGGGAGAGCAGAAAATAGTCTTCAGTTAAAAATTGAACTTGGAATAGACCTAGTCCTAAAATGTTGTAGGTAAGGCACAGCAGCTTTCTGTAGGTCCACAGCCCAGAGAGACCTCTAGTGAGGCCTTCGGCCCAGAGGTCTCCGACAGTTTGGCTTCAGAACTGTTCAGACCAGCAGCATCTTGCAAGAGGTGACACGGTCCCCACATCCAGTGCTTGGCCGAGAGTGGCTTGCGCTTTGCCTCCCCACCCTGACCCCTCCTCAGTCCCCCTCCTCAGTCTTCCCATCCAGCTAAATGAGGAAGAGCACAGCGCTGGGGTTTGCTTTTTGTTTCCTTTTTGAATGCCAACTTCAAACGGGGCTTAGACTATTTTTTAAGTACAAAATAATTCAGAACATTTGCTTTAACAAGTGCTCTTTTTTTTTTAATAGCACATACTTCTCTTTCTAAAAAGCTCAGAGTCAAATTAAGAACCCATTAAGTATGTGTGCTGTTCTCCGCATCAGCCTCTCCACGGGTCACTCCAGGCAGCCCTCGACTGGGGCTGCTGCCTGTGTGTCGGATACTTTCTCTGGAGGGGCACTGCATTCTCCCAGAGAAGGCCTGGCCTGAGGAGCGGACTCAGGAGAAAGGTCCGGCCTGGCAGAGCCAGGAGTGAGGGACACGGAGAGGCTGACTCCTAGGCCCCACCACTTTGCATCACACACCCTTCTGAGCACCTGTCTATTAACCGGCCACCGGCCAGGCACCTGTTTAGCTGTTTCTCAACATGAATAAAAGGCAGCAGATAAGAAAAACAGTCTGTCCCTGTTGCAGAGTACTGACTTCCCATCCCAAAGAAGGGGCGGCATGAGCCCCTCCTCCCTCTTTGTTTTGAGCCTTTTAAAAGCTCTAGACTCCTTAGAACATGCTCAGATATGGAGGCTGAGCAACAGAAGAGTCCGTTTTGAATGGAGGTGCATCACCTGTACCTTATGTAGACATCCGCTGTTCATTTACGGTAGAGCCACTAACCAATGCATGGCAGGTGGTGGAAAGTATGAATCCCTCCTTGACGTGTTCTCCAAGGAAGAAACCAGCCGTCCCATCTCCAGCTGTAGTGCCCTTGGTCTCGGATGCCCCTTCCGCAGGGAGAGCTGGCCTCGCCGTTCTGTAAAGACAGTGCGGAGGGAGGGCAGTGTTTCAGTGGTGAGATCTCAGGGCTTCGCCACATTCCAGCCCCGCGGGTAGATCAGGAAGTTCTGCTCAAAAATACCTCTCTACATAGGCCATCAATATGAATTCACTTACCAGCACACTTTTAAAGTACCAGTTAAGATGATTAAACGTCAGTTATTCTTAACTGAACATAGAGTACATTTGTTAGCCTGTCTTCTCTCTAGACCACAGCAAGAGAGGAATAAAAGTTTCAGTAGTAGGAGAGGAGGCTGATTTGGAAACATGGAGCAACACAGAGGAGGGCGGCTAAAAGACAGCCCTGGGCTCCTGGGGAATAGAGAAGTGGGAGGTTCCAGAAAGTTAGGGGTAGGGCAAGAAAGACAGGAAGGATGTCTTAGTCCAGTTCGGGCTGCTAGAATATGACCAGATTGGGTGGCTTAAATAGTAAGCATTTATTTCTCACAGCTCTGGAGGCCGGGAAGTCCAAGATCAATTCACCAGCAGATTCAGTGTCTGATGGCACCTTCCTGCTGTGTCTCCCATGGCCGAGACAGCTAGCTAGGTCTCTCTTCTCCTGTAAGGGCACGAATTCCGTCGTGAGAGCCCCCCCTCGGGACCCGATCACCTCCCAGAGGGCCCACTTCCAAGTACCACCACATCAGGGCTTAGGATTTCGGGATTCCTACGATTTCAAGATAAGAATTTGGGGAGGACACAGACATGCAGTCCATAATAGAGACCTCCAGAGCTATCCTTTACCTACTTTGCCTGGGTTTTGCCCAGGGCCTTGATGCTGTCACACAACACTGAAGATCGTTGAGAAGTAGCATCTTGTGAAAGATGCAGGGAATTCAGTGTAATAAAACCAGAGGGCATTTTTACTGCAATACTTTCTCCAGAAGTTGATCTTCCAATCTACCATATGCTAGTGAAAGCTCTCAGGAACACAGAGTGCCAATTTAGTTTAAAAAAAAAAAAATGGAGCCAATGCTCTATTTCTGGTGACAGTGGATCTTGGATGGGTGACACTGAATCCACACTCCCCAAGGTAATGGCAGCCCCCCATTAAAATGACGGTGGAGGCTCTCAGCACTTGCTAACATCTTCCCTGTGAAGACTGTAGATTCTGAAATTCACTTTAAGACTCGCTAGTTCCTCATTTATTTTCTACTTGAAGAAATACTACCTGAATGCCAGAAGAAGATCATGACCTTCTAGTTTGAAACTGTGTCTTGCGATAGGATGTTATTTGTTTATGGGATTCTGGTTTCAAATTGAGTTATTTTTGACAGTGCGCTGCATGCCGTGTCAACATACAGGGCCACAGTGAAGAATGTCTTAATTTAATTTTCTTTTATGTGTTAATTCTGTAATTGCTTCCCAACCACACAGCTCAGTAGAGCGAGGGACATGAAGTACTTGCTGGGAGTGCTGGCAGGGAAGGACATTTTGTAAGCATTTTTAGGCATTGATGGGTATACGTGGAATGTTGTGTGGCCAACAGGTTATTTAAGACTGTGCAATTAAAAAGTAATTAGCATAACTAATGTATTGAAGGTTTTAGATCTCTGACAACTGCAAAAAATCATAAATGGGATATTATGAGATAAAAACGACGGCACAGTTATGTGAATTTTGTTTTTCTTTTTAAAAACATCTGTGTATCAAAAGAAATTTCTAGCAGGGTTTGCAGCCAACACGACGCTCCTTGGTTATTTTGTGCTTCAGAATAATGGTACTTAAGCCTTCCTTCACTTACCTCCCACCAGTTACTCTTGAGGCACATTGGAATGAGGGGGCTGGCAAGGAGATGGCATGAAGACATGCTTGAGAGAAAAAAATGAAATGACGTTAAACCCGGGCGGGGGACTGCAGTGTATGAGAGAGCCTGAGCTCCATAGTCAGACAGCTTTACGTTTTTGTCCTGGCTCTGCCGCCTGCCCTGCGTAAGGCACTTACACTGCATACCATTTTCCCCACCTGTGAGATGATAATGAGAGGCACGGAACCCACTCACAGTTCTACACGGTGGGTGTAGTTAGTAAGGTGTTGTCATCACAGGGCCCGGCCCGGCATCATCCAAGACCTGAAGGATGCAGAGCAATTGTTTCCCTCATCCCACCTCTCCGCCTCAGCCTCCACAGTGTCTTCAAGAGCAAGCACCTTGAACTGTTTGTGGGGATGCAAACTAGCGCAGCCACTGTGGAAAACAGTATGAAGGTTCCTCAAAAAAGTTAAAAATAGACCTACCATCTGATCCACTAACTCCACTACTGGGTATTTAGCCAAAGAAAACCAAAACACTAATTCAAAGGGATATATGCACCCCTATGTTTATTGCAGCATTACTTACAATAGCCAAGATATGGGAGCAACCTAGGGGCCTAAAGATAGGTGAATGAATGAAGATGTCACGCACACATATAAATACATCTACAGGGGCGCCTGGGTGACTCAGTTGGTTGGGCAACTGCCTTCGGCTCGGGTCATGAACCCAGAGACCCGGGATCGAGTCCCATATCGGGCTCCCGGCTCTGTGGGGAGTCTGCTTCTCCCTCTGACCTTCTTCTCCCCTCTCATGCTTTCTCTCTCTATCTATCTCAAATAAATAAATAAAATCTTAAAAAAAAAAAAAAGCTTAAAAAAGCTTAAATACATCTACAATGGGATATTACATGGCCATAAAAAGGATGAGATCTTGTCATTTGCAACAACGTGGATGGACCTGGAGGGTATTATGCTAAGTGAAGTAAGATCAAAAAACACAAATACCATAGGATTTCACTCATGTGGAACTTAAAAAATAAAAGAGTAAACAAAAAGCAGAATCAGACCTATAAATACAGAGAAAAAACAGGGTTTTCAGAGGGAAGGCGTGGGCGGATGGGCAAAATGGAAGATACAGGCTTCCAGTTAGGGAGTGAATAGGTCATGGGAATAAGAGACACAGCATCGGGAATGTAGTCAGTGATGGTTGAATAGCTTCCATGGTGAGAGATGGCAGCTATGGTTGCAATGAGCCTAGTGTAACGTACAGAGAAGTTGAATCACTGTATTGTACCCCCGAAACTAATGTAGCAGTAAGTGTCAACTGTCCTTTAAAAAAAATGTTTTAAAGAGAAAGCATCTTGATGCTTCAACCTGCTCACTTCCTTCTGTACCTGTCTTTGCTCTGGGGCAATGGAGGGGGTGGGGAGCACAGGAAGTGAGGAGCAAGGTGGGGAAGGGTTTAGAGAGCTCCTTGGGACAGAGTTTCTCCCAGCACGCAGAATGTGGCAGGTGATCCTTTGCAGACAGAATTAGCAGGAGGCAGCAATGCCTATCTATAGGTGTATATGGGGAATGAAAACCATAAAACGCTTAGTAACTACTGTTTTAAAAAAAAAAAAAAAAAGGCGTCTGCCACCCAGAGTGCTTCTGCTTACAGCACCTGGTGAGAACCACTGCTGCAGGATATGACTACCTTAAGTTGTTTTTAATTAAATGAAAACATTTAATGAAACCAGACCTGGTGAACTTTTGCCCACAGATCGCTTGTTGGGTCACTTTGAATGTTGCTGGTCCAGAACATTCTGGAAAGGGAGAATGTAACTGATTCCCAAGTCATTAGCCTTGGTTCTAAAATATGCTGTTTTGCAAAGGAAAACAACAGTCATTTATTTCATTTATTCCAGAACATAATTGCTGAGCATGAAATTCGTAATATCTCCTGTGCTGCCCAGGACCCGGAAGACCTCTCAACATTTGCTTATATCACAAAAGATTTGAAATCCAATCACCACTACTGTCACGTGTTTACTGCCTTTGATGTGGTGAGTACTGTCTTTGGACAGATAAAATATTTCCGCAAATGTACCTGCAGTTTGTTGAAAGCTCAGCTTGCTGTTAAGATACTTGTCTGTCGAGTGTTAAGGTATGCCTAAGGTAGGCTATTTTGCACACTTGGTTCTCCTGGGCTGTTTCTCTGTTTTCACTCATCCATTAAATTTAGACCCCTGCTTCTACTTGGTGTCCAAACTGGTGTTGCTCAACTAACTTCACTTTCCAGATTTGACGAATCCCTGTCTTCGATCCCAAAGCAAAGTAGTGCCTGTTGGTTTCTCTGGTGGCCACTTCTAAATAGTAGGCCTAGTCGTCTAGGTTTGTTGGGAAGAAAAATAATTTCAGTGCCTCATACGTGATTTGTGATCTTCTCTGTTGAAAGGTAGTCAAACAAATTAGACACCTACAAATAATCATTGGGAACACCAGGGTTTGGTCTATTTGCTCATTCAGAAGTTAATCTTATAATGACATACTTATAGTATTACATCACTTATAGTCCTGTTTGTCATTAGTCTAAATATTAGCCCCTTATTACAGACACGAGAAATGAAAGCAATTCTAGAGAACAAGTGTTCCTTGAAGATAGGCAGATAGAGGCGCTTAATGTAGTATGCATTCTTGACGGTATCTCTAATACAGTACATTGGGCATTCTGTGTTTGAAACAGATAGAACAGATATGGTTGCAACCATGAAATAATTTGTAATCCAAAGAAGTATTAGAATGTCACTTTAATTTGACAGTACTGCTGTGTCCAGTGTGTTGGAAATATATATATTTAAAGAATTACACAGTAAGTGCCATATAATGTGTTCTTTGAGGGCCAGCCCACAGTTCAGTGTCGTGGGTGAAACTTCTTGGAGCAGTCTTTGTCAGCTCCGGCTAACACCCAAGAACCAGATTCCCATAATCCAAAATATACACACCATTCTGAGGTACATTAGGCTCACGCCCAGAGTATCTGTATCACGCTGCAGGTGGCTCATCTCTTTCAGTTTTTGGAGAATGAAAACAGGCAAGAATGTTCATGTGCTTTAAAAAAAAATCCTTTCTATTTTGGGAGGTATGTGAAAAATAACATGAGAGTGGTATGGGGTCACTGTAAGAACGACAAAGCAAAACCCTCGAAGGCTGCTCCAAATATCTGGTTCTGTCTGCATGAGATCGATGGTGTTGATTAAGGTCATTTCAGCATAGGTTTCTGGTGCCTTAAATATAACTCACCGTTCTTGTGAAATGCCGTTGTTTCTGTAAACAGCAAAATTCCATTCTCTTCACACATGTTTTGGTTTGCATGAAACACCTTTCACTGAGGCAGTTGGGTTAGTGTCATAGAAAGAACAGGCAGATCAGAGTTCACACCCCAGCTTGGACGAGTTGCAGGACTTTCCTGAGTCTTGACTTCCTTTGTCTATAAACCAGGTACAGGGATGTGTACCTCCCGGGTTTTCGTCAGGATTGAAATGAAGGAACATATGCAGAGTGCCTCATAAATAACAAGTGTTCGATGTTAGCTCCTTCCCCACCTCTTCCTTCTCCTTGCCTACTGACATCACAAACAGCCCAGTCCCCTTCCTGCTAAATGCCATGACATACGTCTGCCACAAGTGTGTTTATGATCCAGAGTTTTCCCACTGCTCTTGTAAAAAAAACTGAAAAAAAAAAAATAGAAGCAATAAATAAAATAGAAACAAGAGAAAGAAAATACTGACTCCGCAGGCCTTAGAATGGTGTCTTGCCTCCATTCAGTATTTGCACTTAATGCCAGTGTTAATATTGTGATAGCCTTGAGGAGGAATTCCAGTTTTTCGTTGACTACTGCAGCATTTCTCTCTAAATTGGGTTTTTAAAGTATTACATAATTGGCCTTTATGATCGTACCCCAAACGTTATCCTATATTCAAGCTAAAAATGATTCCTATGGGCCATCGGCTCCCTTGAGTTTTTAGCAATCTATGTGTGATGCCAGGGTACTGAGGTGAAATGTGGGGAAAAAATAGTCAACCGTTTAGTTTCAGGATCAACACGATGTCCCTGATACAGTCGGGAGCATGTAGAGAATTGCCTCATCTTTTATCTTTCCACCCAGATGTTTGATTTATGGTAGACCTCCACAGGCTTAGGATTCTGGTATCCGCTCCAAAGGATTTTCATCATATACCACAAATCCACCATTTTAATCCTCTCTAGGTGAACACAGTTTGTCTGATTTCAAAAATAGTAACAAAGGCCACCAGCCCTGACTAGCCTTTGAGCAATTTTGAGATTCAACAAGCTTTGCTTGCACCAAAAAAAAAAAAAAAGCCTTTTTGAGCATGTATTTTGTATCTTTACATAGGGCAGTTCGATATTCAGTCCAGTCTTGAAGCCTTAATTTTTTTTTGATATGAGTCATTCTCCTAGGGGAATTCTGCCATTCCCTAAATGGCAAAAAAAAAAAGAAAAAGAAAGAAAGAAAGAAAAGAAAAAGAAAAGAAAGAATGCCTTAAGTACACATTTTATTTTTTAGCTGATATGCATGCATACATATATGTTTTTTATTGCAAACTTATTGCTGCTTTAACCCTTGTTTACAGGTCTAAAATTGTTTTTTTATAAATATCTGCTATATTTGAGAAAAGTCAATGATGTCTAGAACACTTCCAGCTTATGGAGAGTTAGACTTGAAATTCAGAGTGTTTTCCCATAGAAATCCTGTGGTCTGGGAAGAGAGGCCCAAGTCTCCCTACAAATCTACCATGTGAGTTGAACACAGTTCACTTACAAAGGGACATTGCTGAGTCTTTAATGTGCTCAGATGCTGGGAGGCGGTGGAGTGCGCCATGTCTCCCAAGTTCATCTGGCTGTTGAGCCTTTTTCGGAGAGCACCTTGCAGGGGTGGCATTCTGCAGAACATACTTTAGGAAATGTTATACTTTAGGATCTCAAGCCTGTTTCCATTACTTAGAATCCATGCTAAATTCAGCTTGTGATAGTTTCAGTTTTAGATGATAGGTAGGTGAAAATAAGACTAGAGCAAAAGCGGAATTAGGGGGCAGGTTCCCATGAAAAAAGCTGGTATGTACCTACTGGCAAGCCCTTGACCTCCTTGCATTCTAGACTCTCGCTGTCGTGACAACAAGAAAACATCTCAGTCACTGCAGAACAGAAGGCTTCCCAAACCCCACCTTCGAGGCAGTGAAAACTTAGGGCAAGAGGCAGCAGTAAGACTGGGTAGAAAAGAAGGATGTGTCATGATCCCAGATGGCCAAAGGGGAATACCATGCAGCTAGAATTGCCAAGGTGGGGGCGGGGGGAGGAGAGAGATGAGTGTTTCAGTGGCCACCAAGTCCCAAAGCTGCTGTGATCGTCCTTAGGACAGTATGAGTAAGAAACAGCTATAACCAAGGTGACTTGGAAACTGTCATCTTTTATATACTGTTTACTCAATCCAGATTTCTAAGTAATAGAATGAGATACATAGGTCAGAAAGATTTTAATGCATGCTCTGTGGAGCTATCAGATTTACCACAAAAATGTAGAAAGGACCTCATTCAGTAGTTTTAAGATATGGAAGTTTTTTTTTTTTAAATAGCATTAAAAGCCATGACTGTTGCTAGACCCTTGCAAATTCTCACATCTCTTTAAAAAATATGTTTGCAGTCTTTGGTATTCTTAACCATGCTCATTTTTCTCTTACGTGCAACTCCCCAATCCTGTAATCTTCCGTGTGCAGCACATGGTATGGCTCCGACGGGCTCAGGAATATGCAGGGAATGTCGAAGTCATGATGCTGGTGGGTGGTGGATGTGGGAGACGAAGCTCCCTCTTTCCTGTGTTTTCTTGGCTGAATGTGGGCCATGAAAGGAACTAAACTGGAGAGGCAGAAATGACGAAATGCAGGCAGACATGTTCGGTGGACTGTGTGATAGCAGCTGATAGTACTCTGCCATCAGGAGGCACCAGCAAGCCAAAGCCTAGAGGGAAAAGAAGAGTAGAGTCAGCCACACCGTCCTGACCAGTGAGAACTATGCCAGCTTCTGACTTTGCCTCCGCTACGAGTTTCTTTCTTGGCTTTCGCATCTGGTTAATGAAATTAAAATTCCTGAGCCTCCCCCCCCCCCTTTTTTTTTCCAGTTTTAGTGAGATATAATTAGCAGCTGACTTTGTATTCGTTTTAGGTATCCAACATAATGATTTATACGTATGTTGTGAAGTGGTCGTTACAATGGCTTTAGTTAGTATCCATCAACCTCACAGTTGGTTTTTTCCCTTGTGATGACAACTTCAAGATCTACTCTCTTAGCAACTTTCAAATACACAGTATCGTGTTGTGAACTGTAGTTCACCAGGCTACGCATGACATCCCCAGCACTTGTAACTGCAAGTTTGTAACTTTTGACCCCCTTTACCCCCTTTACCCCGTGCGCACACTGTGAGAATATATATGTGGGGAGCTCGAAGTCCCTGACGAGGAGCATCTGTGACCATCGCTGCAGAGGTCATCTGACAGAGTGGGAACTTGGTGCAAATCTAGCTGGCCTCTGACAAATTCCTGTCGTAGGTGCAGCTCGGTGGTAGCTTTCGTTCTGTTGCTCATTTTCTCCACCTGAAAGTGGCTCTCGACCTCTTTGACTCTGAGACTGTGAAAGTGCGTGGCAATAGAAGGAAGTGCTAAAGTGCAGAGAGCCCTGAGGATCGAGCTGTAACGCTTCCGCTGGCTTGTCCGCCACGGATAATAGCACCGACGGCAGAATTCCGGCCATTCCCTGGCCAGTGAAACCCCTCAGCAGGGCAGTGTCAGGAGGGACCCTGCTCCCGAGAGCAGTGAGGGGCTCTGATTGAACAAAAAAAGGCAGCGTGGGCAGCCCAGTGGTTCTTACCACTTCCTCTTCCCTCGCCGAGAAAGGGATAAATGAACACTGTCAGCGTGCATTTATCTATGTCTTTCACCTCCATTGGCACAAATCATTGAGAATCAACCAAGTCACAAAGTCAAAGGTGGGTGGATATTCAAAGAATAATAATCACTTTTTCTCCTCTCATCCTTATTTTTTGTGGGTGAGGGAGGGATGGATATTATTCGTGCCCTCAATCAGTCCCATTTCTTTGTGAAGTTAGAACTCTGGCTTTTTTTCTTTTTTTTTTTTTCTTTCCGCGGTTTGTCTGGCAGCATTTATACATGCGTTTGTATAATATAGCCTCCTCCTGAATGACTACAAGTCACATGTCATGTTTGGAGGTGTGGCCTTTAGAATCAGGTCAGCATCTCTTAACTTTATAGTTTGGGCAAGAACTAATCCTCAGTTTCCTCATCTGTACCTACCACCTAGGGCTACTCTAAGAATTAAGTGAGATAGTCACTCCTCTCCTGCTGAGGACGGGAGAGGGGTAGTAGCAGTGCTGGTGGTTGTATTCTTCCTTGTCGTCAGAAACTCTATGAACATTTATGTCCCAGGTTTTCATTTACAGAGTGTGTTTGCTGCAGCAGCGTTCCACACTTTGAGGGAAGAAAATAAAGTCCATTTAGATACATGTATTGCCCGCTCTCCTAGTTCAGTAGAAGTAGAAAGGACATAACAAATAAAATCCCCCCTCCCCAATGCTGTCCTGGAGCTGTGCCAGCACCTGGCAGGGCTGGGGCTCCCAGAGGAGGTGTGCTTGGCCTGGAAGCTGAACGCTTAGTTTGTGTGAACATGTGATAAGTTTGGAGGCGTGACAACTCGTTAATTCATTTTGCAATGGTGAGCTCAGGGCATTAGACACACATCTGCGATAACCAAGAAAAAGTCATTTCTATTTACTGTGCTTATTAAGCCAAGGAAATGGACTTGTTCATTTGAGAAAGATTTTCCATGAGAAGGGTTAAAATAAAAAGTGTTTTTGAATTGGGTAAGCGCCCCTTTTCAGAGGCATCACAAGTTAGTGATGGGGTTATGTAGCTTGCACTAGGAACTTTTCAAAAGGGGAGAGGTTGAAACCTAGCAAATCTCTCTCTTGACACCCTTTCTCCAAATCCCTGCCAAGTAACAGGAAAAAGATCAAGTGTGTTTCCCTTCTGCCCTGGCAAGCCAGTTCTCCAACATGGCTGCCCAAGGCCTGCTATCCAGCCAGCGTGGGCTGTGGTTCCCTGTGGACAGGTGGCCATGGGGCACGGGGCATGAGCTCCATGGAAACCTGGAATATTACAAGAAAGCAAGTCCTGACTGAGGGAGGAGGGCCCAGCTTCCTTGTTCAGCCTTTGCTAAGCCAGGGCACACTCGTGTGCTTGGGATGAGACATGAAGTTAAACTTTAGCAGGTAGTGGTGGCACGCTCTGCCACCTTTAAAAATCTGGTTTTTCAACAACATTTAGCAGCAGGAAAAAGCCGTTCGTGATTTAATGTTGCATGAAAAAGCAACTTATGAAACCACACATCAAGTATGATTCTAATTTCGTTTCAAATTCACATACATAAATCCGCATATAGCCTATCAAAATATTTGTGTGTGTGTATATATATATATGAATGTAAAAAGATAATAAACCAAAATGCAGTATTGACTATATTCCAGCGGTAGAAGTTTACAGGTGATTTTCTATTTTCTTTATATATTTTCAAAATTGTCTACATGTACCCCTGTTGTAGTTAGGGGAAAATATTAATTTCATGATTCTTTTAGCGAACCGAAATTGGCCCTAAAGAGGCTATCTGCACATCGACCAGTCGACATGTCAGCCCCGGACCAGATGTCCAATAGAAGACCTGTGATGGGACAGTATTTAGTTCTACAAACATCATCTATCAAGATTAATTTCTGGCTTGTACTTGAGAGAACTAACTATAGGTAGAGTTAAGGAGATGTCAATGAATTCTGTGAATATGCCCAGAATATTCTCAGAGTTATTTTTGCCTCAGGACGTGGGTGAAGCAACTTGTAGATGAAGCTTACCCGAGGCCTTAAAAAACAAGAAGTACAAGCAAATTACAGCCAAAAGAGAAATGTGGCTTCTTTCTGGAGACCCCACTGAGGGCCCAGATGGAAAACCACTTTCCTTTGTCTTTAGGGCCCCATGGCATTGCCTGCACTTGTTCGGCATCTGTGCACCTAGGTCTACCTGTGGGAGAGAAGAGATGGGCAGAATCGTCTCCGGGCATCCATATTCACTCTTGCAACCCTCAAGTGCATGTCCTCTGATCTTAGGAACCTACCAGGCAGCTTCCTTTTCTCAGTTCTTCCAACAAACATTTGTCGAGTACCTAACGTACCCTAAGCCCTAAAGACACAAAGTCAGATGAGACTAGAGCCCTCAAGGAGCTCCATCAACTGAGAGGGTTGGACCTAGAAAGAGAAAATACTAGTAAATGCCGTGCAGTAAGTAGCACTGTGTCATGCTGCTGCAGGGCTCCCTGAAGAGGGGCACCTGGCTTAACCTGGGGTCAGGCAAGGGGACTAAGAGAGGACTCCTGGAAGATCGAACGTCCCAGGTGAATCTTCAACGATGAGCACTAACTCACCAGCCAGAGGTGAGAGATGGGGAACGGTGTTTTCCAAAAGCAAAAGCCTTTTCATAATAGACAAAAAACTTGGCCATTTGGAATTATTTCTGGGGTGATTGTTGCCATGAGGACATCCTCTCAGATGAGGCCAGCCCCTTGGTCACTGCATCTCTAAGCACTGGCTGGTAGACGGGCCAGCCCTACTGTCCGGCCTTTGCACGAGATGCTGCAGTTTAACGTGGTGTCAACTATACGTGCATCTCTATACTGAATCCATAGTTGCCTAGGTAAGAGACATCAGCTTCTAACCATACAATCCTGGATCTCCCAGCGTAGAAAGGGACCGTGAGGTCACCTGGACCAGCCCCCATTCCCAGTGCCATCTCAGCGGCAGTGATGGGTTCCATCCAAGGGCTGATTCCAGCCCATGGCAGATCTAGCCCACCCAGGTGATCTAGGCATGGTTTTGATTCGCCAGCGCTGGTGTAGCAAACCTGAGGCTCCTCCTAATGCCCGTGGCTCTCCCGCCCCATCCAGGGCTTCCACGGACGGATGCAGCCCATTCCTTGAATGTCTGTGTTTGCATCCTCTTCAGGTGTGGGTAGCTTCTGGTGATCCCCAGAGGCCAAAGAATAGCCAGGTGAGGGCCTGTAGTTTTCTGGGGCTATGGAACAAACGTGTTCCTTCAACTGCGGTTACTGAAATGTGGTGGTTTTTTAATGCTAAAGGAAAGTGCCGGCAGGTAGGTCAGAATGGTCTGCTTGTGAAGAGCAGCTTCCCAGCCTGGGCCGACAGGGCCCTCTCTCCCCATAGTGTCCCATCCCCTCTCGGCTTGCTCACTTATTGTCAGTCTCAGCAGGTGATGAGAAGGCCACATATGAGGTGCCTTGTCAGCTATTTCAGCAGTAACAAGTTACTCAAAGTGAGCTCTCAAACAAATGTTTATGTGGAGAAATGAACACCACTTCTACCATACCTCTTTCCATGAAGGGTTTAAGGCAGCCTCCATAAATAGGTATGATAGATCTGAAAATATAGGTACACACCGATCTGAACTAGGGAAAAGACCTACTAAAAGATCAACACCAAGGGAAAAGTTTTAACGTCCACTGCAGACCACAGAGTTGTAAGTAGTTATTAGAGCTGAGCCACAAATTTGGCTCTGAGCTTCCTGGAGGTCAAGGAAAGTAGGGAAATACTGGCTTCTTTGAAAGAAGAGTAGAACCCATCCTCTCAGAAAACAAAACTTCATTGAGACTGAAGTCTGAAAGAACTCTCTAGCACAGCGGCAAGAGTGGACTGAGTGAATGTCTGTAAGTTAAGGTCCACATACAACAGTTTTCAGCGGAGCTTGATAGAAACTGGGCAGCAGAAGGTTCTACTCTTTGTACTGAGGGTAGAGGTATTGGGGCTCCGGGTTCAAGAAAGAACTAAGTATTCTAAAATTCAACTGAGCAGATGTTAGGATTGACATCCAGTGTGAAAACTGAAGAGCTGAAATGAGATTCTTGGGCAAATGGATGGCCAACCACTCTGGTCCATGGAGGCAAGCCAGAGCGACACCTGCAGATAGGGCCTGGGTTTTGCTTGGAATGGTTTCCAGCCCTCTCTGCCAAAGAATGAAAAGGCACCTAGAACCCCA
>CM052807.1:100610882-100677140 GCA_028533885.1 Nasua narica | reverse complement strand
GTCTGCCTCGCAGAGGGGTTCCCTTCCCCTCTGTGCTCTAGGAAGCAAAGCTGACGGTGACGTGAGTGCCAAGTGTAGGCAGTCGAAGAGTTCAGCCCTCTTTGTGCAGTGATGGCCAGAGCTGTCTGCCAACCCTCCTCCACTATCATTTGTCGGTGCACTGCTAATTTACTAGTCTGACTCATCCTTGGAGGCAAACACGGGATCACTGTTCATTGCAGGAAGTGCTCAGTTGGCTATGCAAGGTTCAGTGTCTCCAGCAAGCACACGCCTGTCTTGCGGGGCCGTCATTTCTTAACACTTCCCTCAAAGAAAAGACACTTCCTCTGTCAAAATAGATTGCAAGCTCAGAGCATTTTCCCTCCTTGGGTCTAAGACCATAGCAGTGTGGCATTGATCTGAAATCTGGTCAGTCCAGAAACCCGTGGGCCTCTTCCACATGGCCTCCAAAGGCCATTCGGTATCTCCTTCACTTCACTCCTTCACTTCATCAAGTGGGAACCAGCCCAAACAGTTCTCCCCGGAATCGTGGGAATTGAGCTATTCTGTGTGCTTGATCAGGGAGGAGGGACCGGAGTGAGGGGGCAGAGTCGCAAAAGCGGCATACGCAGGGTGCCATTTCTGTTTTGAAAAACCATGAATAGACATCCTAGGGACACTGATCAGAATGAAAACTTGAGATAGACCACGCCTGCTCTCTGCTGGTGCAGTGATTTTAAGAAAGCTCTCTCTGACTGACAGATAGGGATCTACCTCTTTGGTGTGCTGTGACCTCAGGGGCGTGGTCAAGACCCTGTCTCTCTGAGGCCGGACAATGTCATATCTTCTCAGTGACAGAAGACCAGGTGGAGCGGGGAAGAGAAGGCAGAAATCAAAGATACGGATCTGGAGGAGAGAAAAGAAAGCTAGAAGTCCTCTTAAAGGGAGTGCTTGAAGGTCCAAAGAAAAGAACCTTTCTCCTAGTCACTGGTTGGCGTGGCATTTGGGCCTGACAGAATCTCCTGTCTCTTGCTGATTTGGTGATAAAATATGGAGTGGACCCACAGGGAGAGCAAGCGCCTCAAGAAATAGATGGATAATTGGCTCTGTTTGCATGCTGGCTGCTGTAGCTGTGAGACACCACACCAGCATGACTAATGCCTCTCCCCTCCGCCTAAATTAGATTGTGATTGTGCTTTAGAGATGTTCACTGAATCACAGATGTTTGAGGTAAAAAGACCCAAACTTCTCAGGAACGCCTCCTGTGGAGTGTGTGGGCTCATTCCCACAGGCACGGCTGTGTCGCTCCCAGAGCTCAGATGAAGGACCATAGTAACCCCTTCTCTTCCAAGGCCTGGGAGCAGAGCAGCTGCTTGAGGGAGGCTGGGATGGAAGAGGCTGCTGGGGCCAGTGGGTGTGCGCCTCCCCTGTAGGGTGCAGTTGGGGATCGGCTCCTTAGCATGGCTATCAGCCAGGGCATCGCGTTGCTGACTAATGCCTCATGTAGACGCTAAATTGGACCTGGGGTTTCCTGTTCTTCACAGGTTTCCACTGACTCACTGCCACACCAGGTGGACTAGTTCAAGATCCTTGCTAGTTCACCTCCCACAGTGTTCCTCCGCTTTTCAATTTGGCCAACCTACCGTACGCCGTAGTAAATGCTTTTCTCTTTCCTCTTGCAGAATTTAGCCTACGAAATCATCCTAACACTAGGACAAGCGTTCGAAGTTGCTTACCAACTCGCACTGCAAGCAAGAAAAGGGGGGCATTCCTCTACACTTCCAGAAAGCTTTGAAAACAAACCCTCCAAACCCATCCCCAAGCCTCGTGTCAGCATTCGCAAGTCGGTGGTAAGTAGAAACAATACAGATGTTCTGAAAATCTTGAGCTGGAGGGAGAGGAAGCTGTTAGGCAGGTCCCAAGTGATGTGGGGGCATGCCTTTCTCTGTCTCCTTTGGCCTCCTTCTCCTGGCATGCATCCTTCATCCTCCCAACCTGGTCCCTGCAAAGTCTCGGGGGACCATCTGTCTGAACAGAGAGGCTCCCAAGAAAATTCCACTTTCTCTGTCACCTGTGGCAGCTCTGTGAGAGGGAGACTGGTGTGCTGCCGCTTCCTTGATCACTCTTTCCTGAAGGTTCAGGCAAGCTTGAGAATGATGTTCTCTGACGCTTCACTGCCATCCCACCAGGGGCCACAACCTCTTGCAAGCTACAGGCCCTTGGAGAGGGGGGCAGAGGTTCACAGCAGGATGTCCCAGGTACTCTGCTAGAAGAAGCTAGTACATGAACAGGCTGTGCACACGTCTTGGGTCAGGGCAGAGCAGCCCTCTCCCCCTTTGCTGGAAGCTTAGATGCCAACTTTCCATAGGCTTTCTCCCAGCAGCTGAGGCTTCCTGCAGATCGGTGACTCTTCAGACGGTGCAGCCCCTCCTTCCTCCTCGTCATCTGCCTTCCTCCAGGAATTTCCTCCCCTTCCCTCCCACAAGCTTTGTAGACATCCTGTCCTAACAGGTTTCTATGACTTCCAAGCGGCCTCCTCTGGTAGTAGCAATACCCAGAAGCTGGAGCGTTCCCAACCAGCCTCCCATCTGACTTCTGCTCGGCTGCCGTGTGGCATCCTAGGAACTCTGGGGCTTGGGACAGACAGGCACCCCCAGATGCCTTGCTCTCACGCCCACATATCCTTCTATCTCTAGCTCTCTCCTCCCCACCATCCCTGGCTTGTGGGGTCATGGGGAAGTGTAGGATCTTTAATGTTGGTCAAAAAGCGCCTCCCTTTGTGACCATGCGGCTTGTTTACAGTCTTCTTTTGGGCCTCTGCTCTTGCCACCATTCTTGACAACTTCAGTCCTTGGGGACGATCCCTCCAGCCTCTGGCCTCTGCTCCTTGACTACTCACTACCACCGCACTTCAACCATTCACTCCCACACTCGTCCATCATCTCTGAGCATCACTAGTAACTGCATGTCCTCTGAAAATCTTCCCTTTAGACACCATGGTCCCTTCACCTCCACACCTAGCCAGCCGCACTGGTACCCAGCCCTGATGCACTCCCACAAATCCGGATTTGTATGTTCAATTGCTTCTTTAATATCTAACAAACATCTGAAACGAAGCATGTCCCGAACAGAATTATTTTCATTTTAATTCCAGTATAATTAATACACAGTATGTGGGTTTCAGGTGTATAATAGAGTGATTCAGCATTTCTATACTCAGTGCTCATCTAGACAAGTAATCTTAATTTCCTTCACCTATTTCCCCCATCCCCTCTTCTACTAACCATCAGTTCTCTATAGTTAAAGAGTCTGGTTTTTTCTTTGTTCATTTCTTAAATTTCATGTATGAGTGAAACGTATGCTATTTGTCTGATTTATTTCACTTAGCTTTATGCTCTGTAGATCTATCTACGTTGTTGCAAATGTTGCAAAGATTTCATTTTTTATGACTAATACTTCATTATGCATGTGCACATGTGCACATGCATATATATATGTATGTATGTATGTATACACGCACACCACCTTATCCATTCATTTATCAGTGGACACTTGGATTACTTAATTTGGCTATTGTAAAAAATGCTGCAAGAAACAGGGGTGCTTATACCTTCCAAGTTAATGTTTTCAGATTTGGGGGTAAATACCCAGTAGCATGATTTCTGGGTCATGTTGTTAGTTTAATTTTTTGAGGAACATCCATCTTGTTTTCCACAGTGACTATACCAGCTTGCAGTCTCACCTACAGTGCATGAGTGTTCCTTTTTCCTCCACATCCTCACCAACACTTGTTTCTTATGGTTTTGATTTTAGCCATTCTGACAGGTTTGAGGTGATATCTCACTGTGATTTTGATTTGCATTTTCCTGATGATAAGTGATGTTGAGCATCTTTTCATGTGTCTGTTGGTCATTTGTGTATCTCATTTGGAGGAATGTCTTTCATGTCTTCTACCCATTTTTAATTGCATTATTGGGGTTTTTTGGTGTTGAGTTGTAAAAGTTCTTTGTATATATATTGGATACTAACCCTGTATGGGATATGTCATTTGCAAATATCTTTTCCCATTCAGTAGGCTGTCTTTTAATTTTGTTGATTGTTTCCTTTGTTGTGCAGAAGCTTTTTATGTTGATGTAGTCCCAGTAGTTTATTTCTGCTTTTGTTTCCTTTGCCTCAGGAGACATCTAGAAAAATGTTGCTATGGCCAATGTCAGAGAAATTACTGCCTGTGCTCTCTTCTAGGATTTTTATGGTTTTAGGTCTCACATTTAAGTCCTTAATCCATTATGAGTTTATTTTTGTATATGGTATAAGAAAGTGGGCCACTTTCGGGGCGCCTGGGTGGCTCAGTGGGTTAAAGTCTCTGCCTTCGGCTCAGGCCATGATCTCAGGGTCCTGGGATCGAGACCCACATCGGGCTCTCTGCTTAGCGGGGAGCGTGCTTCCCCCTCTCTCTCTGCCTGCCTCTCTACCTACTTGTGATCTCTCTGTGTCAAATAAATAAATAAAATCTTTAAAAAAAAAAAAGAAAGTGGGCCACTTTCATTATTTTGCATGTAGATGTCCAGTTTTCTCAGCAACGCTTGTTGCTGGGAAAGAGACTCTTTCCCATTGCATATTCTTGCCTCCTGTATTGAAGATTAATAGATCATATCATGGGTTGATTTCTGGTCTCTCTGTTCTGTTCCATTGATCTGTGTGTCTATTTTTGTGCCAGTACCATAGTTTTGATTACTACAGCTTTGTAGTGTAACTTGAAATCTAGCATTGTGATTCCTCCAGTTTCTTTGTTCTTTTTCAAGATTGCTTTCGCAATTCCGGGTCTTTTGTGGTTCTGTACAGATTTTAAGATTGTTTGTTCTAGTTCTGTGAAAAATGTTGGTATTTTGATAGGGAATACATTAAATCTGTAGATTCCTTTGGGTAGTATGGACATTTTAACAATATTTGTTCTCCCAATCCATGAGCATGGAATATCTTGCCATTTGTTTGTGTCATCTTCAATTTCTTTCAACCCTCTTTTATAGTTTTCAGAGTATAGATCTTTCACGTCCTTGGTTAGATTTATTCCTAGGTATTTTATTATTTTTGGTACAACTGTAAGTGGGATTGTTTTGTTAATTTCTCTTTCTGCTACCTCATTATTAGTGTATAGAAATGCAGTGGTTTTCTGTATATTGATTTTGTATCCTGTGACATTACTGAATTCATTTATCAGTTAGTAGTTTTTTGGTGGAGTTTTTAGGGTTCTCTATTTATAGTATTATGTCATCTGCAAATAATGAAAGTTTTACTTCTTCCTTACCAATTTGGATGTTTTTCTTTCTCTTGTCTGATTGCTCATGCTAGGATTTCCAGTACTGTGTTGAATAAAAGTGGTAAGAGTGGACGTCCTTGTCTTATTTCTGATCTCGGGGGAACAGCTCTGTTTTTCACTACTGAGTATGAAGTTAGTTGTGGGTTTTTTGTGTGTGGCCTTTATTATGTTGAGGTATGTTTTCTCTGAACCTACTTTGTTGAGCATTTTTATCATGAATGGATACTACACTTTGTCAAATGCTTTTTCTGCATCTTTTGAAATGATCATATGGTTTTTATTCTTTCTCTTATTGGTGTGATGTATCACACTGATCTGCAAATATGAACTTACATTCTGGGAATAAATCCCATTTGGTCGTGGTGAGTGAATTTTTTAATGTATTGTTGAATTTGGTTCGCCAGTATTTTGTTGTGGATTTTTGCATGAATGTTCATCAGGGATATTGGCCTGTAGTTCTCTTTTTGGTGGTGTCTTTATCTGATTTTGATATCAGGGTAATGAGGGCTTCAGAGAATTAATTTGGAAGCTTTCTTTCCTCTTCTGTTCTTTGGAAAAGTTTGAGAAGAATAGGTATTAGCTCTTCTTTAAGTGTTTGGCAGAATTTACCTGTGAAGCTGTTTGGTCCTGAACTTTTGGTTGTTAGGAGTTTTTTTGATTACTGATTCAATTTTGTTGCTGGTAATTGGTCCATTCAAATTTTCTGTTTCTTACTGATTCAGTTTTGGGAGGTTATATGTTTCTAGGAATTGATCTAATTTCTTCAAGGCTGTCAAACTTGTTAGCATATAATATTTCATAATATTCTAATTCTTTTTTTATTTCTGTGGTGTCAGTTGTTATTTCTGCTCTTTCATATTTGAGTTTGTTTGAGTCCGCTATTTTTTATTTTTGATGTGTCCGGCTAAAGGTTTATCAATTGTGTTGATCTTTTCAAAGACCATCTCCTGATCTGATGGTTTTCTAATTTTCTATTTCATTTTTTTCTGCTCTAATCTTTATTATTTCCTTCCTTCTGCTGGTTTTAGGTTTCATTTTTTTCTCTAGCTTCCTTAGGTGTAAAGTTACATTGTTTGCAATTTTTCTTGCTTCTTGAGGTAGGCCTGTATTGCTATAAACTTCCTCTTAGAATAGCTTTTAGTACATCCCAAAGATTTAGCATCATTGTGTTTTCATTTTCATTTGTCTCCGTGTATTTTTTTATTTCCTCTTTGATTTCTTGGTTGACCCATTCATTATTTAGTAATGTTACTTAACCTCCATGTATTTGTGTTCTTTCCAGACCTTTTTCTTGTAATTGGTTTCTAGTTTCATAGTATTGTGATCAGAAAAGATGCATGGTATGACTTCAATATTTTTTAATTTGTTGAGACTTATTTTGTGGCCTAACATCTATTTTAGAGAATTGTCTTGTGCACTTGAAAAGAATGTGTATTCTGTTTTAAAATGTAATATTATATCTGTTAAATCTATCTGGTCCAGTGTGTCATTCAAAGCAACTGTTTATTTTCTGTATGGATGATTCATTGATGTAAGTGGGGTATTAGAGTCCCCTACTACTATTGTATTACTATTGATTTCTTCCTTTATATTTGCTGTGAGCTGCTTTATGTATGTATTTGATACCATGTTGGCTGCATATGTATTTACAACTGTTCTATCTTGTTGGATTGTTCCCTTTATGATTAGGTAGTATCCTTCTTTGTCCCTCAGGATAGTCTGTTTTGCATCCTTTCCCCCATGTTTTAAGTGTATGGTGTAATATTTTGCATCCTTTTATTTTGTGAATCTCTTAACTGATTTTTTATAGATGTACTTATTAATTTAATTGCTTTTGTACTTCCTACTTTTCTTACTCCTCCTTATGGTCTTTCCTTTCCACTCAGAGTTCCCTTCAACACTTCTTATAGAGCTGGTTTAGTGGTAATGAATTACTTTAACTTTTGTCTTGGAGACTCTTAGGAGGAAAATCTCTCCTATTATGAATAATAGCCTTGCTAGATAGAGGTTTTTTCTTTCAGCACTTGGAATATATCATGTCACTTTCTTCTGGTCTGCAAAGTTTCTGCTAAAAAATCAGCTGATAGCCTTATGGGGCTGCCATTGTATGTAACTGTTTTCTATTGCTGCTTTAAAAATTCTCTATCACAACTTTGTGCCATTTTAATTACAATGTGTTTCGGTGTGGACCTCCTTGGGTTCATTTTGTTGGGGGCTCTCTGTGCCTCCTGAATCTGGACTTCCATTTCCTTCCCGAAATTAGGTAAGTTTTAAGCTATTATTTCTTCAAATAAGTTTTCTGCCCCCTTTTCTCTTTTCCTCCTAGGAACCATATAATGCAGTGTTGTTATACTGAATGATGTCACCGAGTTCACTTAATCTATTCTCATTTTTTGTTAATCTTTTTTCTTTCTCCTGTTCAGCTTGATTGCTTTCCATTACTCTGTCCCCCACATCACTGATCCATTCTTCTTCCTTTAGTCTATTTATCCCTCTAGTGTATTTTTAATTTGTTATTGGGTTCTTCATCTCTGATTGGTTCTTTTTTATGTTTTCTATCTCTTTGTTGAGGGTCTCACTGAGGTCCTGTACTCTTTTCTCAAGCCCAGTAAGTACCTTTATGACCTTTAAATTATTTATCAGGCATATTATCTCCGTTACTTATCTCCAATAGTTTAGCTGTCTTGCTGTGATTTTGTCCTGTTCTTTCATTTGGGACATATTCCTGTTTCCTCATTTTGTCTAACTCCCCATGTCTGTTTCTGTGTGTTAGGAAAGTTAGCTATGTCTCTTGCTCTTGAAAGTAGTGGCCTTATCAAGAAGAGGTCCTATAGTGCCCTGCAGTGCAATGTCCCTTCTTTATCAGAACCTGGCACTTATGGGTCAGACTATGTGCATTGTGTGCACCTTACTGTTGTGGCTGAGCTGCTTTTGCCTTCAGTCCAGTTGTCTTATATGGCTCTCTTTATCTGTTGCGGGCAGGGTTTGGGTCCCTGTGTTGTTAGTGGGCCAGTCTGGGGCAGCCTTGGGCATGAGTTGGGTTAGACCAGGTATTTTCCAGAGCTGCAGGAGCACTGCATTGCAGGGCACTCTCCCTGTGTTGTTCCCTGAGAAATTTTTGTTGGTGAGTGAGGCCTGTAGTCAGACCAAGTATCTGCCCCCAGCCCACTCCTGGGGCCACAATCAGATTGCTTGTGTGGTTTTAGTCCCCTTTCCCCTTTGAGGTGGTGCTGACCTGTCAGGGCTGCTTGTATATAGCCATGCTTGTGGCATTGCTTTGGATGGACTCACCAAGGCCAGACTGGGGGGTAGGTTTGCAGGAGATCGTGGGGGCAAGGTATGTCTTTAGCAAGGTAGGTGGAGAAAGTTCTTGGTGCAGTGGTTCACACAGGTATATCTGTATCTAGGCTGGGCGGGTGGGAGAGGGAAATGGTGCCTGCCAGTTTTGTTCTTGAGCATGTCTCCCAAAGATCTCTGCCCTTCCAGCACGTGCTCCGAGATTAGTAAACAAATCTCCCTCCCATATACCCCAGCTGTTTTTCAAACTGCTGCTTCAATGCTGTATCTTGGTGGGGCTATTTGTTATGCTGTCTCTTTAAGGGCAGGGACTCAGTTTCCTATCACTCTCTGGCTCACTGATTTTTCAAAGTTCCAGGTGTGTTAAGCCCCACTGTAAGAATTCATAATGTTAAGTCCCTCTGTGCCTGGTGTAGGGTTTGCTCCTCTCCTCTCTGCACCCACAGCGTCCCTCCCTTAGGTCCTGCAGGTGTTCAGCTCCCAACTACATCTCTGCCCTTTCTGCCCTCTTCAGTGTGGCCTCTTTTCTACAAATCTATAGGTCATTTTCCGGGTTATTTACACTGATGTGGGTGTTATCTAGGTGTATCCATGGGTTGAGGTAAGCCTAGGATTCTCCTCCTCTGCCATCTTCCCTGGAAGTTCCCAAAATTCTTGATTTCCCCCTCAAAGCTATTTATACTCTCAGACTTTCCCAGTTCAATAAATGGCATAACAACTATTCACCATGTTGCTCAAGCCATAAATCAAGAGGTCGTCCTTAATTCCTGTCTTCCCCTGACCACTGGGTGTAATACCTGGAGAGATTCCATCTACTCAGCCCCTAAAACATGTCTCAGATCCACCCACTCCTCTCCATTTCCTCAGTCACCCGTCTCATCTAGGCTACCACCACTACTCTATCCAGAATTATTGCAGTACATGTCCTAATAGTCTTCCTTCTTCCTTATGCAACCAGAGTGATCCTAAAACACACATCAGATCATGGCACCTCTGCCCCAAATACCTAAACCTAATTTCCCCCATGCTTCTCTCTGATGCCCAGGTTTTTCTATTCCTAGAATAGACCAAAACTCACTCCTACCTGAAGCCTTTGTGTCACCTGTTCCTTCTACCTATCATAGTATCCCCCATATTTCTGCATAGCTGACTCCCACTTGTCATTTAGGTCTCAACTACATGAAGAGGCTTTTCCTGGGCCATCCATTCTGAGGTAGATACCTAGTCACACTCAAGTGTATACTTGCTTTTAATTCTGTGTAGCATTTATTGATGGAGGTTTGTTCGTTATCTATCCTCCCCCACAAAAAAATGAAGTTAAATGTCCAGGAGTTGTCCCAATATTTTGGGGTTATCCTAGACTATTGTTTCTCATATGGACTGAAAAAATCTTTTCCTGGCAGGTGTCTCCATCTGACTTTACTCTGGTCTCCATAAACTTCCAGACGAGCACAACTGGGTTGTGTGCCATGAGTGCTTGTAAAATATTCATTGAAAAGCCTTCAGTGATAAATATGAAAATATATGGTGAATAATACTGATGTCCTTTAACTGCCTCAACAATCCCTCCCTCTCAACTGGTATCCATGTTCCATTTTCCTCAGGTCCAGTTGTTTACTGTTGAAATATTCCATGATTCCTAAGAATATGTGAAGTCCTTCCCACAGTCTTGTGGAGATATAATCAATTCGTGTTGGAAGGTAGCCAAAGGGCATGGATCCCATGGTCTTTCAGCAGGCTCCAAATCTCACAGTGCAAGAGAAATGAGAGAGGCCTTTCCAGCCTTCCTTGTCTGAGCATTCCTGAGCAGAGCAGATGGCTAGGGCCAGGGCAGATATGGAAACATCAAAAAATGAGGCAGTAGTGTGGTGAAAAACTCCCTCCAAGGCCCTTCCGGAGAGCTCACAGTTCAAGCATTACCCAGGAA
Source organism: Nasua narica (assembly GCA_028533885.1). Classification (NCBI taxonomy): domain Eukaryota; kingdom Metazoa; phylum Chordata; class Mammalia; order Carnivora; family Procyonidae; genus Nasua; species Nasua narica. The sequence goes on along the minus strand of CM052807.1, from coordinate 100,666,620 downwards.
TGGCCTGTTTGACTTTGCACAGGGGCTGAAAGTGGTTTTAACAGCTTTGTAGCTCAGCTCAGTCTGGTTCAAGGCTTAGCTTGCCCTGGCCCTGCTCACCTTTTCACCCTCCCCTCCCCACTCTGCAGACTAACTGCAAGTTCTCAACCAGCCACTTCTCTTTACCACAGGAGCTTTGCACATGCTGTTCCCCCTCTCTCCCTGCCCCCTCACCAGGCAAACTCTAGCTTATCCTCCAACTGTTTAGACATTACCTCATTTATAGTATCAATTAAGTATTTATGGTGGCCTTACTGTTATTTACTGGGTTGCCAGGAGCTTTTCTAAGTTTGGGGAAACAGTGAAGAGAATAAAATCGTACACTGTGTGAAGGATGAAGGAATAAGCATGATAGGATGTATGTGGCATAAAGAATATAGCAGAAGAGGAGAGCAGAAATTTTTGTATTGGGTGAACAGGTGAGGAGGTGATGTTTGAGCTGTGACCTGAATGACATTAGGGTGTAAGGCATTCAGGTGTCTGGGGAAAGGCATCCCACAGAGCAGATGATGTGAGCAGAGGCCCCGGGTGTGGTCTTGGCAGGCAGGGAGAAGCAAAGTCAGTGTGGCCAGACCTCACGTTGAGGAATTCGGGTTTATTCTGTAATGGAAACTACTGTAGGTTTGGGAGCTGGAGAGTGACATAACCTGGTTCACCTTCTCTAGAAGTCCCCTGGCTCCCTAACCACAGCGGACCCTCCCTCCCTCCATCCCCATTTTCAGTACTGAAGCTGTGTTTGCTCCCCATCTGTGTGCCTTCAAGAGCAAGGGCCAGGTCTCATTCACCGCCCATCCTTTGAATGCCTTGCATACAGTCCTTATGCAGTAATCATGTATGAAAAGGACAAACACGATTCTCACATACCTGTTGGTCTGTGACAGGACTGCAGGCCTAGTGTTGGTTTCCAAGAAGTGTTAGGACGCATGTGTACACCCTGGTACAGGTACCGTATAACAGGCATCAGCCTTTCTGTTTTAAAGCAGATCGACCCATCTGAGCAAAAGACTCTGGCCAATCTGCCGTGGATTGTGGAGCCGGGACAAGAAGCCAAGAGAGGAATTAATACCAAGTATGAAACCACAATTTTCTGATACTCACCATCCTCCTGTCCTCGCGGTGCCTTGCACGCTGAGCAGTCCCGGAGCAGGCTTCCCTTCGCGCCTCAGTTTCCACCCAGCCCAAGAGGAAGACTGCTCTGTTTGTGTGGCCTTGTCACGGGCGAAAGGCCGCTGGCCATTCCTGGGGACGTTCTTTCTGCACCAGTGACAGAAAGTGTGCAACCAAGACTTTCCAGCCGTAACCCCTGAGAGGCATGAGTTGAGATTTTTCGCTGACTCTCCCGACTCCCCTCCCTGCCACCACCTAAGGCATTTCTAATGACTCTGCCCCCAACACTGCTTTGCTGAATTTGGGGATAATACCTTTTAAAAAAAAAAAGGTACAGGGGATCTCTAATACTGCCTAAAAGTATAAAAATCTTGGATTTTTCACAGTCAACAGTTTAAAAGGTAGAATCAGAACAGAACTGCCCCCATAAAACACCTGTAAAATCCTATCACTGAGCATCATTTCACACATAAGGACAAATACCACCCCCATGATTGCCAGGAAATCCTGTTTCCCAATTTCTATATTTGTGGATTTTATATGTAATCAACCATGTCAGATAAAACATTTACATCTATGGATTGATTCAAAATTTAAGAATGATTCAAAACAGAAGAGTTTATTATGCACAGAAAAATGTGTCTTGTATTAAATATTTTTATTAAAAGAATGTTTGATTAATGCACTGATAAGAAAACTAGGTTAGTTGTGAGGGATGTTTCTGGTTTCATTTCAAATAACTAAATTTTTACTGCTACCACCAAGAGGACTGGCTTGGGCGTGGCAAAGCGCTGATGACACTCCCCAGAGCAGGAGATTAAGGGCAGGCAGACTGGCATCCAACCGAAAGTGCTGATGCAGCCATAAGCTGCAAAGATTGTTTTTTTAACCTTCACAGTGTTTTAAAGAAAAAAATCTAGGGCTCCTGCTTGTCAAGATTTCTGTCATGGAAACCTTGTTTGAGAAAGGTGTTAATAAAATTCTATTGCAAAAATTTTTTTCTAGAAAAAAAAAATACAAAAAAAAAAAAAAAAGGAGAGATTCCAAAGTAATAACTCTTTTCTTGAAACAAATAAATGTTTGCTTACTATTTGATTAAATAAAATTTACTTACATTTCTTTAAGGTATTTTAATTTTTTTAATGTCTCTGTGGAGTATTTGTATGATACCATAATGTATATTTATGTAGAATCAAATTATATAAACAGTACCAATATCATTATAGAATAAAATAACATTTTAACGTATATTGTTCTAACTGATCATATTGTGAATCATTTTGAAGTTCATTATAGCGATATTGATAAATTGTGGGATTGTCTTAATGTTTTTTTTATTAACTAATATTATTTCAAACCTGAGGATTATCAGTTATTCATCAGTTGGTGAGTTTTAAAGAAAGATAATTAAATTTTATTTCAAACTGACAAATGTATATGGATTTAGTTCAGTGTTGAAGAATTTTAATACAATATTAAATTACTTGACCTGAACAGTTCCTTGTATATATTTTGCCTATTCACTGTTGATATGTATGTAGTAAATGGAGAGTAAAATAACACTGAAATATGGTACCAAAAGGTAATTGTATAGGAGCAAAGTAAATAGTAGCTTTGCTAAAACAGAAACATATGTGTAAATATGCTTGGGCTTCCAGTTATAAATTTTGTAATTTTTGTCATTATTTATATCCTATATAAAAAAAAAAAAGCACACAAAATAAAACGGAAATTGTACAGCCACCGGTGCTTGGCATCGTTCTGTGAGCACCTTCCCACTTCCATTTAGGAAGAAAAGCAAAGGCCCAGCCTCTTCAACAGCAATAGCTAAAGGGCTTTTTTATTTGGCAAAATTTAGAAAATTTACTTCTAAGTTCAACCAGTCTGAGAAAGATACATTGGCCTTTAAAGCTTAAATTTCAGCCAAAAAATCCCCAATGTCTTTAAATATTACAGTAGGCTACAACGAAAAATTGCCAAAACAAATTTCTAAAAGGGCAAGGACCACCCAAATAGATCATTTGTATGGGACAATATAGATAGCATATTTGGAAAAACCTCTACACATTTGTCTCAGATTGGGCTGCTAAATAGAATATCAGACTATGTGGCTTAAACAACAGAAGTATTTCTCACAGTTCTGGGGGTGGGAAAGTCCAAGATCAAGATGCTGGCAGATAAGTGTCTCTCTGAGGGCTCTTCTCTTGGTTTGTAGGCATCTTGCTGTGTGGTCATATGACCTCTGTGTGTGTGTGTGTGTGTGTGTGTGTGTGTGTGTGTGTGCGCGCGCGCCCAAGTACGTATGCACAGCAAGTGGGGGAGCAGCAAGCTCTCTGGTGTCTTTTCTTATAAGGGCACTAATCCCATTCTGAGGGCCCTACCATCATGAGCCTATCTAACCTATTATCTCCCAAAGGCCCATCTCCAAATACCATCACATTGGAGGATTAGGCTTCAACATAGGAATTTTGGTAGGAGTTAAAACATTACATAACATCAGTCCTTCCATTTTCCTAAAACACATGTGCCAGCGGCAAGTCAAATGATATAGGGCCATGTGAGAGATACCAGAAAGATCGACGTTTCACATTCCATATCCTGTGACTTTCAGGAGATCTCCCCTGCACTGCTGGATCTAAGTCTGTTACTCTTTGAAACACACACCAAAACATATGAGGTGCTACCAGCCGGACATGCACCGACACATAGCTTTGAAAACACTAAAACCAACCTGAGAGGGGATGACATTCACAGAAGCATGAAGGGCAGGTTTCCTGAAGAAAGGTTTGGGCTTGGATTTTAGATGGTAATGTTTCAACTGGGCTAATTTGGCCCCTTTTTATCTTTGGTAACCACCAAAAGGTCAGCAGTCCTCTTCTCTCTGTGGATCAAATGCTTATTTGTTATCAGTTATGGTCCCCGCATGAAGCAGATGGCACATTCCAACTGGGATATTTTAAGAATTTAATAAATAGAATATTTACATAGGTGTTGGCAGCATGTAGGGAAACAGATGAGTGGGACAGTGTCCCTGGGCTGGTACAATGGCCTGAGGGAGAATGGGAAAGGAAAAGGCTTTGTGGAGGGGGCTACCAGACAGGCTGAGGGACATGGCCAGCTGTAGTGGCCCTCAAAGAGGCAGCCAGAGATTAAAATAACCTGATATCACTCTCCACCCTGCATTACCTGAACCCACTGGAAGCCAGAGGACAAGGAGCCCATTGATACGGTCTACACAGGGCAGGGCAGAGGGAGGAGAGGTCTGAGGGGCAAATAGAAGAGAGCCAGCTCACATAAAGAAGAAGGGATATGCAGCTGATTTCTTGAAGTTACATTAGTAACTGCAGTATCCATGGGGGATGGGGATCCTTGAATGCTAATGTTATTCCAAAAAAGAACTTTAATTCAATTACTCAATTTTTTTTCTGACATTATATTCTATGATAAGCTTGGGTGAATGAACCCTATGAAAATTATGCTTAGTTAATTCATTAATAAGTTATGGCAGTGGCTTTTCTCAAGACATAACATCTTTTCTGTTAGAACAGGAATATTATGGGGATATATAATGTTTGGATATGATGGGGCAGAAAACAGGCTTAGATAATGAACACATGGCTAAATTCTCAAAAATAAAAATTCACCCTTGGACCCCAGGTAACATTGCTCTTAAGCTACTTCTGAAAAGAAAGGAAAATGTGATGAGCGGGCTATCCTCCAGAGTTCATTCTTCTCCCACAGAACTGGAATATAATGACCATGTTCAGAAGTCTATATGGAATAAAGCCTTTTTTAAGACATTTTTTCAGTTCTCTTTTTATAGAAGGTATTCACTGAGTATGTTTCCTATGAAAATCAAGCAATCTGATGGTAACAAACACATTTTCTTAAAATATAATTGGGGAACCAGCCAACACAGGCCAGCAGAGTCTACCTGCACAAAGGCTGCATCGGCCCGCCCCCAGCTCCATTCCTGCCCCTACGCCCAGCCCATCCCACACCTATTTACTGCTGTCTGTGCAGATGTACAAATGCACCCGGCATCTGGCTGCCCCAGCAACAGAGTCGTGTGTCCCACAGAAACCAGCTCCAAAGCAGGCAGAGAATTTCCTGAGGCTCACTGCCCAATCACCATCCTGCATCCTGTGAAATTCCATTAGTACCCATAAGCCAGGTCTTATTTTTGTGGGGGAATTAACCCTAAGAATTTGGTGCAGACCTAGGAATACCAGTCCCACTTAACTGTTTCCTCTCTTCATCCCAGGCCAATCTACTCACTGACAACTTCCTCTGTGTTCATCATGGCTCCATTCTACTTAAACCGTTAATGCAAAGATGATCATTTCTGACCCAACACACTGCACCTTGTGTGTAACTCATAAGGAATTATAGCTACAAATTATCATTGAAATAGTTTTTGTGTGTAAAAGCTGCATAGGCATTTAACTTCCCAAGACTAGTTAATGACCAAGGAGGTAAAGGCTTCATCAGACTGCAACAGAGACTGCACTGGACAGCTCCATTAGGGTCACCACAACAGCTGAGGTTTTCTCAGAGCTTCAGAGAGCAGAAGAGCATGCAAGTCACAGAGCAGACTTCACAAGCACAGCAGAGCTAGTGTGCGTCTTCCAAGTCCTGCCCTTTAGGAAATATCTAAGTTACATCTCAGAGGACAGCACGAGCAAGCTGAGATGGAGTTGTTCTTACTCATGACGTGGTAATAAAAACCGTTCAAAGAAATCCATATTCAATAATTTACTTGTCCTCTGGGTGTCTCAGTGCCTCCTCAATCAAGCATCCCAGCATCTGCTCCCTGAGGAGCCTGCGGCTCTCCCTCTCCTCAATGAGACACGTGAGAAGGGAAGTCAAGACACCTCCAAGTGAGAAGCAACATCAGCTGTTTTCTGACATTTGAGAGGCTGATTTCTCTCCACTTATCAAAAGTGCATGCTTAGTTTTCTGAGAGGAAAAAAAAAACAAAAACAAAAACCCCAACGTGCTAAGTGTTGAGTCAAGGGAGACTGGGAAGAAAGGCACAGGAAACTCGGGAATACCATTTGAGCAGGCCATTTCTGGGGTGTGCGTCTGGGTAGGGAGGTGGAAAGTTGCAAACGCATATGGCTTCAGAGCCACACAGGTGTCATGAGTGAGGGGGCTGTGATGATCTACAGAGCAACTGCCTCATTTCAGGGGGCAGCTGCTACTTACTTTCAGCTGATTGTTGCCAGGCAGAAATGAAGACCCTGGGTCAACAGATTTCCTAAGAAACCAGTATTTATGCAAAATCACCAGATTTTCAAATGCTGGCAACAAATACAGCATTTAAAAAAATAAGTGTGGGCCAAATAAAACTCATCTGTAGGCTGGGCGTGATCCATGCATCACTTCTTTGTGACTTTCTGAGATTCTACCAAGCTTCAACAGCCTCACAGCCAGCTAGATGTCCAGCTACTTATCAGAGGAGGAACAGTGTGTTTGTGGCTAGAGTGAGGGGGTAGAGGAGGCAGAGATGCAGAGTCACTGACATTTGCTGGACTGCTCTTATACACGTTGGTTTATTCAGTATCAGGAACTGAATTTAGGGACTAGTAGCAAAGACCAGAAATAACAGTCTCTTAAACGGGGAAAGGTTGAATTTTTTCTCATGTAATATGAACTTCAGAAATAGTACAGGGCTGGAATGGGAGGTCCACAAGCCCCTCTACATTCGCATTATGTCATCCTTAGCATATAGCATCTGTTAAGTCACCTCATGATCACAAAATGGCTGCTGGAGCATTATCCAGTGTATCCATGTTCCAGACAATAAAAAGAATAATGACCTAAGGTCTCCTACCTCCCAACTGAGTAAGGCAATCTTTTAGGAGCTTTTCAAGCCACAACCCTTTGGCCACCCCTACATAGGCAGCTGGAAAATGCAGCTATTGATTTTAGCTGAGCACACTGCAGCCCCCAACAACTCAGGAGTTATTAGTGAGGAAAAGGGAAAGACTGGATATTGAGATGGCCACCAACAGTGTCTGCCATGATGGCAATAATCATGGCACTAGGTAAAAAGTGAAAAACACATAGGTGAGACACCTGGATAGAGAAAGCCATGACCAGAGGAGGAACTGATGGTAATAACCCTAAAAGAGTTGCTCTATAAATCAGCCATCAAATCCAACCAGGAAAGATCACCATATCTGTGTTAATAGACATATCAAACATCTGTGCTGCCCAGCAACACTCCTGAGCCTGTCATGACAGAGCAGGTATGGGAGCACACTACAGAAGCAGTCATCAAAGTGTAGCTGGCAGCTGGACAGACGAACAGGCAATGGCCTGGTCATCAAGGGGTACAGAGCAAAGGGTACTGGTTTTCAACCTCCACTTCACTCTGGAATCACCTGGGGAACTTTAATACGGATGCCTGGGTCCCATCTCCAGAGATTCTGAATTAATTGGCCTGGGATGAGGTCTGGGTTAGGGGAGGTTTTTGTTTTCCAGATAATTTTGGTGCAAAAAAGTGTAAGAAGCTTCACCCCTGGGTGGATGAGGCCCTCCTGATCCCCTAAGAAGTTGGGCAGCACACCAGAGGCTCCTTGGGAAGCAGGTCCTTGAGAAGATTAAAACATTTGCTGAAGGACAGCTAGGACATTAGTGTGGCCAGGACTTGAACTTGGATACACCTGACAGCCAAAGCCAGAGTTCTATCATACTCCCAAGCACCAACCCAAGCAGCAAGCCCAAGGTCTTTTCTCCATTCTCATTTCCAATCCTCCACTACTCATGGGTGCATTCACATCCCAAAGAGAAGAAAGCTTCAGACAGCTCAAAAGAAAGCAGATGACAGCTTTCCTACTGAACAAAGTCTGTCTCCTGGGAGCTAACAACCAAGAAGATAGATCTACCACGAGGTAGAAAAGGATACCTGGAGAAAGCAAAAGTCACAGGTTCCCACTCTGTAAACCATGGAAACATGGGCAACAAAAGAATGGAAATTTTTAACTGAAACAAAAGATGGTAATGCTATTGAGACCTGTACTGGATGCTTGACATATCTTTCAAGCCTCACAAAGAACTCTGCAATCAAGTATTGTCCCTATTTGACAAATAAGGAAACTGAGGCTCTGAGAGGCTCACCTTTTCAAATGGAAGGAAAAGGAGAAAAGGAAATGAAATCAGGTGGCAGAAGGGCTGCCACTAATCTCAAATGAACCCCCTAAGAGTTTCAAAGTAGAAATAAGCATCTCCAGGGGGCAGGCCATAAGGCTACCACCTTGCCTGCTCAATGTTGAATCATCCGAGAATTGAGACCAGGCTGGGTAGTAGCCAAATGCTGGCAAACCCAAAGTATCCCCCAACTTCTGCAAGCCATTTGACTCCTACCAGAATAGACCCTGCTTCTTTTTCCAAACAGCAATCTCTACAGACACAGCGATGGGCTAACCAGAATACCAAAAGTAGAAGGTCCTCAAGAGCAGGGACCATCTCTGACAGCTCAGGACTTAGGATTAGTTATGACACATGATAAATGAGTGAAATGAATAATGAATTTAAGTGCATAACTGAAATGATGCTCCTGGATCCTCTCACCCAAGGGCTTTAATGAGGCAGCCAACTGCATGAACCAAAAACCCCAACTCCACCACTTTGCTGTGGGGTGCTGGTGATTTAACCTCTCTGCACCTGTTTCCACATCTAGACAACTGAGATAATACCTTGCAGCCTTGTATTAGGACTCAATTAAATAATGTGTGGAATGTGCCCAGCATAGGGCCTAGCAAAGAAAACAATAATAAAAAATAGCTCTTCCTTCCTCTAAAAAGGATTTGTTAGGTATCAGAAAGTTATTTGACAGAGTGGGGCAAATAAACACAAGGTGAAGGGTTTAGAATCACTGCTAATTGAAGATGAATCAGAGATGAGAAACACAGATCTCCAAAATCTTCCCCAGGGGCTGAAACCCACGCCTTAACCCCTAGACTAGTGTTCATCTGCCATCAACACAGGAGGATTCCACTTCCAATTGAAACTGATATTCAACTTGCAGCCCAGTGGGTCTGGGTCTCTCAGTAAAGAAAATCGGATTTTGACTTTGTCCCAGATTAACTGCCTGGGGTGTAGTTCTTCTCTAAGCTAGGACTGCAGAGTCTGTGGATCCACTCAGGTTACTATGAAGATAGAACAAGGGCTGGACGGTCCTTGTGTGCTCCTGCTCCCAGGCAGGAGGCTTCATCCAGCTACCGGGTGTTCTCCAGTTTCATCAGATGCTCAGGACCACCCCACCCAAACTTGGGCCTGCCAGCTCTCTGTACTTACTTACTCGAGCCCTGGGTGATGGGAAATTACAGAGGCAGATTCGCTGTTCGCTTCTCTGCGATAAGCAGTATTCCCAGTTCAGAAGACCTAACCTCATAAATGAATTTACATATGAACACCAGCAGCTCTTTTTCCTGACTCATAATTTAAATGAAAATTTCCCAAGTTTTGGTCTTCTTACCTCATCTGACTTAGAAGTAATACGCTGTTGATGCCAAATGACTTCAAAGACCTGGTCTCTGGTGAGTCCCACGTTTGATGCACATTTTTCTACCCCTTCCCTGTAAATATACAAAACTACACTATTATTCTATGGTTAAACTCATAGCCTGATAGCAGCTAATATTCCAATTCAGGCATTTAATAACTGTATAGTAAGTCCCTAGTTTTAAGCGGAGGGGTTATGAGCAAGGAAATCTGTTCAAGTGACAATCTTCAGAGACCAAGAATTATTTGAAAATCATTTCCTCCTTCTCTAAAGGTTGGTAAGTAAATTATAATAACATAATGTTAAATAACAGATTGCCATACTTGCCAACGTAAACACTTCAGGGACATGTTTATTCATTTCATATAATCTAGAAGCAAATCTTTTTTATTCAAATGAAGTTTTACTTTCCTCTAATGATGCTTCATAATAAAATGCCAAACTAAAGCAGAAAGATAAAAAAAATGCTGGTGACCTGCTACTTCTTAATTAGCCTCTTGATATCCTAGTGCAGAAGGAGAACACAGAATGTACTACGGGCATTCAAGCATACGTACAGGAGTTTCAATCATTCAAAAAATATATATTTTTTGAGATTCCCAACTGGAGCTGGGCTTATGTCAGACTGTGATGTAAAAGATATAGACCTGGCTTCATGGAGCTTACGATCTAATGAGGGACTCCAGTAAGTAAACAATAGGGGGTGCTAACAGAGAAGAGGGCACTACGAAAGGGCTGGGCAGACCTTAGCAGAAGTGTTCTCTCAAAGAATATATGAAGGATAAGAAGGAATCAGGGGAAAAATTAGGCAGGAGATGGGCAGTACAGAAGAGAGAACAATGTATACCAAGACACAGTAGCAAGAGAGCACACAGCAGGTCCAGGATTTTAAAGAGAAGTGACAAATCGCTTCTCGGCCTTTTGGCTAAGATCAAGTGTAAAGAGAAGTGACAAGATTAAGATGAGCACTTTGGAAAGATTAAGCAGAGGGACACGACTGCTGGCAGAGACAGCAGCCAGGGAACTGTCGCCAGGCCAAAGATGACACAACCTGAATTACACTAAGGAATGTTCACTGAGCGCTTTCTTGGCCCAAGAACTGAGGTAAGTACTTCATGAGCATTACTTTATTAAATCTTTACAACAACCATGAGAAGGAAGAACAGATACCCATTTTACAGATATAACTGCTGATATTTTCTTGTTTTCTTATTATCTATTACTCCCAATCTCTCCCAACAACTAGAATGTATTTATGTGTTACCCCAGCTGCTACTTAAAATAGTGCTTGGCACACAGATTTCCAAGCCACATGGGAAAGACAGGCAGGTGGCTGAACAAACAAACCAATGAAGAAATTCTGCCCCAAATCACATTGAGTTAAGAGACCCACACCCACTGCATTCACTAAAACTTACCACACCAAGCTGCAGTTCTTATTCTTTGTGGTCCTTCTCAGTCTCCTGTGCTGTTCCCCCGTCTCACCAACCTCGGACTGCCCTGGACTCTGGGGTAGGACTCCAATCTTGTCTATCAACACTTGTTTCACTGCTGATCTCATCTGAGCCTATGGTTTTAAATACATTTGATTCACTAATGATTCTCAGATTTATATCTCCATCACAAATTTTTCCCATGAACTCCAGATCCTTTTATCCAACCACCTACTCAACACCCCCACTTGGATATCTAATGGTCATCTCAAACTTACTATGTCCAAAATCCCGCTTCATCTCAGTTCTTCCAATTGCTCAAGCCAAAGAGGCCAAAACCTTGGTATCATTCTTGTCTCCCTCACCACCTTTATCCAATCCACTGGCAAATCCTATTAACTCTTATCATTAAAATATATACAGAATCCAACTGTCACAACCCCTACATTGCCTTTCTAGTCTGGCTGCCTTCATTTTGCCCAAATTATTGCAAAAGCTTCTCACTATTACCCTTGCTCCTACCCTTGCCTGCCCCCCTTTTTCAACTGAATCTTAATTTCCCACTGCCAAAGGAACCAATAAAAGCTTAAGTCAGATCACTCCACTGCCCAAACTCCTCCAGTAGCTCCTACCGCAGAGTAAAAGTCCTTACAGTGAGCAAGGAGGCCCTGCACGGTGATGTACCTCTTGTCACACTCCACCCCCCCACCCCCCTCCGCAGTCTTCTCCAACCACACACCAGCTTCCTTGCCAGCTTTGTAACAGAGCAACCCATCCACTGTCCTGTCTTTGTGCTCACTGCACTCTTGCTTGGGAATCTCTCCAGATACCTGGATGACTCACTCCCGCACCCTTCAGGTCTGGACTCAAGTGTCAGCTTCTCAGTAAGCAACTCCATCTAAAACTAACACCTCTCCCCTCCCTGCTTAAACATGCCAACTAATATGCTATAGATTCTACTTACTTTTTTTCTGTCTCTCCTTGGCCCTAAACTGCAGTAGGAAAAAGACTGTTTTGCTCACTTTTATATCCCCAATTCCTACAAAAAATGCCAGGCACATGGTAGATCTCAATAAATATTTACTGAATGAAAGAATAAATAAATGAATTCTCTTTACAGGCTCTTCACCATGCCAGTCACACCAGGTAGCAATCATCAGAGATAAACTGAGGAGATAAAATTTTGATAAAATTAAATCAGACATAGTTGGTAAAACATTAATAGAAAGGATAACAGCTTTAGTTTGAAGAATCTCACATTTGTTTTCTTATTAACAAAAGACAAGCAAGGAGTCTGAAACAATCTGAAAATGTTTTTCAAAAATATTTTAGGAATTTTATTTTTCATAAAATTTTTTCCTTCATGTATTAAAATGTATACCAAAGCAGAAAAAAAAATCATGTGACCTGCATCATAAATACAAAACCGTTTTCAAAACATACAAGACACATACAATGTAAAAAAACCTTTACATATACAAAAGGCAATGTAATTTCCATTACAAAAAATAAAGCAAGGGATAATGCTTGAAAAACGTTCATCTGCAAGTAAAAACAAAACCTTCCCCTTGACTGACCACGTGAGCTACCTGGAAAACCGCAGCTTCATTATGATAGGCTTCTCTTCTTCCTTCAAGTTACCTTGTTTTTTTACTTTGCCTTTTTGTCATGTTACCTTTTCTTCCCATTTTTCTTTTTATTTTAAAGACAAGGGCCAATCAAGGTTTTTTAAAAGCCGATGTTTGTTCTATACTTTAATAGTCAAGTGTCTTTTAATTCCAAAAGTTAATACTTTATATTCTGAGTTATAAATGAGTTCCTAAACACTGCATACAAATCAAATTATGATTTGGATACTCTAAGTACAAGATATCATTTACAGAAATTTTTTCATAAAATTAAGATTTTCACATCACATTTGCTTAAATCACAGTAAGACTATAAACTAGTTCCTCAACCCACCATAAAAAAAAAAAAGCAAAACCTTAATAATTCTATTTATGGCTCCCTTAAATGCTAAATAGTAATATTTAATCTAAAATAAATCTGGAGGGGTCTAGGCCCTCTACCTACACCACATCTAATACACACCAACAACAGAAACTGGCTCACTACTTGCCTACAATTAACACTAATACTCCTTTGACTTAAGTTTCTATTGCGGCAGCAAAATTTTTGAATTTTGGTTATTTTCTTATATGAACCACATCTATTATTAATTTATTGCCATTTCCCTTAACAATATATTGTCAGGGGAAATGGAGATTTAAACTGCAATTAAAGTTCCTAATCAAGTTTAAAAAAAAAGCTAGTTACTGATGCTGATATACTTGTTCCCTTCAAGAGCTATCTTTCCTGATTAACCTTGAAGGGAGGAAGGGAGGGAGAGAAGGTGGGGGAAAAAGAGAAGGAAAATAGATCGGTTGGTAGGTTAAAGGTGACATCTTCCAGAGTCACAATGATTCTTCTGTTAATGCATAGAAAACCACCGAGAATTCTCTTGAAATTCACCAAGAACAGCACTGACAGTGCCATTCATCTGAGTTAATAGTTAGAAGAAAATGTTTTTTTACTCTTCTTAGAAAAATTCTGTTAAAACTTAACTTCTGTTAAAACTGGCTCCTCTCCAATTATTTTATAAAAATTCAACTGTGGAACAATTGCTTTAAAAAAAAGGAAGAAGAAAGTGAGGATTATGAAAGGTCAAGTTCAGTCAAGTAACAAGTCTGGTACATAAAAAACCAGAGCAAGCAGGACAGCACCAAACGCAGAGACTGACGACCGGAGTCCGGCTGCAGCACAGAACTGCCATCAGCTAGTGAGGAAAAGATAGACCAATAAAATCTATTCTCTTCAACTTATATAATTTTTGCTTCAAAGAACTTTTGAAATCCAACACTCAGTTATCGAGTGAATTAAAGGAAACGCTGCAAACCGTGCAGGCAGACATAATATTTTTAAAGCAAGTTTAAAGGGTGCAAAATAAGCACCAAGATTGTAATTGGGAGAACTAGCCCCCTTGGAATATATGTGGTTCAGAAGGCAGGTCTGGTACCTGCATACCTGCCTGCATAATAATGGCATTAAAATACTTATTTCCTCCACATTATTCTCATTAATTATGTCAACCAATTTGAATGCATCAAGAGAGAATTTTACCAATAGTATAACAACGTATGTATTTACATTTTCATTTGCATCTTAAGGACAAACTGTTAACAATAATGATGATGACTATGAAAAACAAGATTAAAGGTGTGTTCATTTGGGAAAAAGCTACATTAATATTATTCATCCAACCACAAACACTTTTGTAATATATGCAATAACTGCAGAACAATTCACAGCTTTACAAAAAGTTGAAATATAGAGTTTCACTAGAATTTTTTCCAATTTAAAATTAAAGAGTTCGACTTACATCAAGCCTTAACTATTTTACTCTAACATCTGTAAAATATATAAAATACCAAGATTATCAACGGTCACATATGTTTTGAAGTCAGGGGACACGTGTATTTTCTTAAGATAGGTTCCATTTGTGTAGAAGGTCTGTGAGGATTCCCCAGTGACAACATTCCACCACTGTTCAGAGAAAAATAAAATTCTCATTAGATTGGTAATTACTCTGTGTGATAACTGTAGTAGTGCCAGCTGAATCCTTCACCCTATCATCTCCCCACTCTCAAACTTCAGCAAAAGCAGGGGAAAAAGTCTAAGGTTTAATGCTGAATATAGTATAATCAACCTGGTCAGCCCTTCCTGATTAATCCTGGTGACTGCCTCATAGCTACCAAACACCTAGCCCCACCGCAAGGCATGCCGGGAAAATGTGCATCCTATTGAAAGCTACAGACACAAGGCTGCACAAAGTCCACTATGGCTATGACTCGACTGAACTCTGCTGCCTGCATGTCTTTCTCATTGGAATGAACAGAAGAATGCCCCTCTTTTCTTTAAAAATGTCCCTTTGCAGACGACTGGTATTCTGATAGACACTGAGACTATTTTCTATATAGGCTACCAGATAGAATGTTCTCTCTACTCAATCTTCCTTTTCACCAAGAATGATTCAAAAGCCAATGAGCAAGTTTCTCTATAAAATAGTCTATACATTTATTTGCTAAATAAATACTGAACATCTCAAATGTAGCAGGTGCTCTGGCCAAATCCTTCCTTTCTCCTCCCAATAACTGAATTCCCTAAGATTACATTAGTGTTCACAGTCATTTATCAGATGGAGAGCTTACCCATGTATCTCACAGCTAAAATAAGGGCAAAAGAGACAATGTACATGAACCCCTTCTGAAGAGGGACATCGAGATTCAGAGTATTAACAAAATAATGGTGTCACTCACTTTTGTACCTGGGGCAGTGCCTAGCATTCTAGCAGTTGACTGGGTCAGCTATTTGTGTTCACTTAGTAACAGTAACTGATAAAAGTACACCCCACAGACTTCAGTAAACCTCACTGATGCAACTTGTACTAACTTGAAATTTTTCAAAACTGACAATTTTGCTTTATAAAATAGCAACGTAAACAAGACTGCAGAGGACACATTCCACCTACTTAAGAGAAGACTCATTAGTTTTTAGTCACTAGGAGCAAATTATAGAGACAGTAAGGCCTGTAGAGATCACCTAGTCCATCTGCCTCATTTTACAAATAAGGAAACCAGGGTTCTGAGAGAAGAAAGGCCTTGTCACCCACGGTGGTACTGCTAGCAGGTGGTAGAGCTGGAACAATCTCTGGGACCTAATCTAGTGCTCCCACCATCTCTTCTTCTATTCAAACAAACCACTTGGAAATACTACCTCACCCACTAACTGGAATATGGACTAAAAAACAATGACATTAAAAATAGCTAATACAGGGAATTTTTAGGGCAATGAAACTATTCCATATGACACTACAATGGTAGACACAGGTCATTATAAATTTGTCAAAATTCACAGAATGGAGGTGCCTGGGCAGCTCAGTCCACTGAGCGTCCAATTTTTTTTTTTTTTTTTAAGATTTTATTTATTTGAGAGAGAGAGAGACAGCAAGAGAGGGAACACAAGCAGGGGGAAAGAGAGAGTAGGCCTCCCACTGGGCAGGGAGCCCAACACAGGCTGGATCTCAGAACCCTGGGATCATGACCTGAGCCAAAGGGAGACGCTTACGACTGAGCCACCCAGATGCCCCAAGCATCTAACTCTTGATTTCAGCTCAGGTTATGATCTCAGGGTTGCGGAACTGAGCCCCATGTCAGGCTTCATACTCAGCAGGGAGTCTCCTTGAGATTCTCTCTCTCCCTCTCCTCCTGCCTTTCCTACCCCGCTCATGCATGCGTGCTCTTTCTCTTTCAAATAAATAAATAAATCTTAAGAAAAATTCACAGGAAGAATAATGCAAAGAGTGAACCCCAATGTAAACTATGAACTTAAGGTGCTAATGATGTGCCAATTGAAGTTCATCAATTGTAACAAATGTACCACTCTATCAATACTCTGGTGATAGTGGGGGAGGCTGGGCATGTGTGGGGGCAGGAGATACATGGGAACTCTATCTTTCTGCTCAATTTTGCTGTGAACCTAAAACTGCTCTAAGAAATAAAGTGAATTTAAAATAGCTAACATTTATTTAGAGTACACTATGTGACATTATGCATATTAATATGTATTAACTCCTTTAACAATATGTATATTAACACGTATTAATTCCTTTAACCCTCCCAACTCTGAGACAGATGTTGTTATTATACCCATTTTACAGATGAGAAAATCAAGGCATAGAGAGATTAAACAAACTCCGTAAATCATAAAGCTACTGAGGGGCAGAGCCAGGCTTTGACCTTGGGCAATCTGCCCAAGACTCACTCTCCTGACCATTACATTCTATTGCCTCTAAGTAATGGCACACCTCCATTTGTCACCACATATTCCATATTTCAAATCAGACTTTCTTCTCATTATTAGTGTGGTTTAATGTGGAACTGTCACCCCAACAGTATGTACTCCACGGCATAACACAAGTAAACAGCTAAACTACGTTATTTTTTTTGCTTTATAGGTAGAAATAACTTTGAAAGTTAAGAGCTTTTCAGCTACTGGATATCTACTTTATCTTCCTGACATGCAATTTATACAGCTTGGATTCCTTAGTAAACAGACTCAAGAGGCTCATTTCTTTGGACACTACAGCAGCTGTTCCTTTTTACTTTTAATGTGCTTTTGATAGTCTCATTAACATGCAAGGTGGATGCAGGCTGGGCTATATCATAATCAGTTTAACCAGGCTAGTAATCAAACTAGAGGGAAGAAAGCCTGTCATTTAAGCATGCAGACTGAACGTATAGTCTATAGGTTCTTACACCCTTAAGACACAAACCCCTACACTACAGACACCTATTCTGCTGCTCATTTCAAGGTTCTCCAAGAACTCCGGAAATCCGGTCACTGATTACTATCACATCTTGTAAGCCAGATTCATAATTATGCAATAGCCTTCTATGGGGCCCAGGGCATCAAATGACATGGTCTTTAGAAGTTCAGTGTCAAAGCTGAGCAGTTAAGTTTTTCAGCAGTTAATGGAGCTCAAGACTCCCTGCATCACCCTCAGAGCAGTCTAAGAGTCAGTTTGTCTTTACACTAAAGGAAAACAAATGGTGATAGTTTCACGATTCCCTGACCCTAACTAACTAAACATGTGTCCCAAAAGATACAGTTCAGTGCAACATTTTATAAAGAGCATTGTATTCTCAATGCAAACTCTTTGAAAAGGGTTCGTAAACAAACATCCCCTCAGAGAGCTCTTTTCTATAAGCTAGATTTTTATGCTGAGTGAAACTGCAATTACGTGGGTCTCATATAACCAAAAACTTCATTCGATATTTTCGAATATCCATACTGTGTTAGATAATTAATCAGAATTATTTCCTACACTTGAATGGTTTCAGGGAGAAATAAAAGTACTGTAAGATCTAATTTATTAGGAATCTATTTTAAGTGGTCAGTACAACATATAGTATCTTCAATCCCTTTTACAAGTGAACCACCATTCAAAACACTCACTCCAAGCATTCCCCTAAGAAGCCTCTGCTAACTCCATTATCTTTATGCAGACATATCCTAGAACCTTTCATTACTTTAGGGACAATTTACTGTCTGTTTCCCACAGACTATAAGCCACTGGAAGGCAAAAGCCAAGTCTTCAACACTGTGCCATACAGCAGTATCTTAGCACACAGTGGGCACTTAACACATTCTGACTGAGTGAATGGATAAATAGATGCAAGCACCAAAAAATGACCCTGAGGCACCACAATACATTCAATCCTTGGCCTCTGTATTCTCTAACGATAAGTTTACACAAGCCACCTTACTATGTAACTTTAGGAACACAACCTCAACGAACATCAGTTTCCTCATCTATAAACCAAGGATAATTAAATTTAAGCTTCACAAACCTGGCTAATGAGATTGTGTAAGGAAAGCATTTTGTAGGCTATAAAATAAAGCAGTATGCTGCTGCTGCCATTATTATCACTACTGCTAGCTACAACTACTACTACTACTAAGAAAGAAAATTTCACGAATGAATACTTTTTCACAAATATATATTTTTTTAAAGATTTTTTATTTATTAGAGAGAAAGACTGAGAATGAGAGGGGAGAAGGTCAGAGGGAGAAGCAGACTTCCCACAGAGCCGGGAGTCCGATATGGGACTCGATCCCGGGACTCCGGGATCATGACCTGAGCCGAAGGCAGTCGCTTAACCAACTGAGCCACCCAGGCGCCCCTCACAAATAAATTTTTTTTAAAGATTTTCAACTAAGAGTTAACAGTTAGTGATGTGGAAAATAAAATTAAGTTAAACACCCAACTTTCTAGTCATTCTGATCGTCTAAATATGGGGCAGTATGAGAGCCCTGGACAGAGAACATTCCTAATACTGTCATCAAAACTTCCAAGAGAGCTGATAAAAGCAGCCTTAAAGATCTCAGTCTTATCGCTGCCAAATGAGGATAACAGTTAACTGCCCTTCCACTCTGCTGGGTTGTAGGAGGCCCAACTGAGAAACAGAAAGTGAAAATAGCTTGGAAAGTAGGATATAGGCTACTCATTTCTTTCAGTCTTTGAGGAACTCTTACCTTAAGATATCCTCCAGCAGAGACAAGCATTTTGCCATCTGGAGAAAAGCAAAGGTCAGTCACCCAGCCTCCGTGGGTAGCAGCTCCTTCTTCTACTGAAATCGGAGCACACAAATGAAGCAGCTCACCATTTGAGACATTCCATATCTATACAAACAGGATATACAATGCATTAACAGGGTCACCCAGAAGAATTACAGATCTCTCCATCTCTTCTGGAACATATTTGGAAATCTTTCTTTAAAATATAATTACAATTCAGTGATACCTTAGGAATATATTTTAGATTGCATTCTCTATCCAAATTTTTTAAAACACTAATAAAAATGCATTACTTAAAATATTTATCATTAACCATACTCCAAAAAAATAAGACAAGAGAACTTAGAACAACTAGTCAGAATACTGTGACTTTTTTTAATAAAAAGAAAGTGGAAGAAGAAAGGAATAAACAAAAAAAGGCCTACCAAACTACCTTAAAAAAAAATGGAATACTATGCAGCCATCAAGAGAAACGAAATCTTGCCATTTGCAATGACGTGGATGGAACTAGAGGGTATTATGCTAAGCGAAATAAGTCAGTCAGAGAAAGACAATTATCACATGATCGCTCTGATAAGAATTTGAGAGGCAGGTCAGGGGGTTATGGGGGGGTGGGGAAGAGAAATGAAACAAGATGGGATGGGGAAGGAGACAAACCATAAGAGACTCCTAAACTCACGAAACAAACTAAGGGTGGCTGGGAGGTGGTGGGGGGTAGGGATATGGACATTGGGGAGGGTATGTGCTATGGCAAATGCTGTGAAATGTGTAAGCCTGATGATTCACAGACATGTACCCTGGGGTAAATAATACACTATATGTTAATAAAAAATTAAAAAAAAAAAAAAAGACCAAAAAAAACATAGAATTCTAGTCCAGTATCTACCACTAAGAATTCTGACAGAGGTCATTCAAAGACCTAAAGTCATTCAAGCATATTTTAAACAATAAATTCCTGCAGGGTTTTATATATATAATATATACCAAATTAATTACAGATGCTAATACTTTCATTTATTTCCAGTGATAATTAATATATGAGCAGTACTCTAATTTTTCAAATAAATGCCCATCAGAATAGGAATAAGAAATACAGAGGCATCAACAGCAAGGGAAAACAACCAAAACCATCATTTATAAATGTAATCCAAGAGACTCAAATGGAGAAATTTGTTACAAAGAATTCAGCAAGATAGCTAGATATATATATACACACACATATAAACAGCTTTCCTACATTTTGAATAATCAAGTAGAAAAACAAAATTTGTTTAATGTATTAAAAAACTTTTTTTAATAACATGCATTTAAAGAAAGAGAATTTATTTCCTCAGAGGTTTCAGAAAAATGAAATACTCCTTCATAACCAGTAAAGAAGCACTCTCATCCAAGAGGAGAACTCGGAGCAAAATGAATGTGTCCAAAGCAGCCCTGCAACTTCAGTTGACATGCTTTTATTAGGACAGAGAAGGTTGGTAACTCAGTCCTCAAGCAAGAGAATCTTAATTGTTCTGGAAAGCCTATCTGATAATGCCTCCATTCCTGCAAACTGCATATTCTCTCATGAATTTTAAATCTTCCTTTGTAAAAAACAAAAAACCAAGATGCTCCTCAAATACATTCGTTACTAACACAGCCATCCCAATCCCCAAATTTTTCCCATCAACTGCCGAATCCTAACATAACTAGAGGCAGGCAGTCCCAACCATGAGGACTGCAATAGGCCACATTGTAAATGTGGACTATCTAATGGATATAGTTTCATTAAGAGATCTTTTCTCTCAGTGCTGTAAACTGCAGAACTTGCCATTTATTCACTTATAACCTAGTTAACAATTTATAAAATTATTTTCCTCAAATTCTGCCATTATAAACAATCTTTGGTTCAGGTCCAAGAATTCCGATGAATCATTCTCAAGCTAAGAGCAGAGAGCCAACTGCAAATAATTTGGGCATTTGCCTCCTTGCATGCACAGACTCTAACTCATACACTTCACTCCTAACTGAAATGAATTTTTTTCTGCAGAGGAGTGCAGCTGCGAACAAAACGTGCACAGGAAACAAAGCAAACAATGCCTCATCCAACCAGAACCCCAGGGCCTGTGCTTCCCAGTCACATTAACAAAGGTCCCCAATGTGGTACAGAGCATTAGCCGAAGCTACAGAAAGAGCAGTGCTTTCATGTCAGCAAACATCCTACCCTGATTTCTCCATTGTCATCTCCAGTCGCCAACAGGGTACTATCCCCAGAGAAGACAGAGCAGCGCACACAGCCTCTGTGGCCTCTCAATTCATGAAGAGGGGAAAGAAGGTCAAAACTCCAAATCTGGAAGGCAATTAGGATTGTTTAGGAATAGTAAATATGCTAAAAATAAATACTGCAAACCCTGCCCTGAGGGCTAGTTAGCTATAAATTCAATCATATGGAAATTCCAACATTCCACAGTTCATAAATTTTCATTAGAGGCCCAAGTTCCAACTTGCAACTTTTTTTTTTTCTGACTTTTCCTTTAATTATTCAAGTTAACCTCAGCTCAAGGACCAAAATCACAGCTTCTTTAACTTCTTTAGAAAGAAGAACAAATCAGGTAAGAACAGTCTACTGAGTGAAGTCACCGTGAGTATGAGTCCTTGCTCCCCTACACTGACTAGTTCCTTGTGGCCTAAGGCAACCCACATAAGCTTCTCTAGCTTCAGTCTCAGCACCTGTTCAATGGGACGACAGTACCTGAGGTGTGAAGATTAAATGAGATAATAGTGAAATTCCTAACACAGGGCCTAATATACGGCAAGTGTTCTTTAAAGGTTAGTCACTACACTATCCTACTGTCTTGTCTCAGCAGCCAAAATGTTTTTTTCTTTCCAGTATTCTCCCTGGGGTTCTGTCATCACCATTTAGTAAGAACTTACTGAAATTACCATGTTCCAGACACTGTGAACTAAGAACTGGTGGTACAAAGATGAACTGGATATAGTCCCTGTCCTTGAAAACTTTATGGTTTAATCAGGAATACAGACTTATGAATTGTTAAGTGAATAGTTATATGAAGTAAATGCTCTAAGAAAACTGAGTAATATGTAATGGAACACTGAAGGTAGAGCAGGTCACCCTGCCTGAGGGCCAGGAACGGGTTCACTGAAGAGCTGACATCAAATCTAGGTCTGGAAGAATGAGTGAGTCATAATGCTTCAAGGTAAAAAAAGGAGAAGTTTGTGTCAAGCCAAACCACATGCACAGGAGACGGAGGTAAAAGTAGCCTGGCACAGAGAGAACAATGCAGCAGAAAGAGATGGTCCTGGGCAAAGGAGTCTGGCTTATAAACTACCAGGTCACAGAGTTGTTTCAACTGTAGACTCAGAGAGAGGTAGGAAAGATAAAACTGGAGGAGGCATAGACCAGAGGTAGGTCCACCAATGAAGGAGGAAAGTCTAATGTTCTGGGTGGGGAAAAGGAAGAGAAGAACGAGCCAAGAAACACTAAGGAGTAATAAACAGAGCATGAAAGACAGGATAGAATCCCACACAATTCCAAGGTTTGTAGTTGGGAAACATGGGCAGATGATAAGGTCATTAATGAAGACAGAGAAAAAAAAGAAAAGAATGGGGTAGTCAATGTCCCCAATCAGGCAGCATCATTTCACTGGAATGTGATTTTCAGAAGTATCAACTTACATCAATTACATAAACATTTACTGCGGATATGCAGTTAAATGCAAACCCTTTCAGTGCTTTTTAATATTCTTTTTTTTAAGATTTTATTTATTTATTTGATAGAGAGAGATCACAAGTAGAGAGGCAGGCAGCGAGAGAGGAGGAAGCAGGCTCCCCCCTGAGAGAGCCCGATGTGGGGCTTGATCCCAGGACCCCGAGATCATGACCTGAGCCGAAGGCAGAGGCATTAATCCACTAAGCCACCCAGGCGCCCTCCTTTCAGTGCTTTTTATCACCTATAATACATAGTAGAAACTACATTTTATTAGTAATAGACAAAAAGTCATCAATAAGGCAGAAATCAAAAGACCTCATCTTATTCATAACCTAAATGCCAATGCCATCCTCCAAAAACTCACAAAATATGAGACATATAGACAGGAACTTACTATACATCATTTGAACTCATAATACATAACCAATACCAAATTTTATGCACGCACGTTTCAACTATTTGACCTACCTTTGCAGTCTTGTCAGCAGATGTAGATGAAAACTTGGTAGCATCAGGAGAGATATCACAAGAAAGTACTGTATCCTGATGACAGACAAAATCTTTTTCTATTCTTCCAGTAATAATACTCCATACCTTCGAAAAAAAATTCATAAGTTGACACTTTTAAGAACATTTTGTATTACTGAGCATAATCATCTAGAATATATATCTATAAAACAAGAGGTTTAGCACAATGGTTGTTCTGACCTCTTTAAGTGCCCTTTAAATGCTCTTAAATACAGAGCAGATGTAGGTGACTGCAGTAACAGAAAACAGGCATGAGAAAATAGAAATCTAAAAATCTGAGTAATTATTTACCATCCATCTGCTTGAGCTTTCAAAATATAATCATTACAATATTAGAATACTTTTTTAAAAAAGAAACCTGTGCTTCAAATTACCTTCACTGTTCCATCAAATGACCAGGAAAGCAGTTTTGAATTTTTCAAGAGCTTAAAGTCTTTCACTGTTTCCTGATGGGCTTGTAGAAAGACATATTCTTCTGATTGCCAATTCCACACCTGAATATCAAAGAAATAAGTCTGTTATAACCCTCTCCTCATGATATCCCATTGGAGGAGTGCAGTAATATGTGCTCAACTGCCTAAAATCTTTTGTCCTCATGGCATTTTGGCACGACAAATAAGAGTACCAAGAAAGAATACGGTATTTCCATTTTACAGATAGAGAAAAGAAAAGCTGGGATTAACTACCTTGACCAGAAGTAAAGTATTTTCCTCCTAAATAAAATTCATTTTCTTCAGTTGCTTGGAGAGCAGTTAATGATAACAGAAGATAGAGAAAAGCCACAATATGCTAGTGAGCTCACCATCTGATTAAATTTTTCAAAGAAAATTATCCCTATTACATATTCAATTTCCTAAGCCCCACAAGCTAGGCCAAAACTGAAGATTCTAGCTCCACTGAAGCTACTGAATCCTACTGCCCCGCCTGCCAGGGAAGGTCAGCCGACCAGAGCAACTTCAAACCAAGTCATGGAATTTCTAAGTTGCAGAGATCTTAGTTATCAACGCTCCCCTAATGCAATCCTCAAATTGACAAAAGAAGTGATATAGTACATTATTTTCCACATGGAGCTCCAGGAAGAGTTCTTCAGACACAAGGGAGGAGAAGAAATGATGGAGACAGTGCATTCAAAGTCAGCTCGAGGTATGGGCTGGAAGTATGAGTCACAACCTGAGAAGGGCATTTCAAATAAAAGGAATGAATGCTTGAGTTAAAGCACAGCAACAGGAAAACATGGAAAGATGATGGGAACTTGTTCATAGTTCAATCTGGCTGAAATACAGGCTATCTAAAAGAATCAGGGAACAAAGGTTAGGAAATTACTCAAAAAAACAAGACCAGTGAGCCTGATGAAGCTGGATTTCTGAGATGTGGGCAATCAAGCAGACTGGAACAGAATTTTCTTCCGTTTTTTAACATCAGGAATAAAAAGATAAAGAAAAATCAGCAACCACCACCGGTATGCACATTAGTGACATTCTCGGTCAAGTTTTTGACTGGTGAAGGTTCAACAGTAGAAATGTTTTTAGGCTTTCAGGCTTAGGCAAAACTGTAAAAGAAATGACACTTCTTTTATCCCCTTTCTTTACTCCTTTATTCTCCACACTTAGCAGCCACCTTCCCCACTGAGCCCTGGCTCTCAGATCGCTCTCTCTGTCTCCAAGTGTTCATTCACAAAAGTGGGGTAGGAGCAGGTTATCTGTATGAGGGGGCAAAGAGATCCTAGAGGGGGAGCTGGAATTGAGGAGTCTTAAAGAGAATGCATTAGGAATTTCAGCATTTTAAGAACTCAAAGAGATATGTTGGGGGAAGGGGAGGAAACAGGTTTTCTGCCTCCCCAAATCATTTCAGAAAGGAAAGGCACTCAGTGTGACTAAACATAAAATACCCTAAACCATTTCCACTAGGAACTTTCTGGCTCTCTCCTACTTTCTGGGTTTTACTGGACTAGAGAATCAGTAGCTACTATTATTAACAGCTCTTCCTGAGTGACCAGCACTGCCATTCCTCACTGTGTCTGCTTCAGTGTTCAATTCTGACTTAGGTTCTTACTGCTGCTCCCCCGCCCCCCCCCCCCCCCGACATTAAGAAGTCAAAGAGCGTTCCTTAGCAGATCTAACATAAAATCTGACAATCGCTCAGGGAAGATTAAGAATAGCCTTAACAGTTTTTGTTGCAGAAGCTTTCTGATAAGGCAGTGATGACAGGGACACTTTTTTTGGTTGGACTCAAACACAATGTACTAATGGAATCACCTTACATAACAGCTAAACTTTCACCAGCATTGGCCAACTGTATTAAGGTTGAGTTTGCGGATGTCTCTACCTTTAACTATAATTTTTGCTTATAGATACTACAGAATTTTTTCAGCAGTATAAATGGTAAAATTTAAAATTTAAAAATCCTGAAGAATCTTCTTATACCTGCAAGAGTCATTATACTCTCATACATTGGCTCAGGTGAACATGGCTACTACTTGGGTTATATTTATCTCAAGAGAAAGGATCAAAAACTACCAAAGGTACACCTCAATTCTCACAACTCTAGGTGCTATAAACAGGTGAATTGATTTTGCAAATCTGGGCAATAACTTTAGTTCAGTTCAACAAAGATTTACTGAACTCCTACTAAATTTCAATTCCAGGCAGACACACTGCAGATACAAAGATGAATAAAGTAACCTCCAAAATGGTACCTATGTTGACATGTGTGTAATTCGTTAATTAATCACTGTAATTATTTCACAATATGTACCTATTATATCAAATCATCACGTACATGTAAAACATACACATTTTTGTCACACCTCAACAAAGCTGCAGGGATGAGGGGGGACAAATTTCCAATTAATTATTCACTAAAAAATGAGAACAAAAATGCAACCAGTCAATTCTTAGAAATACCCACCAAGAGTTTTATTACATGAATGTATACTCATTAAAACATTTTACATGTAAGAAGTATTCTGGATAGAGCAGAAAAAAAGGATGAAACACCACTTAACTCATATTTCTAAAAATAATCTAACTCTGGATCCTAAAAATATTCCTAGAAATTATTTCTCCCCCTGACTGAGAATATCTGATGTTCAAGCAGGTCATTAGACCTATGAATTTAGCTTCTGACAGAAAAACTACACAGTATACCATGTCTCAGCAGAATTCCATCAGATGTAGTTTAGTTTTACCCATTTCAAAGCCATCTGGAGAGGAGGAAAGGTGAATATCACGCTGTTTCATAGCTAATACACCAGTATCATGGGAGCCTGCAGTAAGTTTCTGCACTGAAACCAAATTTCATTCCAATCATACAGAACTCACAAAGATACAATGTAAAAAATACTTTTTTCAAAATAGTCTCTTCTTAACATTTATTTAAGTAATCTTTCCCCACAATATGGGGCTCAAATTCACCACCCCGAGATCAAGAGTTCTATGCTCTTCTGAGTCAGCCAGGTGCCCTGTTTAAACGGTTTTTAATACTATAAATATTGCTACTATAGGAAATATACATGTATATACACACATATATTAAATAAAAGAACACACAGTAACTTCTGTTGAACATATGCATTTGTATCTCCTTCACTTCTAAAACCCTACTACAATGACAAAGTCAAGAGAATGGGAATGAAGACAACAACAAAATGTTGAAGACTGGGACACCTGGGTGGCTCAGTCAGTTAAGCATCTGCCTTTGGCTCAGGTCATGATCCCAGGGTCCTAGGATGGAATGCCACATTGGGCTCCCTGCACAGCGGGGAGCCTGCTTCTCCCTCTGCCTGCCACTACC
Organism: Nasua narica; assembly: GCA_028533885.1. Classification (NCBI taxonomy): domain Eukaryota; kingdom Metazoa; phylum Chordata; class Mammalia; order Carnivora; family Procyonidae; genus Nasua; species Nasua narica. The sequence goes on along the minus strand of CM052807.1, from coordinate 100,639,328 downwards.
CCTGCTTGCGCTCTCATGCGTGCGTGCGCCCCCATGTTCTCTGACAATAAATAAGGTCTTTAAAAACAAATGCTGGAGCCCAAAAAGCAGAATGGTAATTGACTTAACAGAACCAAGAAAACAGAATCCTAAAAGCATCAGAGAAAGACAAAAGCAACAAAACTAACACTACAGAACTCACCAAATGCTCAGAAACTGAGGTCACTGAGGACATCAGAGGTGGGAGTTAGGGTGGGGCAAGGACCAGAACTATGAGGAATTGTGGGAAGACAGCAACCATGCAGGCAGAGTTTTTTTAAATCTCCCTGAAGCCTCCATTAAAAACAAAGAAATTAAAAAACAGCAAAACCAAAAATGCACAGACAACAATACCATGTTAACTGACAAAGTATCCCTACAAACCCCAAGATACAACTGAGTAGGGACAAACTAAGAGCTGAAGACTTGCATCCCAGCATCTCAGACAGAACTAAAAACAAGAGAATTCCAGAAGAGCCAAGTGACATTCACTGGGAAGGGCAGTGAGCCAACGAGAAAGCAGCAACAGACACTGAGCCTGAGCACAAAGCAACTGTAGTACAGTCTGGAAGGGCTACTCCAGTCTGGGACCTACAAACTCTCAAAATGAACCAGAACAATACTATCACAATGAGGAAAAACTGCTGGGAACAGAACCCAAATTGAGTACAAAAGGATAATGGCAGAAAAGGAAAAGAGAAGGTCTAAATAAAAATGAAAGAAGAAGACAGGGCAAAGCAATATAAGAACAAGACCATATTTTTAATGCTTTATGAAAACAAAAGGAGGAGGAACTGGGAAGGCTACAAAGCTAGAAGTGTTAGCCTTCCCCACTCCTTCAAGGAGTTCAGGAAAACTAATTTTATGGAAAAAAGGAAAGAACCATCATTGAATACAAAGTTACTATGAGAAAAAAGAGTGAAGTGTAGAAAATGTTCCTCCAAACAATGAGCGCAAACCAGAAGGAAGACTCTGAATTAAAGGGCACCAGCACAACTGAACACAGAATTATAGTTTTGAGAATAGAGGGATCAAATGAAGGTTTACACACTAAATACAGAGACACTACACTTACCCCTAGTTCTCTTCCCCACTTAGCTCCAAGAACCTGTCAGCCAGATTTACAACCTCCAGGTGGAAAGACCAGAAGATTCCTCTCTAGGAATCTGACAAGACCAGGACAAAAGACCTAAAGATACTGACAACAAAGATTCCCCACCCAGACGGTTTTTTCAGAAAAGGTTTCAGTCAACACATAGAGCTTTCAATCAGCCTTTTAGTGTCCACTTCTAATAGCTAATGATCACCACACAGCTGAGGAAGGCCTTTAAAACAAGAGATCAAAACAACCACAAAAGAAAAAAAAACACCTTGGGAGAAACAGCAACTATGCATGAAAATTAAATTTTAAGCAAAAATTATATATAATTTATTTTATATATCCATCCATCCTCAGAGAAGATATTATATCCATGAAACAAGAACACAATGTTCTTCAAAAGGAGTAAGAATGGACTCTTCAGCATTAAGAATAGTAGAGATGAGGGGTGCGGTGCCCGGGTGTCTCAGTCAGTTAAGCACCCAACTCTTGATTTTGGCTGGTCCTATCTCAGGATTATGGGATCAAGCCCCGTATCATGCACTGAGTTTGGAGCCTGCTTAAAATTCTCTCTTCCCCTCTCCTTCTGCCCCAGTTCACATGCTCTCTCAATACATACATACATACATACATACATACATACATAAATAGTAGAAATGAAAAACTCAATGAAAGGGTTGGAAGAGAAAGCTGAAGAAAACTCCGAGAAAATAGAGCATGTTTTAAAATGATGAAATGTAGAAAAAGAAAACTACATGAAAAGTCCAGGAGATTCAATATCTGAATGATGGTTTTACAGAAAAAGAAAGTATATTGGGATGGAGAAAGAGCAAAGAGAAAAATTCAAGTTTATTTGAATTGAAAACCGTTAAGCTTCCAAACTGAGAAGAGATGGCAAAATGTCCAAAGCAATGGATAAAACAAATACACAGCAAGGCACATCTTCATGAAATTTCAAACTGCTAGGAACAAAGAGAAGATCCTAAATTCTTCCCGAGAAAAAGATTAGGAATCCGAATGGCTTCAGACTTCTCAATACGAGCTTTAGAACTTTGGGAGAAAATGGAACAATGTCTTTAAAGTTTTAGGGTAAAATAATTGCAAACCATATCCAGTCAAGGGTAGAACTGTCCTAAATTGCATTAAGGCAGAAAACACATTCATAGTACACTCAGTCTACTTATTTATAATGACACTAATAACCTAAACAAAATTTTATTATAATTGTATTAGGACAATGGGATTGATAAAAGGGTGTGTACATATGGCAAAGGTAACACGAGTGGGAAAAGAAGAAAAGCTAAATTTTTACCTTAATGTATATCTTAATTTTCAGTAAATTCTCAAACATATTATGGACATTGGGGAGGGTATGGGCTATGGGGAGTGCTGTAAAATGTGTAAGCACGATGATTCACAGACCTGTATCCCTGGGGCAAATAATACATTATATGTTAATAAAAAAATAAAAAATTAAATTAAATTAAAAATAAAATAAAATATTCTCAAACATAGAAATTGGTAACATTGTAAGCATGGGATATGGGGGCAAGAAGGTAATTATCAAAAGAAATATCTAGAAGCTAAAAGAGGTACTTCTGGAAAATGAGTAATGGGGGGGTGTCTATTTTCCATAATGAGCTTTGTAATACTACCTAAGTTTTAAAAGTATGTACATTAGAACTCTGATAAAAACAAAGTTAATTTTTAAAAGGACATATAGTAGGCTTAATGCCTCTATATCCACAATCCTTTATTATGACAAACTATTCTTTTTTTCAGAGGATTTCATCCCTATAATAAACATCTTATCCTTAAAAGAATAAAATTATTTCAATCAGAGGGATGTTTCTCGGTCGATTAAGCGTCCAACTCTTGATTTTGGCTCAGGTCGCAATCCCAGGATCACGAGACCAAACCCCGAGATGGGCTCTGTGCTCAGTGTTGAGCCTGCTTGGGATTCTCTCTCTCCCTCTCCTTCTGCCCCTCCTCTGTTAACATGCATACACTCTCATGCTCTCTTAAAAAAAAAAAAAAAAAAGTTTCCAATCAGAATTTACTACTATCAAGAAAAGTAAAGAACAATCATATAAATCTGGCAAAAAAGTATATCTACTGATACAAACCCTAATACCAAGGCAGGCAGAGGAACTCAAATGATTCCTTGACCTTCAAAATAAACAACCTTCCAGTAGAGGGTTTACAAGTCAAATTGTCTGCCTCACCAACAGAAAAATATGAAACACGAATGGGTTTCATCTAAACCTATGTGTATAATCTCAGTGTATGACCAAAGTAATAGGATCTTAAAGAAATGTTTAAAATGCACACCAGATTTGAGCCACCAGTTCCTTGCTGGTGTCAGCATTACATATGTTGGAAGTTAATCCTTCCCCTCACCTGAATTGAAGAATCATCAGAGCTTGAAATAAGAGTCTTCCCATCATCTGTGAACTGGATGTGCCGCACAGTTTTCTTGTGCCCAATCCTGGACTGAAAGATTCTGTTGTTTAGGAGCTCTAAAATCTTCAAAATAGAAAAGCACAGAAAATTAGTACCATGAAATTCAGCAACACCCAGGCATTACACCCCAAGATTAAATTAAAATTACACTACAAAAGGGTATAAAATTTCCATCTCACACAGTGCTTTCATTTTAATTAAAGACACACAAATGAATGGTACATACATTTATACAAGTGTATGCACACACACACACCCTAAAATAAAACACTCACTGGAATGACAAGATAGCAATAGGAACCAGTGGCCCTTCTGAGAACTCAACTACCCAATTCATCAAACAAGTGGCAGCCTGGACTGAGCCTCCAAAAAGAAAATGACATTTAAGATGGACGAGAGAGAAGAAAGAAAAAAATTCTAATGACAGACAAGGCAAGCTCCTTATAAAACAACACAGACAAGGAAAGGGAGGGTAATGAGGGAAACAAGTAACAGAAAAAAGGATATGAGTAGGCTGGGAGAAGTATACTGAGAAGACTTATAAGGGCTAAAGACTAATATGCTAAATGCAGAGAAAACGAAGTAATAACAGAACTCAAAAGTTAATGACAAAGTCAAAAAGGCTTTCAAATGAACTCACCAAAACAAATAAAAAAAGTTCTTTTGCCCAAATTAAATGTACTCAAGGAAGCCTAAGGAAAATACAAATGATGCTAAAATAGGACATTGTAGAAATCCAAACCTAACCTGCATGTCTGACAAAAGGCCCTTTAGAAAACAAAGGGAAACTGTGAATGAGAGCCTTCCCCGGTAAGCAGGACGGACAATCTTATCACCGCTCATGGCAAAGGCAGGCTAGCATCCTAGCTGAGCACAGTGCCTCAGGGACCCAGGGTTTGAGCTGTAGTGCTGCCACTTCCTGATTTAATGAAAGGTGTGGAAACGAGTTTAGACATCTGTAACACAGGAAAAACAACACCTAACATCTAGGGTTTTACAATAATTCCATGAGAGAAACTGAAAAACACCTAAAAAGGGTAGCTGTTATGATTATATATGTTATATATATAATATATACTTACTATATATTATATATATGTATATTATATATTTATATAACTGATTTATTTCATTTAGCCACAATAGCCAAACTATGGAAAGAACCAAGATGTCCATCACAGATGAATAGATAAAGAAGATGTGGTATATATATACAATGGAATACTAGTAGCTGTTATTATTTGATACCAGGCCCGACCAAATGAAAATGCCATTTTACAGGTTAAACAGTCAAACATTGGTAATCTAATATGATTCATTTATATAGTATTTATATTATTTGATGACTTTGGAGAGGACAGAGATATGGATGAGACCATATGTGTTTTGTGAATTATTTCCTTAAATTATCTGTATGGCTCATTTCAAGACATTTAGTAAAAACAAAAAGAATGTAAGCCCGTTTTGGCAACAAGATTAAAAGAAAAGAGGGGAGCAAAGGTCCTTTAGGAATGAATAAAAATAATAATATATACAATGGAATACCATGCAGCCATCAAGAGAAATGAAATCTTGCCACTTGCAATGACATGGATGGAACTAGAGGGTGTTATGCTAAGCTAAATAAGTCAATCAGAGAAAGACAATTATCATATGATCTCTCTGATATGAAGAATTTATGAGGCAGGGTCGAGGGGTCATGGGGGGTGGGGAGGAAAAATGAAACAAGATGGGATCAGGAGGGAGACAAACCGTAAGAGACTCTTAATCTCATGAAACAAACTGAGGGTTGCTGGGGGGTAGGAGGATAGGGATAGGGTGGCTGGGTTATGGACAGTGGGGAGGGTATGTGCTATGGTGAGTGCTGTGAAATGTGTAAGCCTGATGATTCACAGATCTGTAGCCCTGGGGCAAATAATACATTATATGTTAATTAAAAAAAAGAATGAATACACACAAGTTTGAGAGATGACAGAGAGGGAGACTAAGGTTCACTCGTAAATGTATAACCATCCCTTGCTTAAAAACATCCACAATATACTTTTTTTCAGAACAGCACCCATCTTCACAATAATTTTTCACAATAAAAAAAAAAAAAGCCCACAAAACCTTAACTCTGAATCCATGCCACAATGGCCAAATATATAACACTGACATCACTTTTTCAATGCTTCCTTCTTTACTTTGTATATAAACATATAGTCTCCTCTTTGTGAAAAGCATAGACTAGAGAATATTTGTGTATTTCCTTATGAAAATAAATCCAAAGTAAAATAAATGTGGCTAGGGCACCTGGGTGGCTCAGTTGGTGAGCAACTGCCTTCGGCTCAGGTCATGATCCTTGAGTTCCGGGATCGAGTCCCACATTGGGCTCCCAGCTCCACGGGGAGTCTGCTTCTTCCTCTAACCTTCTCTCCTCTCATGCTCTCTCTCACTTTCTCTGTCTCTCAAATAAATAAATAAAATCTTTAAAAAAATAAAAAAATAAATGTGGCTAGTGCCACAATTTATAAATTAAGAAATAATTCCAAAAAAGTTTGGGTGAAAAAAATACAGCTAAAGACAATGTGCTTTGTGATAAAATCATTTTTATTATACTTTTGTTGCATTTGTTAAAATTTATTTGGTCCTCTTTAATAAGTTAAGGATTTCAGGTGGTAAAGAGGTATACTTCTAATACAAAAAGTAGAACAGAAAGGGCTGGTGAAATAGGGAAGCATAAGACAACCCTGCACAGACATTCCCAATGAACCTTAGTACCAAAATGGAAACTTACAAAAGCTTACAAACTTAAAAAAGTTTGTAGAACTTTTTACTTTTACTTACAAACTTAAAAACTTATAAACTTACAAAAGCTAAGAAGAGAAAAAAATGCTCTTTGCACAGATAACTAAATCTCTGAGAGTGTTTGATATACTTGGAGAACAGTAAAACAACTAGGTAGAGAATAAGAACACAAAAAGACAAAAAGTATGAGAAATAGTAGTAAAGGCAATATGAAAAATATACCAACAGGATTGTAAGATTATTTTTAGTTTAACAGAAGAATGACTAATATACCAAAGAAAGACTTTAGTATAAGCTACAATGCCAGACACATAGTTAATTTTAAATAAATAACTCTCCTGCACAGAAGGACTCTGAAGACTAGAACACAATACCTCAATGGCTCCATCTTCACCTCCAAATGCAATGTACTGAAGATACGGACTTAGGCAACAGCAACTAACTTGAGCTTCAGTCAGATAATCAATCTGACCTGTTTTTCCATTAATGAGCTAATGAAAAATAAGGCACAATCAGTTATTAGGCTGTAAGAGCAGTTTCTGTTCTTTAGAATGGACTTAAACTGAAAAAATAAAATGAAACAGAAAATAACCAACAAGAGCTCCCAAGGGAACAACAAAGCCCTATCTCCTACTCTCAGCAGCTGCATTTAGCACTTCACGCCTTCATTTCATTTCACTTTTGTGGTTCAAATACATTTTCATAAAATAAAATGAGCTTTAAAAGGTTTAAAAAGCAGCTGCTATGTGTACCACCTGAGACACATCCACCTGATTTATAATCCCACAGCCAGCTCTGCACCCGATTTTCTATTTCTTCACACACACACACACACACACACACACAGAGTTCATTTTAATAGGGCTATCATTTGTTAAAGCACACTTTTCAGATATTTTTCAAGGGGGCTAGTGATATGGGACTGAGGATACATAAAAAGTCATATTCAAATAAAAATGGGTTTTATATCCTCTAAATCGCTCATAGAACAGGATAAATTAAGATTCTCACCTTTTAGGGGGAGAAGGGAGCTTTGGAGAAGAACCTACAAGCATAATTTGGGTGACTGGACTTACAATGCTTAAACAAAGATTACTAATTTCATAATAGGTATCAATGCTAACTTTTATTTTTTTAAGTCTCATTAATAAAGTTGTCTCATCACTCAATTAAAACATGTGACCCGGGAAACTACATCTCAAGCTTAAATCAATTGTCAGCTAGCTACCTCAAACTATTACAATCTAAAAGTCTTAAATCATTTTCCAACATAAAATAAGCAGTCATATTTGTTTCAGGTACAAAGATTACAGGGTATCAGTCAAGGTACCCTTTATTTTACAATGTCATACCCAGCAGATTCTGACTTATTAAACATTCAAAATGAAGACTGAACTGCTAAAATCTGAATTTGTCTTCTTTCTCTCAAAAACCAATTTCCATATTTTCCTATGTAGTATCTAAGAAATGTTTTGTACACTTAAATGGAACTACTGTCAGTTTAACTATGCCCTAAACTCGCCCACAAGCACTGACATGGAATAAAATGATACTTTTATAGTCATAAGACTTCTTTCTGAAGTCTCACAGTTATGACAACTATTAAAGAAAGGTTGCACAAATTTAATAAAGGTAATACAAGCATGAGGACACTGAATGTGACAAGAAAACTGCATTGAAAAATAGCCTAATTCAGCTAAAAATCAGTAACGAGGCATGAACATTCAATTCCACACCCCAATTCATGCCTGAAATACAGAGGATTAGGAGCTCCATATCAACATATTAAGGATGACAGTAAGACTTGAAAAATGTAGAACAAGGGGTGTCTCCATCTTGACAAGGAGAAATGAACACGCTGAGACAGTTTACTTCCACATATCTGTCTCCAGAATTTGGATTCCACCTTTACCCTATAACCAGCTCAGACTTCTGAAGATAAAAAGAACCCTATAGGTGAAGGAAGTGAGGCTCAGAGAAGTGCATGGTTTACTCAAATATCACATAAAACTAGCTGACAGTAAAGCGTAAGCCGCACCTGCACCTCCTGAGTAAACAGGCACTGTTCTTTCCACTACATCATGAGCTTTACAGCTTTAGAGTTTGTTAAGCTCTGTCCTACCCTCAATCAGTCTGTCTTAAGTTCTCCTCCTGGACTCCACGCAAATCAAGAAATGTGACCATAGATACCAACAGGAGAGGAATGAAGTGAGACGAGGTATTCTTTTTAATTCTAAATACAAGCATATTTGGACCTCTGCTCAAAACCCACATTTTTATTCAACTGATACCTACTGGGCACCTGTTAGATACTATAGAATTATGCCTGATCCCAAGTTCAAAACCAAACAAGAAAAATGTGAATTGTGAGTTCAATCAAAACAATTTTTCCAACTGGTTTATAAAATACTCACCTGTAGTCGTTTTATATTGTCAGCTGCAAGAACCATTACTTCGTTTTCTTGAAACACAACATCTATTTCTTGCTTTAACACTATAGCAGAGTTCTTACATACTTTTTTTGTCTCCCAGAGCTAATTAAGAGATTAAAAAAAACTAAAATAAGATAAACATATCCTGAAATATGTAGAGAAGGCTTAGAATTTTAAAGATACAAAACATGCTTCATACTCAAAATACCTATGATGTTAGAAAATTTTCAATGACTAGATTACAATTCAACAACAAATATTTGTTAATTATATGCTATAACAAGTCATAGTTAGTACAGAGGAGTAACGGATGCTAGAGCCAAAATGCCCAAGTATGAACTCTAGTTCCACCTACAGTTGTGACTTTGGGCAGGTTACATAAAACAGTGCTACTCAAAGTAAGAACTATTAGTCTTCAAACTGTCTTGATACCAAGATAAGGAGCCTGTACTGGAATGTAAATCAACTATATCGCTAACACAGTTAGCGATATGCTTAGTGATATGATTAATCTTTTTTTAACAAGACTTTCTTGATGAAGGAAGCAGTGAGTTGAATTACATTTTGGTTCGTTTATTCAGACTGGCACTTCAAGCAGGACTGACTTAACCTTCCTGCAACTGTCCCCTCAGCTGCAAAAAGGACTGCTGTGAAAATTAGCAAATAGAAGTATAGTACTTCGCATGATGTCTAGCATACAGTAAATACTAAAAAAAACTGTAGCTACATTGTGAATAAAAAAAACACTATTATTAGAGGCCACAGATAAACCAGGACCCCTGGCCTCAAAGACCTTAGAGTTGAAGACATGTGAACAAGCTGGAAGAGCAGTGCAGTACTAAAGGTGAGAAGTAAAGCAAATCTGTACTTAAATTCAAAGTAGAATTTGGTAAGTACCATAAGAAAAGGACATAGAGTTATGGGACATTAAAGGAGACAGTCCCTCTAGGGAATACTAGGAAGGGCTTTGCAGAAGACTTGGGGGAACTTGTAGGACTATTAAGGTTTCAACAAGGAGACAGAGAAACAGGATATTCCAAACATAAGAAACCATATAAGCAAAAGAAGCAGGGAACAGGGTAATGGGAAAACGTGAGCAGCCCAGTGTAGGTTACCTGTAGGAATAAACCAAAAGAAAAACTGCAGCAGAATGAGGCCATACTGTGGAGAAGTTCAGAGTAAACTTAGGAGTACCTACTTACTTTTAGTAGACAAGGGAGCCACTATCTGTTTTTGAGCAAAAATGACATGACTGTATTGTACATGAAGAATATATCTTGGGAGCAACTACAGAAAACCAAAAAAGAAAAGACTGTGGCAAAGACTAATACATTAAGAGAGGAAACATGTTGGGGCACCTGGATGGCTCAGTCAGTTCGAGACTCTGGATCTCAGGGTTGTGAGTTCGAGCACCACATCGGGTATAGAGATTACTTAAAAATTACAAAATCTTAAAAAAAAGAGAGGCAACATATAATGAGCACCTAAACTTGAAATGAAAAAGGTCAAATAGGGGTGCCTGGTGGCTCAGTTGCTTAAGCATCTGACTCTTGATTTCAGCTCAGATCATGATGTCAGGGTTGTGAGATTGAGCCCTGCAATGGGTCGCAATGGGCTTGCACTAGGCGTGGAGGCTGCTTAAGATCTCTCTTCCTCTCCCTCTTCTAACTGCCTCCCATCTCTCTCTCTTTCTCATAAGAACAACAACAAAAATAGAAATAAATGACAGAAAATGCTAGGGGAAGAGGGGGAGGGATAGGGTGACTGGGTTAAGGACACTGGGGAGAGTATGTGCTATGGTGAGTGCTGTGAATAGTGTAAGACTGATGAATCACAGACCTGTACCCCTGAAGCAAATAATACATTATATGTTAATAAAAAAAATTACTGATGGGTTAAAAAAAAATGGAAAAGCAGAATCCATTAGAATTGGCAAGTAATTAGATATAGAAATTTACAGTGGAGAGAAGAGTCAAAAATTAAGTCAATATATTACCTAGTAACATATTTAAACTAACCAAAATACACTTTAATCATCAGACTTCTCTAGCACCTGTCTCATGGTAATACTCAATGAACATGTAAGAAACAAATGAACATGTAAGAAACAAATGTTCAAATGTTCAATGAACAATGAACATGTAAGAAACAAATTTATAGTCCATATAATAGCACTTTTCAAGGATAAATATTAATCTAGTAGTTTCTTGTTTTAATTCCCCCAATAATGCTCATCAATTTCTTAGTTTCTTAGATATAGATATCAACAAATGTCTAAAATGCAAATCTCAGTATTCCTCACCCTGATTGTTTGGTCATCAGAAGATGTCAAAAATGATGATCCATCAGGAGAAAACACCACACAATGAACCCAACTTAAATGTCCTCTGCAATCAGCCACTTTTAGACATGAGTCCATATTCCACAACTACAGAATAAACATAGCATACAGGAAATCACATTCATAAGTATTGTGAACATATCAAGAATATTGAAAAAAGCAAAAGTAAACCAGTAATTTCACTTCTATGAATATAGGCCAAAAACAAACTAGCAAAAATACAGAATGACTTGTGCAAAAGATTATTCACTGCATCTTTTTTTTTTTTTTAAGATTTTTTATTTATTTATTTGAGAGACAGAGAAAGTGAGAGAGAGCATGAGAGGAGAGAAGGCCAGAGGAAGAAGCAGACTCCCCGTGGAGCTGGGAGCCTGATGTAGGACTCGATCCGGAACTCAAAGATCATAACCTGAGCTGAAGGTAGTTGCTCAACCCACTGAGCCACCCAGGCGCCCCACTCCATCTTATTTTTAATAGCAAAAAAACTGGAAACAACTCAATTGACCATCAATAGGGAACTGAATAAATGAACTACATAATGGAATATTATGTAAAAACACCCAGATAATGACTAGTCACTGGGATATATTTTTTACGGAAAATAAGCAAAGAACATATATATTCCTAAAGAAGAGTATGGTGGCTCTGAGGTGGCTCAGTCGGTTAAGCATCTACCTTGGTCTCAGGTCATGATCCCAGGGTCCTGGGATCAAGTCCTGCAATCAGGCTCCCTGCTCAGCAGAGAGCCTGCTTCTCCCTCTGCCTACCACTGCCCCTTCTTATACTGTCTCTGTCTGTGTCCCTGAAAAAAAAAAATAAAATCTTAAAAAAAAAATAAATTTTAAAAAAGCTTTGATTTGAAATCATGCAAACATTTTATCTATGTTTTTAAACAAAAAAATAAACTGTTATCCACTGTCATGTAATCCTCATTTCAACTAATGGCAAAACCCTACAATAAATGGATATGCTAATTGTACATGTACACATTTCTGTTATTCATGCTTGTTACGAATTGTCAATGTCTGCCACCCTGGCTATATTTTGTCCTGAGTTCTGCTGTAAATTACTCAAATATATTCCAGCCTAATGAAGTACCACATGTGCCTGAGTTCCTCTCATTACACTCTGAATGACAGACCTACTTTATGATTTCAGAACAAGCATGAACAAAACGAGTACTTCATCACATGCCCAGTGGTTTTCGATCAGTGAGTTTCATGGTTATAAATTAATTGTATGAAATTTTCTTTCCCTTATCACTAGAGTCCAAGCTCCTGTGGACCTATAGAGCTAAAGGCCAGAAATGAAAGTGGTTCTATAACTAAAATACCTCCCTTGAAAATCCTTCCCTTTTTCCTTCTTGTTCTTCCTCATCATTTTTCAAGAGCCCCCAAAACGAGGTTCCTATTTTAAGAAAAAAGACAATGTTTCCTGGAGTTTTCTAATAGCAGAGGGTAGGGATTTTTAGAAGTGACAGAAAAGGCTGAAAGAAGAGTTGCTCTTCCACTCTGCCTTAAAATCCTGACAAAAACCCAGAAAGAGGAAATTTCCAACCACATCGACCTTGAGGATCTACAAATAAGGTACAAGATCTCCTACCACACCTGAATCTTTCAATTCAAGGACTCCGCTAAAGAGAACACTGCCCACAGCATCCTATTTCTTCCCACCATTTTAAACAGGGCTGGAGCTTATTCACACTCACTGCCCATTCTTCCAATGGGTAGATACTTGGCAGGGAAGTTCAGTGTTAGTTGCACTGTACTTTCTTCTGTACTTGGAATTAAGTAGAGATTACAGAGCACACCCGCTCTCATCTTCTCTGTATCTCCATGCTGACGGGCTACAGCTCAGAAACTCTCCCCCAACAGCTTTACAGCAAGGAACAAGGTTGTCAAACTCACTAAAAATTGCTGAAATAAGCACAGAACACTAAAGAAGAACTTGCAGTAGTCAAGCTTCGAGAAGAGCCTGTGAACCAAGTGGATTTCTCTATTTTCCAGATAAAGGCCCATACCCACCTTCTTGAACTCTCATCACAAGGAATTTCAAATAGTACCTGATGGTAAGACCCACACAAGGAATAAGTAGTACTAAAGCTTGGAAAAAAAACTAATCCATCTTTGGAAAAAAAAATCAGGAACTCACTGCTTTTTGAAAAAAATTAACATAGCCATTCACTAGGTGAAATTCTTCCAGGACCAGTTAGATATAGACTCTGAATACAAAAATCTATCATGTAAGTACAAAATCATAAATACAAATAGGCAATTTATAAGCGTTATTTTACTCATTAGTGCTCACCAATGAACATCCCAGGTTAACCAATTCTAAACTGAACTTTTGTCTTATTCTTTTCAATGATCTAAGAAATCTGAACTGGACTCATCTCTCATCCTTTTTTTATGGAAGATCCTTTCTTTCATATTGTTTAAGAGATGCCATGTTTATGCCTAGGAAACCAGTGTTCGTTCTACTGTTTCCCCACACCTTGGCACATGCTAGCCATTCAATAAATGCTCGGTGAATGATATTGTCATTCCCTGTCATATCATCATATCAAATCTTCAAACACTGCTAAAGTAATAAAACTGGCTATATAGTTAAATATCCTAAAACTATATGTCATGCGGCAAAGAAAATGCTCTACTATTTCTCAACCATCCTCAGTAGTTAATGGTTTAAGTAGCCCATTCTTTGGCCTCCTTATACCTCTGGAGACCCAACTTCACAGAGTAAGTGAACCACTCACCTCCACACAGCACTGGGACAAAGCCACCACTGCCAAATGATTTTGTGGGGAGAAGTCACAATACTGGATGGTGCTGTGATGGCCTGTATGGATTTCTGCCAGTAAGCCACTGGTATGAATGTCAAAAAGCTGTCAACATAAAATAGGTATCTATGAAAGTAAAATACTTTTAAAAAGAAGCTATATGCAAAATGAATCTAAATTTTTAAGTCCTGAAAAAACACAATTACTGATAACTGGTGCACCTATTAACAGTCATAAATATGATATAAATCAATATACGCATACTTTTAAAATACTGCTCATCTTGAAACATGTTTCCTATAAAGAAAAAATTATCACAGATGATCTCTCAAGCTGGCCTAGGGAAAAATAAAACCTTTGTGAATAAATGAATGGATTAGCCAAATTAACATACAGAGCAGCTCTCCTGAATGCTTGTTTATTCAAAAGGGGAAAATGGATATTCATAAATGAAGATGATCAAAACAATATAGAGCAGAGGCTTGCTAAAATGAAATTAGCTCAACTATTTCTATTTCTCTTCAGAGCTATCAAATTACTCCATTATGATCATTTTCCCATTTTTGAATCAAAAAAGCTATTTTTGAATAATGCAAGCTTCATTTCAACTTTTGAAAAATTTTTAAATGTTGAATATATTCTTCTGAAGTTTTTGCCAAATGATAAAAACATCTCTACCAATATATAGCATTGTGATTTAAGACCAAGGCATAGTCTGGGACAAAAAAAAAAAAGCTTCCAGTGGCAGCCATGAATATGTTTTGTGAATGCATAGCCCTTCAAACATGCACAGATGGTAAGCAGCACAGCATCAGAAGCCAAGAACAAAAGACAGGAAACCATACTTAAAATGCTTCCCAGGACAGGTCATTCTTAAAAATTAATGGTGGAGGGAATGCCTGGGTGGCTCAGTCATTAAGCATCTGCCTTCAACTCAGGTCATGCTCCCAGGATCCTGGGATCAAGGCCCGCATCGGGTTCCCTGCTAAGCGGGTAGCCTGCTTCTCCCTCTCCTACTCCCCTACTTGTATTCCCTCTCTCACTGTGTCTTTCTCTGTCAAATAAATAAAATCTTTAAAAAAAAATTAATGTGGAGAGTGACAGAGGAAACTTAGCAAGTATGGAATAGGCAGTTGTCTTAATTATTGGGTAGTAAAAAGTAAAGACCTAACAATCAGAGTAGGCTAACAGAAGAGAGTTCAAAAGAAGTAAAAGGAGAATAGAGACACCAAAGAGTAAAAAATTGGGATCTACATGTAGTTAAGGGTAATTTTAGGGAAGCTCTATTTTAGCAGGTAAAAATAAAGACCTTGTCTAGATTTTTCAAACAAAGAGGCATTTCATATATATATATAAATATATAAAGCTGTTTTCCTCTCTCACTGGAAAAAATCTTATAAAATGTTCAAATTCAAATGTAAATCAAACTACAATGAGATACCGCTTCACACCTAATTAAGATAGTTGTAATTTTTTGAAAAATGGAAAATAACAAGTGTTGGCAAGCAGAAAGTGGAATTCCTGTACACTACTAGTGG
Organism: Nasua narica; assembly: GCA_028533885.1. Taxonomy (NCBI): domain Eukaryota; kingdom Metazoa; phylum Chordata; class Mammalia; order Carnivora; family Procyonidae; genus Nasua; species Nasua narica. The sequence continues at coordinate 100,623,871 of CM052807.1, read as the reverse complement.
GAATATAAAATGGTACAGATGGTTTGGTGGTTCCTCAAAAAAGCTAAATTTAGAACTACCATATGACCCAACAATTCTACCACTTGGTATGTGCACAGAAGATTTGAAAGCAGGGGCTCAGATTCCTGTACATCATTATTCACATCAGCCAAAAGGTGCAAACACCCAAGTGGTGTTTGCAAACAAAATGTGGTATATATCCACACAAAGGAATATTATCCAGCTGTAAAAAGAAATGAAGTTTTGTACATCCTACAACATAGATGAACCTTGAAAATATTATGCTAAATGAAATGAGCCAGATACAAAAGGACCAATATTGTATGATTCTACTTACATGAAATATCTAGAATAGATGAATTCATAGATTAAAGTTATGGGGGAGGAGGGATAGGGTGGCACAGTGCCTAGGTGGCTCAGTTGGTTAAACGTCTGCCTTTGGCTCAGGTAATGATCTCAAGGTTCTGGGATCAAGCCCCACATCTGGCTCCCTGCTCATCAGAGAGTCTGCTTCTCCTTTCCCTCTGCCCCTGCCCAATCCTGCTCATGCTCTCTCTCTTAAATAATCTTTTTTAAAAATAAATAAAAAATAATAATTATAATAAAGGTTACCAGGGGCTAGAGGCAGAGATGAATGGGTAGTTATTAGTTTCTGTTTGGTTACAGAGTTTCTGTTTGGGGTGATGAAACAAGTTCTGGAAATAGTGGTGATAGCTGCACAGCATTATGAATATCATTAATACCACTGAATTATATATTTCAAAACAGTTAAAATGACAGGACACCTGGGTGGCTTAGTTGGTTAAGTGTCTACCTTCAACTTAGGTCACGATCCCAGGGTCCTGAGATCGAGTCCCACAACAAGCTCCTTGCTCAGCAGGGAGCCTGCTTCTCCCTCTGCCTGCTCTGCATACTGCTTCCCTTACTTGTGCTCTCTGACAAATAAATAAATAAAATCTTAAAAAAAAAAGTTCTTATCTTTAAAAAAAAAGTTAAAATGGCAAATTTTACATAGATTTATTTTACAACAAAATAATTTTAATCTTCATATCTTATAAATGCAATGATTCCTTTTCTGTTCCTACAAATTTTAAAAAACTTAAGACAAAAGGAGGTATTTTTTTGTGCTTTATAAAGGTATAAACTCATAAGCACCCAAGATCAAAGGGTCACAACAACTAGATCAATAACAACATAAATGGCTCCTGAATTTTATATAACTATATGGTATAATTCAATCTTTAAAATTGTACTATCGGGTGGCCCAGTCGGTTAAGCAGACAACTTGATCTCAGTTTGGGTCATGGGTTCAAGCCATGCATTTGGCACCATACTCCATGCTAGGCATGGAGACTACTTAAAAAAATTATACACACACACACAATCTCAGGAGATTTGAGGAGCTCTCAAGAGACTTAGGCCTCTTCCTAGGTCAGTGTTCTCACCAAGGAGAAGGCCAAGTTCAGTTCAAGCCCAAAGATAGTGAAGTCCAATGGCAAAAAGTCAGATGAGTTTGAGTCCAACATCTCCCAGGCTCGCCTTGAGCTGGAGATAGACCTCAAAGCCCAGCTACGGGAGCCAAATATAACAGCAACCAAGGAAATTGAAGGTGGTGGTCAGAGAGCTATTATCATCTTTGTTCCCATTTCTTAACTGAAATTTTTCCAGAAAATCTAAGTCTGGCTGGAGAAAAAGCTGAGTGGGAAGCTCATTGTCTTTACTGCTCAGAGGAGAATTCTACCTAAGCCAATACAAAAAAGCCATACAAAAAATAAGTAAAAGTGCCCCAGGAGCCACACTTTGACAGTCATTGCATGACACAATCCTGGAGAACTTGGTTTTCCCAAGCGAAATTGTGGGCAAGAGAATCCACGTGAAACTGGATGGCAGCTGGCTCATAAAAGTTCATTTGGGAAAAGCACAACAGAACAACGTGGAGCAAAAGGATGAAACTTCTCTGGTGTCCATAAGAAGCTCACGGGCAAGGATGCTGACTTTGAGTTCCCAGTTTCAGTGGCAAACAAAAATGATTAAATAAAACATTCACGGTAAAAAAAATAATAAAAAAATAATAAAATTGTACTATTTGGGGTCTGGAGAATAGGAAGAGATTGGTAAAAGGATACAAACTTTCAGTTAGAAGATGAATGAGGTCTGAGGATCTAACGTATAACATGGTGACTACAGTTGATAATACTGTATTGTATAAGTGAAACTAAGAAAGTAGAAATTAAATGTTCTCACCAAAAAAAAAAAAAGAAAGAAAAAAGGTAAGCATGTGACGTGACAGATGTGTTATTTAATTCCACGTGGGGGGAACCCTTTCACAAAGCATACAAATATTAATTCATCATGTTGTATACTTTAAACATCCCACAATTTTATTTGTCAACTATACCTCAATAAAGCTGAAAATAAAACTAATATCTCTTATTCAAGTCTTTTAAAATTCCTATTTGAATGGAATGTCACTGAGTCATAAATCAGAACATCTATCTTCTAAATCCATGGTATAACATGGGACAAATTATTTGGCTGCTCTGAACCTCAGCTGCCTCCTTATCAGCAGAGGGCTATTGCAATCTGCTGTGTCCCTTGGATAGTTATAATAAAAGAAACAATACATGAGAGCACTCTGAATACTACAAATGTAAGCTATTATTAGATTTGAAAAAAAAAAAAGGAAAGCATTTTCTTGTCATTCACTATTTTTACATATTGTCCTCGTTTATATTACAGAATTCTTACACTATTCTTCAGTTGTTGACAAATATTTCTATCGCAGTCACCAAATCCTAATAAATTTCAGGGGTAAGAAAACACTTTGAAAATCACCTAAGCCAATGTATTCAAAATTGTAAAAAAAAAAAAAAAGCGATGCAGAAAATATTCCATGTTTTCAATAAATTTGAGAAACACTGGACTAACTAACATAAATTATTTCTGTATTACAGAACTTCTGGAGGCCTTAAGTATGTTGGTATACACTTAAATTTCTAACGGGGGAAAGCAACACATAACATTTTCCAAACCTGTGAGACCACGGAGACCTTTCCTCACAAAACCTATTGACCATATCCTGGAACACGGTTCTGAGAATTATGAAGTTAGGGAGCCTGGCCAAAATCATACAGCTATACTTTGATTATATCAATAAACAGTGTACAATGCAAAAATCAGTTGACATTTTCATTTTCTTTAAATCAGGGTAATTTGGCTTATTAAAATACTGATACTTACAAAGATTTTATTTTTTGCTGCCACCATTATCCTAGCACCATCAGCAGACCATGAACAACATTTCACTATCACTTCCATATCTTCTTGAGGCTCCTCTGAATTTAGGAAGAACTGCTTCACATTAATGCTTTTCCTCTCGTTTGCTGATTTCACATCCCAAAGCTTCAGATTGCAAAAATTAAAAAAAAAAAAAAAAAGTTTAAATTTGTTTTAATCTCAAATCACACCTTTAGAATTTCACCTGGATTAAATGCAAATATTCACTTTTTCTAATGAATTGTTTTCACTTATGCATGACTTTAAAAATTAAGTACTCCAGCTTCATTCAGCACCTTCCTAAAAAGAAGAAACAAACAAAACTGGAGGCACTTCCTGAAATGCAAAATGCAGAATGTAAAACTAAATAAAATGTTAAAAACTCCTTGCATGGTGTGGAGGAGGCTAAAGATTAGGTGTTGACAGGAAGGATGAGACTGGAAGAAAGGTAAGAGGAGGCTCACAACTTGCCACTGCTGCCCTCTGCTGAGCCAGGCATGAAGCTCCCATCTACTGCATGCACAGCCTGGACACCACACAGGGCCCAGTCTAAACCGAGTTATAAACATAGCAGAGCATCCAGAGACCTAAGGAGGTCCCTGAAAATAGAAAACGAAGAATATGCTGAAAGGAAGCAAGACACCTTGTGTGTTTGGTGGGGCCAGACAGAGCTCTAAAACAACCGGATCCTGAGGAATGAGATACAAAAGACTAAACCTCACTCACTAGCAGGCCCACCTGACCAGCACAAAAGAAAAAGGCCCTCAAGAAGGCCCATCTTCACTCTCTTAGGCCTTGAGCAGCATCCCAGCTTCAGTGGCTGCTATGCCCAGACCAACAACTGGACAAGAACAAGGACCAAAAAAAAAAAAAAAAAAGCTGCTTCTTAGGCTTTAACTCAGCTTCCAAAGCACAGCTCCAAGGTGAAACTAGATTTCTCTGATCAAGCACATTTTTAAATTTCTCTCCAGTTTAGAGATGCATTATACAGTAAGGAATATAGCCATTACCAAAACCTTTCCCCTTGCAACAAAATCGGATGAAGCAAGAGACATCAGATACTAAAACAGCCTTTCTTAATACTTAGAGAGAAAAACAAAAACCCTACATATGTCAGAAGCTTCAGTCACATCAACTAGGATATATGAGAAATCAAACTGTTTCCCTCTTAATATGAAAAAGAAACCACTGCTTAGATTTAAGAAAAAAAGAAAAAAAATAACACAACCCAATTTCATTAAATCTGTCTAAACTACAATGTGCATCTGGACCTGACTTCAGCTCCTATCCAATGAGTGATGAAAGTCCACATATTGAGGGACCAAGTATATACCAGCATTTGATTTTGAGTAAGTCACTACACTGTATCAAGGCCCATGTGCACCCTGGCCCTTGTGTGTTTAAATGGCAATTTTTAAATAAAACTCGCATTTTGAAATGGTTTGTCAACAGGGCCTCAAAAACACATGCTGATCAACATGATACCCTGCAAAAGGCTTAGAAGATTACACAGTCATTTGGGACAGGAAATAATTTTTACAGTTCTTCATATTCTCAGAAGGCAAAAGCTTTAGAAGACTTTGACCTTGAAATGCTGTTATCCAACATCATTTTGCAGGACCTCTGCTTACTACCTGTCACTGTAACAGCACAAACCAGTTAACGATACTGGCTTAATAGCACTGTGGGCAAGCTGCCACAAACACAGCAGTTCTCACCAAGAGTGCAGTAATGTCTCTCCCCTGCTGCTAGTTCTCTGGGCTCTAAAACCACTTTTGGATACTCACACATGAAGTCAAAGTCCTGTCTCTGAAGAGTTTTAATATTTTTTTTGTTTAGTTTGGAGAAGTCTTAATTTGATTTGAAGGGACACAGCAAAGTTCTATCATCTTGAACACAATAACAACTATGCTAGTCACTCTGAGATTATATGAATAAATCAGGTACAGATAGCTCTGTCAAAGAGTTTACAGGTCAATAAAGGAGGTAAGACAAGCCCATAAGTGTCTCTAAAATAAAGTATATCAAATGTATCATTTGAGAGGAAAAGATACAGCACAGTGGGAACGTTAGACCCAAGTTGTGGGCTTCAGAGAACAGTTTTTGCAGAAGTGGACACCCTAAAGGTCAGTCTACTGTAGACCAACTTAGGATGGACAGAATTTCAACACTAGAAAGGCAAAAGGAACACTCTACGGCCTAGACTCTAGGCTAAAGGGTCAGCATAAGCTCAAGTACAAAAGGGGAAAGCAAAGACAATGAAAAGGGTGAACAGGCTGCAGTCTGGCTGCGGTATCAGGTGCCTGAACGCCTCCTGGACACAGCCCCCACCTGATCTGAGAGCATCCTTTTACCATTTCCATAGCTTAACTACTCCTTTACCTCTCTCTCCAACTGGATTCTGAACAACTTCAGGCCAGGAACTTATTGTTTGGTTTTTGTTTTGTTTTAGTATTTAAAACCCAAATGCTAGTGTCTGGCACATAGTAAGTATTCAATAAATAATCAAAAAATACATTTTAAGTGAGAAGACAGATTATTCTCTTGTTTTAAGCACAGATGAGTAGAAACAACAGTGTTACTGAAGGAAATAGGGTTCAGGTCCAAGATACAGATAGAACACATACATTCATCTTCACATCCTCCCAAAATCCATGTAAAAGCAATAATAAAGAGAATTTTTCTCCATAGGCGTAGTTCACAAGGCAAAGGAGAAAGGAGGAAAAGATAACAAAAACAAAACTGTAAAGTCTAAAAAAAGCAGAGAAAGACAAGCAATAAGGGGACTCCTAAAAACTGCATCCTGATTCCACTATGGGGAAAGCCATGAAGCAGCCCAATTCATACCATAAACTCCTAAAAGGCCAAGGAAGTGTTGTACCAAGTACCCTCTGTTAAGGGTGGAGAATCCCTTGGAGAATCCCAAACAAATTCCTTGAAATCCCCTTCCCAACTATGCAATCCAGGTTACTGTATCCCAACTTTAGCTGAAGAGTAGAGGGGTTTTCTACACCCAGCACAGTTGAGAGCAGGATCACCATTCTGAAGATAGGGAAATTAAGAGAAAGTCTATATCCCAAATGTTGAGATCTCTACCTAAACACCTTCTTGCCAACCAGACTTATACCCTACAGGTAGGAGACTGAAGACTAAACTTGCCAACCAGACTTATACACGACAGGTAAGAAACTGTTGAAAATTTTTCTCTGAATATCCAACAAGATCAAGACAAAAAGATCAAAGGAGTCTGACATTAGGAGTTTACCATCAAAAATGGGAAGCAGATAACCCTACGGAGAAGCTCACAATAAGCAAGCTCACAATTCCCTATCAGCTTTTTGGTGCTGCACTCTTAAATATGAGGATACACATCTAATATATATATAGATCTTCCTCAACTTACCATTGGATTACGTCTTAATAAACCTATCATAAGTTGAAAATGCATTTAATAACATAACCTATTGAACATCATAGCTTAGCCTTGCCTACCTTAAACATGCTCAGAACACCGACATTAGCCCACAGCTGGGCAAGATCATCTAACAAAACCTATTTTATAATACAGAGTTGAATATCTCATGTAATTTATTAAATACTGTACAAAAAGTAAAAACCAGAATGGTACTATAGATACAGACAGGTTGCATGTATATTGGTTGTTGACCCTCTTGATTGCATGGCTGACTGGGAGCTACAGCTCACTGCCACGGCCCAGTATCACAAGTGAGAATAACACTGTATATCAATATCCAGAGGAAAGATTAAAATTCAAAATCTGAAGTACAGTTTCTACTGAATGCGTATCACTTTTGCACCATCATAAAGTTGAAAAAGTCTAAGTCAAACCATTGTAAGTCAGAAACCATCTGTACATACATCCAAGATCAGATAGCTAAGTTAGGTCTCTAAAATGCAGACAGAAACCAAAAACCAACAGAGGAAATAGCAACAATACATGAAGACAACTTTTTTTTTTGGATTTTATTTATTTGTTTGACAGAAAAAGAGAGAGATTACAAGTAGGCAGAGAGGCAGGCAGAGAGAGGGGGAAGCAGGCTCCCCGCTGAGCAGATGGCCTGATGCGGGGCTCAATCCCAGGACCCTCAGACCATGACCTGAGCTGAAGGCAGAGGCCTTAACCCACTGAGCCACCCAGGTGCCCCGGATACAAATTTTCTTAAACTATTGACACTAACAAAAAGATAAAAAGATACTGCATCCATGAAACAAAAATAGGAAAAAATGAAAAAGAAAACTGATCATAAGAATGCGTACTTAAAAACATGACCACAGAAATTAAAAATCCAACAGAAGGATTAGAAAGTAAAGCTAGAAAATAAAGCTAAAGAAATCTTCCAGAAAGGAGGGCAAAAAGAGGAGAGAAAAAACAAAGATAGAGGAAGAAAGAAAAGGTAGAGAATAAATAAAAAAATTAAAGGAAGCCTACAGAATTGAAGTATTTGAATTTCCAAATTGAAAGAAGCCACTGACGGGTACCCAGGTGGTTCAGTCAGTTCAATGTTTCACTCTCGGTTTTGGCTCAGGTCCGTTTGCAGTTGTGGGATCGACCCCCAAGTCGGGCTCTGTGCTCAGTGCAGAGTCAGCTTCAAATTCTCTCTCCCTCTCACTCACACTGCCTCAAGTAAATTAATAAAATCTTTAAGAAAGAAAAAGAGAGAGAGAGAGGGAAGGAAGGCAAGCAGGCAGGCAGGCAGGCACTGAGTGCCAAGCACAACAAATGAACACAAACCCACACTAAGGCACGTTATCATGAAATTTAAAAAAAAAAAAATACTGGGGATAAAAAGAAGATCTTAAAAGTTACAGACAAAAAATAGATCATATCTGAATCAGAATGGCTTCAAACTTTTCAAGAGGAACTTTAGAAGTCAGAAGACAAAGGCACAATGTCCCCAAAATTCCTAGGAAAATTATTTACAACCCAGAATTCTATATGCAGTCAAAAATACCAATTAAATATGGAGTTAGACAGCTTTAGACAGACAAGGTCTCAAAAATTTACCTCCCAAAGATTCTTTCTTAGGAAGCTAGAGGAGATTCTCCACCAATGGGAGAACAAACCAAAAAGAAGACAAGAAATCTAAGAAACAGGGTTTTAAGTCAAGAGAAAAGCAAAAGGAATCACCAGGATAATAAAGGGAGCTCTCCAGCTGGACACTGGAAGTAGTTTCACCAATCAGAATACAGCAACAGAACCCTCCAATTAAGTTACTTCTAAGAAAAAAGAAAAATTTATCAACATCTGATAAGTGTGAATAACTTAAGAAGCAATTTAGACAAGGGATAGTTTAAAGATGAATTAGTGATGAGCACTTTAAAAAAATAAGCATAATGTGTTAAAAACAAAATTACAGTGTTAAATGTACAACACATTTAATCCCAAGGAAAACAAGCAGCTGTATGAGAAAGGAAAATACTCATAGTGCATGACTCAACTGTGACCAGTCACGATGATGTAAATCCTGGACATTGATCTAATCAAAATCATAAAACATACAGGAACCACAAAAAGGGTCAAATTTGGGGAGAAAATATAGTTCAGTGTGGAGCATCGTAAGTTTGAAGCACAGTGTATTATCTAAGTGACACCAACTAGGAGGTGGTTAGAGAGGCAGGACCCAAGCACACAAGAGAAATGAGGGCTGGAAGTAACACAGCTGAACGTCACTCACAGAAGAGATGAGCATTCAAACCCTGGGATTGATGAACTGGGATGGAAGAAAGGTAATGAAGCTGGTATTCAAGGTTAGGTGCTTGAGGAATAGGTATTTTTTTAGAGGGCAAGTAAAAAAGATAAAGAAAGAGAGAGAGAAAAGGAAAAAGTAGAAAACACTGATGTCAGCAGAGGAGAGTTTCAAAAAGGAAATATAGGTGGTTGATGGGGGAAGTGCTGAATACTGGTAATACAACAAAAAGAATAAGTCTTGGCTAAAGAAAAATATCAGATTTCACACTAATCCAAAGAGCATCAACCTTTACAACAAAAAAATTGGAGACTGAAAATAAAACTAGATTTTACATGCTTCAAGGGAATACAAGAAAGATGGGACCAGGCCTAACAAGTTTGAAATAATAAGTCAATAGTCACGAAATGGAGGCAAGTACAGGTGGCTTATGAAGTCTAACAATAAAGGGAAAAACAGAATTGACTATTTCAGAGGAAAACATAATCCATGGAGAATCAAAGGTTTTTTACTTTTTGGTTTTAGAAAGGCCCAAGAACATGTGTAGGCTGAGGGATCCCAAAAAGAAGAAAAGCTAAGGATACAAAAAGAAAGAAAAAAATAATCTGTGAAGCAAAGCGTGCAGGGGAAGAAGAAAAAAAGGAACAGTAGGCCTAAGTAGAGAACTTTCTGGGAACTGATATGAGACAAAAGAAAGGAAGTTGAGGGGCGCCTGGGTGGCTCAGTGGGTTAAGCCTCTGCCTTCAGCTTGGGTCATATCAGGGTCCTGGAATGGAGCCCCACATCAGGCTCTCTGCTCGGCAGGGAGCCTGCTTCCGCCTCTCTGCCTACTTGTGATCTCTCTCTGTCAAATAAATAAATAAAATCTTTAAAAAAAAATCTTAAAAAAAAAAAAAGGATGTTGGGATTTTTATGGCAATTTTTTAGGAGACTTATGGAGAATTCTTTTTTTTTAATATTTAATTTTTTTGAGAGACACAGAGAAAGAGATTGAGAGAACAAGTGGAAGAAGGGACAAAGGGAGAAGCAGACTCCCTGTAGAGCAGGGAGGCCGACACAGGACTCGATCCCAGGACCCCGGGATCATGACCTGAGTCGAAGGCAGACACCTAACCCACTGAGCCACGCAGGTGCCCTGAAGAAGAACTCTTTTTTTCTTTTTTTTAAAGATTTTTTTTTATTTATTTATTAGAGAGAGAGAGACTGAGAATGAGGGGGGAGAAGGTCAGAGGGAGAAGCAGACTTCCCGCAGAGCCAGGAGTCCGATATGGGACTCGATCCCGGGACTCTGGGATCATGACCTGAGCCGAAGGCAGTCGCCCAACCAACTGAGCCATCCAGGAGCTCCTGAAGAAGAACTCTTAATGGGTGGTGTCAACCTTCTGAATAGGTAGGTGTGAGGTAAGGTAATCTCCAGAGAATGAAAGGGATGCAATGACAAGATTGGGGGCTTAAGAACAAGAGCAAAAGTCTGGAATTGGAATTATGATGATTATAGCAACAAATCAATTAGGAATGAACAGACCATAACTTGGCAGTAAAGAAGGCCAGTTGAGCTGTACACCTTACAATTTATAATACAGATAAATAGTCTAGTTTCACAAATGTCTTGAACATTAAGCAACTTAATAATAATGGAATAATGTTAAAGAAAATGGAATCTTCCCAGAACTTGGAATTAGCAACAGTGATAAGATGGAAAAACCCGACTTGAGATATAAAATGTCTTCTTCTGAAGTCATTCACTTAATAGAAAATAAGAAATAACAGACTTATATAACTGAAAGATTCTCTCAGAAAAGGGTTGTCTTAAACTGTCCAAGGGTATTCTGAAAAGCATCCTCTGATATGGACTGTCCTAAAGGAAGGGATGGGTATTTAGTATTTGCAGGTAACATGTCACAGAAATCAAAATCTAGTTACCTGAATATTCTACCTAAGAATGCTCCCAACATCTACTAACTGCTAGAAAATTCTTTAAAGTAGAATTCTACCCGGAAAGGGTTCCTTGATGCCCTGAAGTAATTTATACAAAATTAAGTTATCTTCAGTCAGCAGAGAGAGATCAAAAATTCAACCAGAGGATCAGTGTCAAGAGATTTCACCTTCCTGTAACTGAGGAGTTACCGATCAACATAAACAAATCTGCTTCTTTAGTGATTCTAATAAACAAAATAGTGCCCGGGAGGATTCAGTATTTCCCTGAAAAAAATACATGTCAAGAAAATTTACTGAGTGCATGTTTTGAGTACAATTCTGTAGTATAAACTTAAGAGAGTATAAGGAAAAAAAAAAGAGAGTATAAGGGCGCCTGGGTGGCTCAGTTGGTTGAGCGACTGCCTTCGGCTCAGGTCATGATCCCGGAGTCCCAGGATCGAGTCCCATATCGGACTCCCGGCTCTGCGGGAGGTCTGCTTCTCCCTCTGACCTTCTCCCCTCTCATTCTCAGTCTCTCTCTCTCTAATAAATAAATAAAAAATCTTTAAAAAAAAAAAAAAGAGAGTATAAGAAGCTGTGAGTTCTCTGCAGATCATAAATCTATATTCAATCTAATCAAAGAAAAGAAGATATATGAAAATGACTGAACGGAAGAGCACAACACATTTACAAGTGGAAACAAGAAGATAAACTGAACAGTTTCTATCAATATATATAGATATAGATATATGGATATAGATCTAGATAGAAGGATGGATGTACTCAGAACCAGACAGATGGATAAGAGAACACTTTTTTTTTCCCTCCAAATACTTTTATTTTTTCAATGTTCCAAGATTCATTGTTCATGTACCACACCCAGTGCTCCATCCAATACGTGCCCTCCTCAATACCCACCACCAGGCTCGACCAACCCCCCCACCCCTTCCCCCAAAACCCTCAGTCTGTTGCTCAGAGTCCACAGTCTCTCATGGTTCATCGCCAATTTCCTCCAATTCACCCCTTCCTTCCCTCTCACAATGTCCTCCATGTTTTTCCTTATACTCCACACATGAGACCATATAATAATTGACTCTCTCCACTTGACTTATTTCACTCAGAATAAGAGAACACTTTCTGAAGAAGGCTTTGCATAAAGGTTTGAGAGACATTAAAAAATATGGGCAAGCGAACTGGAGGCCAAAAATCTTAATAAAGACTAATGAAATACATACAGGAACAGCAGCTGACATTAGCAACCAAATTATCTTGCCCAGAACAATTAGTTTTAAGGGGGCTAGAAGAAACAAACTGGACAGGAACAGAGGCAGCAGAGTGATGGACTGTAAAGAGCCTTACCGCTGCACCTGAGGAGCCTAGGTTTATCACAATTTATAATGTGGCACTTCTGTGTCCCAGCTGAAAGTGGCAAGATGAAAATAGAGGTAGAGAGTTATTCTAGCAGTTCTGTACCAGGATTAGGAGAGATGAGAACACATCTTAGAAAGCTGCTATCAGGGGCACCTGGGTGGCTCAGTGGGTTAAAGCCTCTGCCTTCAGCTCAGGTCATGATCTCAGGGTTGGGATCAAGCCCACATCAGGCTCTCTGCTCAACAGAGAGCCTACTTCCCCCTCTCTCTGCCTGCCTGCCTCTCTACTTACTTGTGATCTCTCTCTCTGTCAAATAAATAAAATCTTTAAAAAAAAAAAAAAAAAGATGGGCGCCTGGGTGGTTCAGTGGGTTGAACCACTGCCTTCGGCTCAGGTCATGATCTCGGGGTCCTGGGATCCAGCCCCGCATCGGGCTCTCTGCTCAGCAGGGAGCCTGCTTCTCCCTCTCTCTCCTGCCTGCCTCTCTGCCTACTTGTGATCTCTCTCTCTCTGTCAAATAAATAAATAAAATCTTTTAAAAAAAAAAGAAAAAGAAAGAAAAGAAAAAGAAAGCAAACAAGCTGCTATCAAACATAAGGAGATTAGGGGCGCCTGGGTGGCTCAGTGGGTTAAAGCCTCTGCCTTTAGCTCAGGCCATGATCTCAGGGTCCTGGGATCGAGCCCGTATCGGGCTCTCTGCCCAGCGGAGAGCCTACT
>CM052807.1:100512769-100610782 GCA_028533885.1 Nasua narica | reverse complement strand
AGCCTCTGCCTTTAGCTCAGGCCATGATCTCAGGGTCCTGGGATCGAGCCCGTATCGGGCTCTCTGCCCAGCGGAGAGCCTACTTCCCCCTCTCTCTCTGCCTACCTCTGTCTACTTGTGATTTCTCTCTGTCAAATAAATAAATAAATAAATAGTCCAAACATAAGGAGATGACAGCATGAACCACAGTAAATACTATAGAATAGGAGGGGGAAAAGTAGGCTGAAAGACTAGGTCAAAGATTAGAATTAAGACCAAAGAAAGAAAGGCGAATCAATGAAGAGGAGACTAGAATGATGGTAGAGACAGGAATAATAAAGAAAGTGGGATTAGGACCTTAGAGAATTTAAAGAATTTAGTTTTTTTAGCACTATAAATTTCAGGAGGCTAAATATGCTTTCTTCCCTAGTTCTGACTTTTTCCTGCAACAGGAAAATATAAAATAAAGGCAGAATAAAGAATAAATAAAAGTGAAGCTTTTATAAATTTGACACCATAGATCTCAAAATGTTATGAAACCATAAATACATGCTTAAAAATTAAGAATTCAAAATATATTTAAAGTATAAGGCGGTAAACCATTCATAAACAATCATAACAAGCAATTATGGTTATATTAAATGTGCTCCTGGGAGTTGAAAGAAAAACCTCTTCCTGTAGAAATGAGAAAAAGAGAAACCTACTTCCTTAACCAAATCATAAAACCACAAAATTACAACCAATTTTAATAACAAACAAAAGTGTACCTTTAATGTTCCATCAGCTGAACAACTAGCCAAAAGCTTATCATCTGGTGAAAATCTGCAGTGATTGACTGAATTTGTGTGGCCAAACATGGTATTTCGACATTCTTTTTGATTCAAATCCCAGAGCTATTTGAGAAAGATAAAAAGATAACTAAAAAACTAGTACTGAATACAGTAAAGTTAGAAATCTCATAACATTCTTCCTTCCCCTCCCATTTAAGCTTTTTCAATTACAGAAAAATGTTCAATTCATAATAATGCAAAGGTGTCAAACACAAAGGTGAACTTGTGATTACCACGTAATGGGGCAGCGCTTAGATCAGCACCTAAATCTACTAAGGGACCAAAAGCTTATCTAGGCTGTTAGTCTGAGCACTAAGTAACTAAATAATTACTGCTTATTTTAACAAAGTAGTTGGAATCATTATTATTTTATTCAGCTCTGGAATAAGTAATATGTAAAATAAAATGCTCCCAAATTTTTTTTAAATGCTAGGTTACCCAAACATTTCTAAGATTTCCCAATCCAAATCTTGAGTCTACTTCCTAGGCCAACATCTATTAATGCTCTAAAAAATGACTTGATAATATAAAGATAGTAAAGATAGATATAAATACATTTGAAAGGAAATGTAAGAGGCTTAAAGAGCAAGTTAACATCTCTAGGAAGCAACCAACTAAATCCCACAGGACAAATGACTCAATTTCTCTAAGAAATCAAAAGAGTCAGAGAGGAAGGAGAACTTCTACAGAATAAAAGAGATTTAAGAGACATAGCAACCAAATGTCACCTGAAATTTGTATTCTGATGCCAACAAATCTATGGTAGTAAGATAGGGTTTTTTGGAGGGCACCTGAGGGCTCAGTCAACTGGTTAAGCATCTGTCTTCAGCTCAGGTCATGATCCCAGGGTCCTGGGATTAGATCCCTTATCAGGCTCTCTGCTCAGTGGGGAGAATGCTTCTCTCTCACCCTCTGCCCCACTACCTGCTTGTGCTCTCTTGGTTTCTCTCTCTTTCTCAAATAAATAAAATTAAAAATCTTAAAAAAAAAAAAAGTGGGGGGCCTGAGTGGCTCAGTGGGTTAAGCCTCTGCCTTTGGCTCAGGTCATGATCTCAGCGTCCTGGGATCAAGTCCCGCATCGGGCTGTCTGCTCAGAGGGGAGCCTACTCGCCTCCCCCACCAACCCGCCTGCCTCTCTGCCTACTTGTGATCTCTGTCAAATAAATAAATAAAATCTTTAAAATATATATATATAATATATATATATAAAATCTTTAAAATATATATAATATATATATAAAATCTTTAAAATATATATATAACATATATATATATATTTAAGAATGATGGGGAAGGGGCACCTGGATGGGTCAGAGGAGTGTGAAACTCTTGATCTTGGGGTCACGAGTTCAAGTTCAACACTGGGTATAGGGACTACTAAAACTAAATAAACTTAAAAAAAGAACAATGGGGAAAAGTGAACATGGACCAGATAGATCACAAAACTATTATTTATTATGTTAGGTGTGATAATGGCATGGTACTTAGGTTTAGACCTCAGATATGCACACTTAAGTATTTTGGGTACAATGACATGATATATGCGATTTGTTATAACATGCTCCAGCCAAAAAAAAAAAAAGAAGGGGGAGAATAAAATAAGATTGGCAAAATATTAATAATAGTAAGAGTCAGAGAGTGGATACCACAAGGGTTTATTATTGTTCTCTCTCCTTTTGGGTATGTTTGAAAAGTAAATAAAATATAAATAAAAAGGGCTATAGTCTTCTCTGGAGATTTATGCTAACTATATTAAACACAGAAAAAGAAATCATCCATCCCCAAAATTAATATTGACAAAAACCCTTTGGAAATGACCAGTGAGATAAGTCCCGTTCTTCATATCCATCTCCATCCTAGACTTCTTTATCCTAGTCCTAGGTAAATCCAATTTTTCAGATAAGATAAGGCAAGTCACATGGGGGCAGCTTCAGATTTACATATTTTCATTGCCTTTTCTCAGTTCAAGAGTCACAAGAAGTGAATTCTAATTGCCCACATGATAATATAGGTGTGGTATGGTAGATCTTAAAGTAAAACTTGTACTTAAATAAAATTGTTGACTAATCAACAGAACCCATAGATCTCTCTTTGTTCTCACATCCTAGAACTTTTTGTCTATAATTAAAATGAGGAAATATAAACTTCTTCACCCAACAAAATGTTAAAAAGAAACACCAAAAATTAATCATACATAATACAAAAGTCATATTTTTTAGAGGTGGATTTATTCAATAAGGTAAACCATATCTGAGTAAAAATGAGCTATGATTATAAGACCATATTAGTCTGTTATTTTAATCCAATTCAGTGTTTTCAAATTGTGCAATGCAGACCTCTAGGGATTCCAGAAACATGTCTGAAAGGGACCACTGCGGGGAAATAAGAGAGGGAACAAGTGAGTAGAAAAGCAAGTTCAGGGGCGCCTGGGTGGATTAGTCAGTTAAGTGTCTGACATC
Source organism: Nasua narica (assembly GCA_028533885.1). NCBI lineage: Eukaryota > Metazoa > Chordata > Mammalia > Carnivora > Procyonidae > Nasua > Nasua narica. The sequence continues at coordinate 100,607,514 of CM052807.1, read as the reverse complement.
CACTCAGGTCACGATCTCGTGGTCCTGGGATAGAACCCCGCATCAGGCTCCTGGCTCAGTGGCTAAGCCTGCTTCTCCCTCTCCCTCTGTCCACTCCCACACCCCTGCTCATGTGCACGCACCCACACACTCTCTCTTTCCAATAAATAAATAAATAAATAAATAAATAAAGTCTTTAAAAAACAAAAGACGCAAGACCATACCCCACTTCAACCAGAGCAATGGGCTTTATCTCTTATATACTGAGCTTCTATGTAAGTTTTCTTTTGAAGAAAAAAAAAGTTTCAGCTTCCTGAACTGAATGAAGGGGAAAGGGGGAACAATTTTCATATTTTCTAAAATTTTTTAAAATAATGTATTTAAATGTCAAACACAGAGTCTATGAGGTTTTCCAAACTAAAATGGTTTGCCCAACCCTCCCAAAAATATAATGTCCCTTTGCAAAGATGGTGCGACATTAATAAAGGACAGAAACCAAACCAAAAACAATCCAAAGGAAGTTAGTGAATCTTTCTGGAACCCCAGAAAATTTAATCTAGCTATCTTCAATATGCCACTTAAGAGAAAAAAAGAATCTTTTATAATTTCTAACTATAAAGCATTATCAAACATATATGAAAGGAGTATCTGTTTTTGGTTTTAGTTTTTTTTTTTTCTATCGGCACTTTTTCCTTCCTCCTAATAACAGAACCTCTCTTCTGAATCAAGCCCCACTTACTATTCAAAAAGAGCTGACCTCACCTCATTTGTCCCATTTCGACATGGCTAAACTTGTAATCTTTGACCAATTCAAAGATTCCGTACTGCTGGCCCACTAGGGTTATTTTAACAATGAGAATATAAGCCAAACCAGGTCAAAAAGTCTTCTTTAAAATTAAACCTATGGGACCTGGGAAAGAGAAAGTTTCTCTTCCTCTGTGACTATAAACTGTAAGACCCATGTAAGCCAGTAACCTGAGAACAGCCATATTTCCTGCCACACAGAAAGAACATGCCTGAACCAACAAAGAGAGAGAGAGAGAGTTTAAAGATGGAGAGGGGATTAGACTCCAAGAATGTAATTTAATCATCTGTAATCAGTTATGCCTACAGGCATGCTCCCTCTAGACTTTTCAGTTACATGAACCAATAATTTATTTTTCTTTTTGGCTTAAGCTAGTATGGAAGTTCCTATCACTATAACCAAGAGCCCTGATTAATAAAAGAGAAAATCAAAAAAGATGTTCTGATGCACCCAGCAGATTTGTCTACATAATTCTCATTATCCATACTTACTTTGAGGAAGCAGTCACTTGATGCAGTGGCTAAGAGAAGGTAATGACCGTTTTTGGTAAAATGGCAGCAGTTGACTTGCTCTGAGTGCTCATCATAGATATGGACCAGTTCCCCTGTCCTAGAATTCCAAATCTAAAGAGATTAGAGAAAGTAAAATTTACAACTACCTCTTACTTTCAAAGGGAGAACAGAGAGCAAACAAAGTGAGCTGTTTTGTGGCAGATCTCCCCAGTCGGACATGAGGCTAATGAATACCCCTAAAATATGCTAAAATATGTCTGTATTTTTCCAGGATATTTTTTAAAAAATTACTTGGAAGTCTACACGTGTGCCTTTCTATAGCATAATTAGAATCCCGTAAAAAATTACATTCTTCAAGGGCAGGACTGCACATGTTCACACGAACGACAATAGGCAGAGAAGCACTATACAAGGGATGGAATAATGGACTTGAGATCAGAAGGATTAAGTCCAAGACCTGGCTCTATCATTTATAATTTGTGTGTCCATCATCAAGTCCTTAATTTATCTGCTTCACATTTCCCTCCTCTGTAAAAGGAGGATACTTACACCCATCCTACACAATTCAAGATACCAAATGAGACAAAAGGACATGCTAAGTTTGCTGCTGACTTCAAGGTATCAATAAAAAGTAAAGGCAGATGGATCAGTGAAAAAAACTAAGGCTTTAGATTCTGAGGGAAACCTAGCTTTGAATCCTGGCTCCATTAGTTATCAGTTAATGTGAGCTTGGGCAAATGACTTCATCTCTGAACCTATTTCCTCATCTGCAAAACGGGATTAATACTTACTCTGCAAGTTGTAGTGAGAAACTGATAATGCAGTATTACAAAGTGTGTAGTACAAAGTCTCACACAGTGTTAAATTCCCAAGCAGAAGTAATCATCATTCTGGTTATCATGTAAGATAACAAAGCAGTATGTTCTAAAAGAAATAAATTACCTGGTCTTCACTGGGCTCTAAACTTTTTAGAGGTATTAATGTCCCCCCCGTAGCATTTTCTTTTTTTTTTTTTTTTTTTTTTTTAGATTTTATTTATTTATTTATTTATTTATTAGGAAAGAGACAGAGTGAGAGAGAACATGAGAAGGGAGAAGGTCAGAGTGAGAAGCGGACTCCCCATGGAGCTGGGAGCCCGATGTGGGACTCGATCCCGGGACTGCGGGATCATGACCTGAGCCGAAGGCAGTCGCTCAACCAACTGCGCCACCCAGGGGCCCCTCTTTTTTTTTTTTTTTTTAATTTTAAGTAAGCTCTATGCCCATTATGGGCCTTGAACTCATGACCCCAAGATGAAGCGTCAAATGCTCTACCATCTAAGTCAGCCAGGTGCCCCACATTTTATCTTATCAAAGTACTCACCAGAGGTCCAAAGAGTTCATTTTTAAGTTCTTTAATAAACATTTGTGCCCCTTGTTTTATATTTTGAGTACTCAGAAAATAGAAACTCAGTGTTCTTTTATTCCACATAGCTCTGACTTTGGCACTGTGCAAGACTGGCCAACTCCAAGTATGACTCAGTAGTGGCTATGGAGTTAATTAACCAGTGTGTTGCTAGATTTTTGGGGGTGCCTGGATGGCTCAGTTGGTTAGGCGGCTGCCTTCAGCTCAGGTCACAATCCCAGGGTCCTGGGATCAAGCCCGACATCAGGCTTCCTGCTCAGCGGAGAGCCTGCTTCTCCCTCTCCCTGCCGCTCTGCCTACTTGTGCTCTCTATCTCTCTGTCAAATATTAAAAAAAAAAAAAAAGATTTTTCCAAGGTCTTAATTTGTCTGGACACTCCAAGTAGCTGCAGACCCCAGGAAAACATCCAAGCCAATTTTCTTGCTCCCAAGTCCACTAAGCTCCACCCCATCTAGCCAGTCTCAACAGTTCGCCCTTCCTTCCTTCCTCCTTCCCTCCTTCTTTCTTTCTTCCTTTCTCCCTTTCTTCCCCTCTCCCTCTCCTCTTTATTTACCTTTCTACCTACCTATCTACCTATCTATTTATTTGCAGTACTCCCACCAAGTCAGGATCCACCTCTTTTTAAAAAGCCTGAAGCGAGGGGCACTTGGGAGGTTCAGTCGGCTGGGCATCCGACTCTTGATTTCAGCTCGGGTTATGATCTCAGGGTCATGAGATCGAGGCCCGAGTCAGGCTCCGCACTAGGCATGGAGCCTGCCTAGGATTCTCTTTTCCCTTCCTTCTCCCTTCACCACTCTCATAGGCACAGGCTTTCTAAAAAAAACAAAAACAAAAACAACAAAACCTGAAGTGAGGTGCTTTGGGTGCCTGAGTGGCTCAGTTGGTTAGGCATCTGACTCTTAATTTCAGCTCAGGATCATAAGATGAAGCCAGCAGCACAGTGTGGAGCCTGCTAAACATTTTCTCGCTCTCTCCCTCTGCCCCTCCCCCACTCAACCCTCCCTACTTCACACACCCTCTCAAAAAAAAAAAAAAAAAAAACTGGAGTTGCACTTCACAAAGTATGTATTTTACAACAGGAATCCAATCTCAGACAGTAATTCTGTGTAGCAACACTTCCAATCACAATGCTCTCAGATATTCCAACTGATATATATCCATAGACCTATCAATAATAAACAGTAGGCAAATTCATAAATTTGTAATTGTTTCTCCCAGCTGTATGGTAAATATCTCTAGCTGAGAAACCTACACATTTTTGCTGGTGCTTAAAAATAGACACCGTTAATTTGCAGTAGATAAAAATTGGTTTGAAAAAAAAAATTGGTTTGCCTCAGGTCAGTAGATTAATAGGCAAGAGTCCTTTACCCCTACTTACCCTAGTCCCTCTACTATGGAAAAAGAAAATGAATTCTATGGTAATTATGACTCAAAAGAAAAATATTTCCCTACCTTGACTTTTTTATCCACTGAACAGGTTGCTATAAATCTGTCATCTGTAGAGAATGCACAACAAAGCACTTCATCCTCATGAGCCTTGATTTCTAGCAGTTTCTCCCCTGTTTCAGCTTTGAACACCTGCACAAGCAACAATAAAATCCTTTTACCATAAACTAATGGCCACCATTTGATAAAATTCTTTAAAAGATCTTAATCCATATCATTTTGCAATAGTAATGAATCTTAGCAAAACCACTTCAAAAGGCAGAATAACTGCCAGAATTTATATGCCTTAACATAGAGAACTACCCCTGATTAATGTTTATAGTATCAATAAAAAGAGTTAACAGAGTATAGATTCAGTTCTTGAGATTAGTTTGGCAAATTTTTTAAGTTGGCAAATTCTTAATCAAACAGAAAATATTTCACTAGATAATTTTTCTTTCTGGGTCTCAAAAGCCAAAATTAATAAAATTAGTAATAAAGCACACATACAAAAATAAGGTTTATAGTCATAATCTTACAAAGACTAAACCTAAGTTAAACATCAAAGTTTTAACTAACTGATCTTGTTTCCTTCAAAATTTAAAGAAAAGCACTCATTCATGTATTCCAAAAAATAAGAACTTAAACTCCTTTAAGCACCTTATGAAATAATATAGTCTAACTCCTATTTATAGTCAGAAATCTGTGTCTGAGCCTGTGACAAAGTAGATATTTTACTTAATCACTGTTTTTAAATCAGAGCCCTGTTCACTGTGCTAGGGAGTCTTTATGTCTTTTAACAATTTGCATTTCCTCATTACTCTTAGAGGGCGCATGGATGACAGTAACTGATTGCTAGGGTAAAAGGTACTTTTATGTCACTTGGCAACTTTAAAATTATGAAAACACACAACCATATCTTTTCAATTTCCAGAGAAAGCTTTCATAAAATGTTCAAGAGATTTGAACTTTTCTATTTCTAATGTGCAGTTTTCGGATTTAAATATATTCTAATACGCGCAGTATTGGGTACATGCCTCTTTCAATTTTTCTCAAGAGATATGTTTTACCTGTAAGGTTTTATCAACTCCACAAGAAGCTATTCTTTGACCATCCTCAGAAAAGCAAGCATGGTAAACAGCATCTGTATGGGGGCGGACAACTAAGCGGGAAAGATTCTTGATGTTTTTTTTGTTTCTACGTACAAGGAAAAAATGAACAGAAACCCAATAAATAAGAGAAAAAGTAATTTTTTTTCAGTAATAAACTGTCTTTTAACATTGTTGTGTTGCCAAAAATACAAAATTCTTAGAATTAAGTTACCAATATGTAAATGACAGCGCAGATCTCCTGAAGGAAAAAAGTATTACGAAAGTGGCTTTTTACGAGAAATGCTACCCTATATAAAGCACCCTGTCAGGTGCTGCAAATGTCACTGAGTTGGGAGAAATCTAATCAAATACATGTTGCTTTCTATTTTCCTTTGATACATTAATAACAACATGTGCAGAGAAAACATTATGAAAGGATACCCTCAAAAACATCTCCATTGTTTTTAAAAGGAAAGAAGCCAGGGCACCTCGTTGGCTCAGTCAGTTAAGCAACCCAACTCTAGATTTCAGCTCAGATCATGATCTCAGGATTGTGAGACTGAGCCCACCATAGGGCTTCTGCTGGCCATGGAGATTGTTTGACACTCTCTCCTTCTGCCCTTCCTCTCTCTCTAAAAAATTAAAAATTTTAAAATATAAATAAAAGGAAAGAAGTCATATCAAAATTAAGCTCATTTCCTAACTAAAGTATGACACCACACCCACCGTTAATGATGATGTACTTTATTTTTTTTTTAAGATTTTATTTATTTGAGGGGGGCAGGGGAGAGAGTGAGCAAGCACACAAGCAGAGGGAAGGGGCAGCTGGAGGAGAAGCAGGCTTCCCACTGGAGCCTGATGCAACATGGGGCTCCATCCCAGGACCCTGGGATCATGACCTGAGCCAAAGGCAGACGCTTACCTGACTAAATCACCCAGGTGTCCCATGATGATGTACTATAAATTTGCTCTTCTCTAACCACAATTATTCATGAGGAAAAAAAGATAAGGCAACATTATTTTCTTTGTATCTTAATCTATTAAATACTAACTATTCCACTAGTGCAGTTAATATGTTATTTCCCATGGATTAAAGGGGTAAAGTATTAGAACAGTGTCAGAATTTCATATACATACACCCCAGTCACTTTGAGTACGAATAAATATGTTAAGTGGCATTGTGCTTATTTTAGGAGTCAGATAAAGAACAAAACTACTTCTACTACTTATTAGGTGTGTAAACTTAGGCAAATTATTGAACCTATTAAGTTTCCATTTCCTCATATGTACAACAGGAGTAATGATACCTGCTCTGAACAGTGACTGGCACGTAAGGATGCCACTGCTATTACTCTTTAAAAAAATTTAACCACACATTGACTCCTGAAACCAATATTACAGTATATATTAACTAACCAGAATTTTAAAAAAACTTTAAAAAAATTAACCACACACAACATGGACCAAATGAAAAAGGGGAACACAAAAGATAAGTCAGACATAGATCTTGCCTAAAAAGTATTATAATTTACTAGAAGCAATGGAACAAACAACTATAACAACCTAGAAGAAAACCAGGTAAATTACTAGCAAAGATCAGAAGATTAGACTAAAAAAATACTCTCTCTTTCCCTTTGTTCTAATTACTCGATTCCCCAAAGGTCAGAAAGAGACAGTCGCAATGATGGGCATATAAGAAATGGCCAAAAAGTATTAAAGAAATAACAAATGAATGCATGAACAAATAATTTCTTTGGAAGCTAAATTCAGTTAAATTTAATCTTACACCTATCTAAAACTTTCTACAGAAAAAAATATTTCTAGTACTAAGGTAAAGCACTCTTGAATATGACCTGGTCAAACCCAGCTAAAAGATTCAGCTATGAATGACTAACCATTCTGTGAGAGAACATCATAGGTTGAAACACAGTTGATGGAATGGAAAAAACAAACAAAAAACAGCAAGTAAAAAAACAAACTCAGTAAGTCATAAGAGTACAAGAACTAAAGCTATGCCCATTTGATTATCAGACCATGTATTAATTCTATTTCAACCACTAACCAAAACATCAATTCAGTTGATCTTCTACAAATTTCTTTTGCATACCAACTATATAGACCAGGCAAAATGTTAAATCCTATTCTTAATAACTAATATTTATGAGGACTTCCTATGAACTAGGTACTGTTCTAAGCACTCTATGTGTTTGTATATGTTTATATACACATATACTCATTTAATCTTCTCAGTGCTATGAAAGAGCACTATTAGGTGAGAGAAGCTGAATAACTTTCCCTGGTTAAACACAACCGTTAAAGCAGAGCTGGGTTGCAAGCCCATGTAGCCTACAGCCAAAGTCTGTTAATTTTAATCTCCAAACTATTCTAAACTACAGAATGTATGGACTAGTAACAGAGAAAAATAGACCATCACCGTAAAGTGAAACAAATGGTATGATATAAAGTGAGCAAGTACTCTAGAATACAGACAGGTTTACCCTAGCTTCAATGAATTAGGGAAATCACCTACAGCTACCTATTTGGAGAGAGGGCTCAGGACTAATAAATACTGCAGGTATCAACCTAGAGTTCAATTTAGATGTAAATTATATATGTGAAAAGACAACCATTCATATTCATTATTTCTAGCTATAAGAGAAGCATGGCATATAGAAGGTGCATGGAAAATAAAGCTAGACAGACCCAGGAATTAAATTCCATTCAACAAGTTACACGACCTTAGTCAAGTCTCAACATCTCTGTGCCTCAATTTTCTCATTTGTAAAATAGAGCACCTTCAAACCTTGTAAGGTTTGAAGTAAAATGAGTAACGTGTACATATTGTATATAATGGGCATTAAACAGATGAGTTAACCCTCTCCTTTTTCTAATTGATAAGATTAAGGCAAGAGCAAAACTGAACAGCCTCTTTTAGGAGTTAGAAAAATCAAAATTCAATGGAAGTTTAATCATGGCTATTGAAAGGCAAAAGGCTAATCACTTTATATCTAATATCCCATTTCAATCTTCACAAAAATAATACATCAAAGAATTGCTATCTCTATTTTATATATGAAAAAAAAGAGCTAACTGTAATTTGTTCAAAATCATAAAACTATCAGGTTTCAGAACTGAGACTCAAATCAGTGTCTGTGGCTTCAAAGCCCACGTTCTTCACTAATAAACTATGTTACAATAAGTAAACCATTTGGTATTATTATTTAATATGACTGGTCAAAATGCCTACAGGCTAGCATCTATTTCTTATGGACTCTGAAAATATATATTTCTCCTATACTCACTTCTCCAGAACTTTTCAAAAAGTAAGAATGCTTATTAAAAGTTCCAGCCCTTTCCAAAGTAAAATCTTCCTGGAGTGAACTTATTCAGTACCTGAAAAATAATGACACAGTTAGCACTCCACTCCCTTTGGTTTCTTTCCTAACCTACTTACATCCACTCCAGATAAAGCACTCCGTGATCGACCTCCTGCTTGGCCTGCAGCTTAGCTTGCTGATAAACTTCTGAAGTTTCTGGTTCACAAAGACCAAGTTGTACAATATTAGGAAATGGCTGTCGTCCAAGAAGATGTCCATTTAAAGATAAAAATTCCTGGAAATTTTCACAGACTGCACAATCCTATGAACAAACCAAAATCTCTTAGAAATATAACCAGAACCAAGATCTGACATTTTTCTGTTTCTGTGATCTTGTCACTTTAAAGGCTTAAATGAGATATTCTCTATGTGAGCTAAAATTAAATAGCCAACCATTAGATAACAAATACATGGTGACCCTCTGCAGATTTTTAAACATAGTGTAAAAATCTCATTATCCAAGTGTTACTTTCTTAATACATTCTTGTGTAAAAAACAAAAAACAAAACAACCCCATGGACACTTTACTTTCCCTACTTTCAAACCTCAATCCCATCTACATTCCCAGTAGGCTAGGAAGCAAAATAATTAAAATCACCAAGGTTTAAAGTGAGGAAATTTTCTCTTTGTCCCTTTTACCCTGTTCATCCCTACGATTAAACCTAGAATTAAATGACAAAATGAGATGCCCTTTAAGAACTTGTTTTTCATACTAATTATACCTTTTCATCCAATATATGCCTATATTCCACAAATTCATGGATCAGATGAGCAGGGCCTACGAGTTCAGTTTTTGCTTTAATCCAATCCAAGGAAAACATTAAAGCACAAAGTTCCTTAAAAAAAAAAAAAAGAGGATACCATTAAAGACATCAAAGAATTTTAACTCTACCATCCTTATCCTTTTTTTAAAAATAAAGATTTTATTTATATTAGAGACAGAGTGATCTAGAGAGAGAGTGAGCAAGAACGTCGGGGGGTAGGGGGGGAAAGCAGAAGGAGAAGCAGACTCCCAGCTGAGCAGAGAGCCCGATGTGGGGCTCAGTCCCAGGACCCTGGGACCATGACCTGAGCCAAAGGCAGACACTGAACTGACTGAGCCACCCAGGCACCCCTACCATCCTTATCCTAACACTACTGAAAGAAACTTAGCAGATAACTAGAATTCAGGACAAAAAGGAAGCTATTTTAAAAGGAACCAAAGAAACATAAAATGGACCACATGCCTTAAATGAAAATAAACTTTAGCTGGATTAAACACTTAAATATAAAATAGAAAACCTCAAAAAGTTTTAGAAGGCACAGGCAAATGTTTTTGTAACTGTAGGATGAAGGAAATGTTTGTAAACATGACACCAAAGCAAAAGTACAAAAAAAAAAAAAAAAAGCGAGAGAGATGTGCACTTAACTACATCAAAACGCAAAAAACCTTCAATATAGTTCAAAACAATATAAATAAAATTTGACAAAAAATAAAAATATTTACAACACATATGATATATGAGGGCTTAATATTTTAATAGAAAATTCCATTAAAGAGAAACACCTCAACAAAAAAATAGGTAAAAGCAATGGATGAGACACAATGTACAGAATAAAAGGTACAAATGGCCAAAAACCTCACCAGTAATCTAAATGAAACAACAAAGATTCAGGCATTCTTTAATATCAGATTTCTAGGGATGCCTGGGTGCCTCAGTCAGTTAAGTGTCTGCCTTCGGCTTGGGTCATGCATGATCTCATGGTCCTGGGATCAAGTCCATCATCAGACTCCTTGCTCAGAATGGAGCCTGCTTCTCCCTCTGCTTGCCACTCCCCCTGCTTGTGTGCTCGCTCTCTCACTCTCTCTCTCTCTCTCTGACAAATAAATAAAATCTTAAAAAAAAAAAAAAAAGAAATATCAGATTTCCAAAGGCTAAAAGCAGTAATAAAAATATTAGCTGGAGTCAGAGGAAATGAACATACTGTCGATAGTGATATAACTCAGAGCACCCTTCTAGAGGACAGTTTGGTAATCCGTATTAAAATTCTAACTGTACATACCACTTGACCCAGAAATTATACTATGTGTCCTAATAATCAGACAAGTGTGCGTAAGCAATCTAACTGTCCATAAGCCAACTGATCAATATATAATGAAATAGTATGCAGCTTCAAAAAATTTTTCACTCTATATAAATTGATGTAAAAAGATGACCATGAAATATAGTTAAGTAGAGGAAAAGAGAGATATAAGACTATTTCTATTATGATCCTATTTTGGGTTTAAAGAACAAGTATGTGGGGGTGCCTGGGTGGCTCAGTCAGTTAAGTCTCTGACTCCTTATTTTGGCTGAGGTCATGATCTCAGGTTTGTGGGATCATGCCCTGCATCAGGCTCTGCACTGGCCATGGAGACACCGTGGGATTCTCTCTCTCTCCCTCTGAGCCTCCTCCTGCTCACACACACTCCCTGTCTCTCTAAAAAAATAAAAATTAAAAAAAAAAAAAAAAAAAAGAACAAGCATGTGTAGAGCAGCAAAAACAATCTGGAAAACAATATACAAAAGCATTAGCAATAGTGGTCATTTTCACTTTCCCTTTAGTTTTTTTCCCTAAATTTTTCTAATGAAAAACCTTTAAAAATTAAAAATTATCTTTAAAATCAGAAAAAAGGACTTTTAAAAAGGTAAGAATAAACTGAATTCCTGTCACACTATCATACATATCAACCTTTAAAAAGATGCACTGACACAGCAATCCCACTTCAAAAAATTTTCAAAGAAAATAATGTAGGTGCAAAGACAAACATTGTTCACTATAGAATAAAGGCAAAAAATTGAAAACCTAAATGTGCAACAATTACAGTTTAAGTAAATTTGGCACAGATATTTCTTGGAATACCTTCATTCCAATGTGTAGACTATTAAACGTAAACTATATTTTGGTAGGTGAAATAAACAGAGTACAACAATACCCCTTTTAAAACCAAGAGATAACATACCTAAGCATAGATAAGTTACTTAAAGTACATATGGTTTTTGAACATGTAAACATTTTGAATAGTTGGTAGTCATGTTTTCAAATATCATCTATGTGGTGGTGATTCCCAAATTTTATTTTTAGCCCATAATGTTCCCCCAGAAATCCAGATTCATATATTCAACTATAAACTCGTTATTTCCAGTCAGATGTCTTAATATGTATGAGACAGTATATTCAAAATGATTTCCCCCTGAAAAATACTCAGTCTGCCCACAGACATCCCAATCTCAGTTCAGGGCAACTCCATTCTTTCTGTTTTGCAAGCTTGGAATCATCTTATAATGCACACCAAATCCATCACAAATCATGATGATTCTACATCATCACTTTCTCCTTCCGTGCTGAGCACTTATTACTCCCAACATAGTATAAATTTACTTGTCCACTACTAGTATAAATTTACTTGTCTCCCCACCCAACGTAAGCTCAATGAGAGCAGGGACTCTGTGCCTATGGTATACCCTCACAATGAAAGATAATATAGCGGTACCTAACAGGCACTCAATAAATACTTGCTGAATGAATATAATTTCCCATTCTCCATTTCCTCTCAAAGCCTAAAAACACAAATCCATACTGTCCAAAAAGGAAAGCTACTGGTAAGAAGAGAATGAATTTTTAGGTGGTTCATTTATTATACTTACTAAGGTATCTTTTTAAATCACTGTAGGTAAAAAGTATAACAAAAACAAAAATATATACATAGGCTATAATCCTATTTTTACTAATAAAAGAAAATTCTAAACATAGAATGAGATAAAAATAATAATTTTTAGGGCACCTGAGTGGCCCAGTCAGTTAAGTGTCTGCCTTCACCTCAGGTCATGATCCCAGGGTCCTGAGACCAAGTCCCACATCAGGCATCCTGTCCTGTGGGGAGTCTGCTTCTCCCTCTGCCCCTTCCCTACTCGTTTTCTCGCTCTCTCTCTCTAATAAATCAATAAATAAATTTTAAAATAATAATGATAATTTTTAAATGGGTCATCTTACTTTGTGCATATTGGCACTAGCCATGTGGTAGGCCAGAAAATTATACCAATACATGCAGTCCTCCTGATCTGGTGAAAGAGTATGTGGCTGGTAATGTTTCTGGAACTGAGTGATTATTTTCTTATGTAGATCCTGAAACCCAAATGAAACATGTTAGAAGACAGAAACAATTTCTAAACCTAAACATCACAGTAACTACAGCTTACAAAGCTATTTGAAAATATACAGAAAATCCAACCACAAAATACTAATTACAAAAGGAAAAAATTAGTAGCTTTACAGTGGAGAAACTAGCAGGTACCACTTTAGCCTAGTGATAACATTAACATCCCTGACAAGATATATCGACACCCTGATATGATGCACTGAAAAGGACACAATGATTTATAAAATTTGTAACTTTAGTCATGAGAAGCCATCAGACAAACCCAAACTAAGGGACACTATACAAAATAACTGTCTGGTATTCTTCTAAAGTGACTATGAAAGATAAAGAAAGCAAAGAATTTTCATAGATTTAAGGAAACATGACAATTATATACATGGGATATAATTGGGATACAATATGGGATCTTGATCTGAACCACAAAAAGGGCATTAGAGGGAAAGCTAGCAAAATCTAAATAAAATTTGTGGGTTAGTTAACAGTATTCTATCATTGTTAACTTTCTGGTTTTGATAACCATATTAGTTATGTAAGATGTTAACAATGGAGGAAGTTAGATGAAGGTACATGCATAAAACTCTGTGCTGTTTTGCCTTTCTATAAGCCTAAAGTTATTTCAAAATAAAAAAAATTTTAAAACATACAGAGATGCAAGTACCTGAAGCTGGTTGCGATTCTTCTCTATAAGGAAATCTACTTGAAGATCATGTAAATAATAACAAAATGATTTTCCATTCCGATCACAGAATAAGAGAGACTTATTAACAAACTCTTGCAGTATGTCTTCAACTTCTTCAGTTTCCATGTCCCAGAGAATACATAACACCTAGAAATCATTTTAAGCTTTTAATATACCACAAAACTACAATTACCAGGATTGCAGATAAGGTGTTCACACACACACACACACACACACACACACACACACACACACACACACACACCCCATATCTTAAAGCCCAGAAAAACAATATCTCCATTTCAGATGAAGAAGCTCATAAATTTATTCATCAAGATAGAAAAGAGAAGAAGTCAAATGATTCTCCAGCCTCACTAGAACTGAGAATAGGAAACAGTCTGAGTTCAACACCAAGCCCATGATGGAGACTAAGAGCAGTGGGATTTTTACACCCCCTTCACACCTCTGTGACACCGGTCTTAACTCTTCCAATATCCACTGTAACAACATCCTTGGTACTATATCAAAAGTTACATGCCATAAATACCCAAGGACAAGGTTTATCAGTCCTTCTATTACCTTTGTAGGCACCTTAACATCCTTCTGAAGGATGGAAAGATCTGTGTAATAATCTTTGATGTTCTCTCTGAGCATTTCAACACTTATAGACATGGCTTCATCCAGAGCCTCATAATCATAAGATGAAGATTTCCTTATTCTCTTAAATTGCTTATTCTGAAGTTGCCTGAGGTAGTAATCCCAACGGTTGGGAAAATCACGTAAAAGTGCACCAATTAAAGACACTACAAGAGGAGAACCTAAAAACAGAACAAAACAAAAAAGTCACTGTATTAATACTGTCTCATTTCAAAATTACCACTAAGAATCACTTTATTCTTAAAAAAACAATTTCTGCTGCATGTTATCCAAAGCCTTAAAACATTTCTAACTCTTAGATTCACTTTAGGTATTTATTCTAAAGAAGCCATTAGAAATAAGAAATACTTCCTCTAAGAATATTCATCACAGCTTATTTAAAATAGTGAAAAATCTTAAACAGTACAGAGAAATGAATGAATAAATTGAAGTTACCACAATATTATGACATTGGTAATTTTTTTCAAAAGATACTTAATGACATGAGAATGTTCAAGATTTGCTATATGAAGAAGCAAGATTCAAATTATGTATATCACTGTAATCTCAACATTTTTTTTCAAAGTTTTATATGCCCTAAAAGACTGAAAGAAATACTCTCATGGTGCTAATAATTATCAAATTATAAGTCATTTTTTTTATTGTTTCACACCTTTTTTTAAACGTTTCGAAATGGACATGTATCACCGTTATAACGAATACAAATGAAGTATTCTATTCTAACATATTTCTTAAGTCATTTAACTTAGTTGGAGTGCCTGGGTGGCTTAGTCAGTGACTCAGTCAGTTTCTGCTGGGGTTATGATCTCAGGGTCTTGAGACCAAACCCCGGGCGTGGCTCCTCACTGAGTGGGGAGTCCGCCTCCCCTCTACCTTTCCCTTTGCTCCTACCCCTTTCTGTGCATATACACACTCTCTCTCTCTCAAATAAATAAATCTTTTTTTAAAAAAGGCAACTAGCTCAAAACCAAGTATCTATTTGATGGCAAAAAGAAACAGCAAGGTCTACTTAAATATTAACAACAGTGGAAGAGCGGCGCCTGGGTGGCTCAGTGGGTTAAAGCCTCTGCCTTCCGCTCAGGTCATGATCAGGTCCTGGGATGAAGCCCCACATCAGGCTCTCTGCTCAGCAGGGAGCCCGCTTCCCCCTCTCTCTCTGCCTGCCTCTCTGCCTACTTATGATCCCTCTCTCTGTCAAATAAATAAATAAAATCTTTAAAAAAAAAACAAACAACAGTGGAAGAAGTAATGTTAAGAGCTGATAGATGTGACTATATAAAATTTTTAATTTCTGTATGTCAAATAAATACTACAAATGAAATTAAAAAGCAGACAAAAAAACTAGGGGAAAGTATTTGCAAAATGTGGCAAAGAGCTAATAGCTTCAATAGTTAGAATGCCCAAAAATCAATTAAAAATACTTCTATCACAAAAAAAATTCAATCAAGGATAATTTCTTAAAATGCAAATATTCGATAAACCAGTAAAAAGTTTAACTTCACTAGCAAAAAATGCAAATAAAATGCAAATTTGATAGGTTTTCACCTATCAAATTAGATATCATTTTTATAAAATCCCAACCAAAAAAATGTAAAACTCTGATTCTCACTATATTTTTTATTCTTTGGCAGAAGTCATGTCTTTGTCTAACCCATCACCCTAACATATTATGGGTGTTCATTAAATATTTTAATGAATAAATGAATACCATAATATTATCATCTATGTAGGGTGTCAGAGAAGACCTAAAATACTAACTATCATAGTAAAGTTTCTGGATATTTATGTGCTAAATTATCATTCAGTAGCTTATTTACAAAAGGGAAAATTAATATCTACAATTCCTTCATACACAAAATAACCATACCTTTACATTCCTTTATAATACTATGAGCTTGCTCTGGCAAATCTGCTTTCTTCATATTAACAAAAAGGGATAAAATTTCAAGCCCTTTTTCTTTTCCTAAGCCACTCTCCACAGAGACTACGTATTTAGGACCTGCACAAAAATCACAAAATAAGTAATTTGGTTTAAATATATTTAAATCTAATTGAATTAAAACATAAAGGAAGTAAAAAGTAAATTAATCATCACCCATTACTGAATCTATAACGCTCTTGTCCCTGGTTGTAAGAAGAATTTGACACTGATTGTCAAAAGCTTTTAATACCCAAGGATCCCAAACATCATCCAAGATCAACAGAGACCTAAATAAAAAAAAAAAAATGTATTTAATCACCAATGACATTACTTTAAGCCTCTTTTAAAAAAAGACAATGACATCAAAGTCTTAAAATTTACAAAGTAAAGATGTCTATTTCACGGCTCTTCCTCTTTTCTTTACTATATTCCTTTCACAATATACTGAATCGAATGAGGAAAAAAAAATGAGAGACTTTCCTCTCTTCCCACCCCAAAACAATGAATGCATTTTCAAGTTAGGAAACCTATAAAAAGTGAACTGTGTGTACTATGTAGGTATTAAAAATTGGTTGCCGAGTGCCTTAAAAGAAGTATCCAAGTAATGAGATTTTCCTAATTCAGTATTAAAGCACCAAAATTAAATGAGAACTGGGCTCAGGTTAGCATTAGAATCAATCATAATAACGATATTTGACCATTTTTTTACCTACTAAACTAGCAATTTCATATGTTCCAAACTGATACAATGCACTAGCAAGAATATTACCCTTCATTTGGTACACTAGTGTGGTTTTTTTCCATCCATAAATCAGTTTGTTTATTCCTAATGACAAAGAACCTCTGTGCAAATTCTTGGTTTCTCCAAAAACTTTTTTGAACTTAGCAGAACAGATGGAGAAAAAATACAACTAAAAGCTGATAGCATAATTATACACTAGCATTTTTATCCTAATGGCACACTACTTCTGTGCACTACAAAAAAAGATTCTGGGTACACATACAGTCTGGAAAACTGCAAAAGTATAAATCAAAACACTGCTGAGAAACAGAAAGAATGACTTTATAAGCATGATTTGACACATCTGATAGCATTTATAATATTTTCCTAAATAGAAATCACTTTTATTTTCACAGAGAAAGGAAGTAGGACTAGGGAAAAGACAGTGCCTGGCACATAGTTACAACATTTATTGAATGAATTAAAAACAAAACAAACTCTTGAAGTTCACAGAAGTACAAGAGTTACATATATATATGTATACCCCAAAACTAAGACAACACAACAGAAGGGTCCTGTTAAATAAATAATCCTTTTACCAGGTGCCTACATTCGTCTGTCTCTTATTCAGTGTTATCCATTAGAAATAACAGATTCGAGGTAAGAAACTTGCATTTTCTAGAGAAGGCCCCTCACAAACTCATCTACTTAAGAAATACTTCTTGAGGGCGCCTGGGTGGCTCGGTTGAGCAACTGCCTTCGGCTCAGGTCATGATCCCGGAGTCCCGGGATCGAGTCCCATATCGGACTCCCGGCTCTGCGGGAAGTCTGCTTCTCCCCCTGACTTTCTCCCCTCTCATTCTCAGTCTCTCGATCTCTAATAAATAAATAAAAATCTTTAAAAAAAAAAAAAAAAAAGAAATACTTCTTGAGCATCTCAGTGGTATATTAGAGATAACACAGTAGGTAGGATGCAAAGAAAAGTAACAATTTCAGGCCAGTGGCAGCCATTTTTTAATATAAGACAGAACAGCAGAAAAGCAATGCTTTATTCCTAGATCTCTACCGATCTCTACAGCAAGAAAAGATACGATGTTCATCATATCTTTTGATAAAAGATATGATATATCTCATCTCTCTGAAGTGTTATCAGTAGTTAAATCTCATTGGGACTTCATGCACCAACTAAATTTGACTATCTGTACCTTGGGTGTTTGCGCAGCATCAGAACGCGAAGACGGTCTTTAGCCTCTTCGATATTGAGTGGAAGCCTCTGAGAGAAACTCTCATCTTGATCCAACCGTGTGCAAAGATTCTGCAATTTCATCAGAAGTCCAGATTTGTCTTGTTTCCCAACTGAAACCCAGTGCACACCCCCTGGGAAACAACCTAGCAAAGAAAATAATAATAAACTTAAGACCTTTGAACAGAGTCCTCCTTTGAAAGGTTTTAGAGATAAGTAGATTTATTCCAATTTTCAATCTCATCCAATCTTCAATTTCTCTTGATTCAGGGTATAAATTTTGCTTGTAAAGTATTGTTGAGCTTTACAACCTGAATCTAAGAAAAGCTGAAGATGTGAAGATATTGAAGTTTGAAGTGAATCTGCTATTTATCAGTAAAATCTTAAACAAAAATTTACGGTCTTAGTCCTAGGTCATCAATGATCACTGTACAACATAGTTTCTCACCCTTAGTACTCTTAACATTTTGGGCCAGATAATTCTTTATTGTAAGGAAATTTCCTATGTACTACAGGATGTTTAATAGTCTCCCTGGCTTCTACCCACCAGATGCTAGTAGCATTCCCCCACCCTGGTTATGACAACCAAAGATATCTTCAAGGCAAAGATACCTTTCAAGGCAAAATCACCTCTGACTGAGAACCACTGGTGTCCAGGAACACAAAACATATTCATTATGGTTCTCATTTGGAAACTTAAATTAACAAGTTAGGTTCAAGTCTGGCTCTACAGCTTACTAGCAATGCAACTAGCTATTAAATCACTTAACCTCACTTTCATTTATTATACTGGAATAAGACTGTTTACCTTACCTATTTCAGAGTTACTGTGAGAAATTAATGAGATAGGTGAATTTGCTATGTCAACTGTAAGGAGTTATAACAGACAAGATTATTAGTGATATGGATCTGAGAGCACCTTGCAAATATTAAGTTCTGAGACAGTAGGCACCATATAAAAATGGACATTATTATTACTGTTACTATTAACTGTTATCATCATTATCATTGTTAATTAAGCCACAGTATATCATAAAATACATATTTTTACTTGCATAGATATGAGTCAAAAATGTTAATCCTTCATAGACTATACTTAATCAGTTCCCCACATAAATACAAAAAAATGCTAGAGGGCTCCCTATGTGTAAAATATGGTGAGCAGTAGCATTATTACAACATACCAGATATCGTTAACCATCAAGATTTATGTTATGTGACTAAATAGTATAAGAAAAAAAAAGCAAAAAATAGATAAAAGATAAATGAGTTATAATATACCAAAGGAAAACTTACTTACTGGTATTCACAAATAATTAACTACAAAAATCACTATTTTAAAAGTTTAATCATCTAAAAGATTTGTATATATGCAAAGATCTATTTATGACATATTTATTGAGCACTATTCTAAGAGTTCTACATATTAATCTATATTTAATACACATTTTAAACTATCAAACAGACACTATTATTTTAAGTAGGCTCCACACCCAGAAGGGAGTTCAATGAGGGGCTCAAACTCACAACCCTGAGATCGAGACCTGAGCTGAGATCAAGAGACAACCAACCAATTGAGCCACCCAGGCGTCCCATAACCAAACACTATTATTATCATCCCCTTTTTACAAAGGAAACTGAGGTACAGGAAGCTTGAGTAATTTGCCCAAGGTTACACAGATAATAAAGCAAAGGTGGGATTCAAACCTCCAGTACCCATGTTCAACTTCTGAACTATTCTGCCTCCTCAAGGATAGTCACTGCTTCATTGTTTGCAACAGAAAAAGCTGGAAACAAATGCAATGTCCATATTAATCAACTCTTTGCAAGCCTGAGGCAGGCTCAACTAAGGAAGGAAAAAACTTTATACATAAAAGAAGTTTGGAGTATTAAATAGGACTTGACATTTTAATTATTTAAATTAGCACCTGGGAGGCTCAGTCAGTTAAGCATCTGCCTTCAGTTTGGGTCATTATCCTGGGGTTCTGAGACTGAGTTCCACTTCAGCTCCCTGTTCAGTGGGTAGTCTGCTTCTCCCTCTCCCTCTGCCCCTAACCCCCATTCATGCTCACTCCCTTCCTGTCTAATAAATAAATAAAATCTTTTAAAAAAAGAAATAGAACCACCCTATGATCCAGCAATGGCACTACTGGGTATTAACCCAAAGAATACGAAGCAGTAATTCGAAGGGATACATGCATGCCTATGTTTATAGCATTATTTACAATAGCCAAGATATGGATTAATGAATGGATAAAGAAGATGTGGTATATATACACAATAGAATATTATTCTGCCATAAAAAAGAATTAGATCTTATCATTCACAATGACATGGAGTTAGAGAATATAATGGTTACCAATGGAGTTAGAGAAAATAATGCTAAGTGAAATAAATCAGAGAAAGATAAACACCATAGGATTTCACTCATGTGGAATTTAAGAAACAAGACAAATAAGCAAAGGGAAGGAAAAAAAAGAGAGAGTGAGACGAACCAAGAAACTGACTCTTAACTGTAGAAAACTAACTCTTGATTACCAGAGGGGAAGGTGGGTCAGGGAATGAGTTGAATAAATAATGGGGATTAAAGAGTTCACTTGTCCTGGATGATGTATGGAATTATTGAATTGCTATATTGTACATCTGAAACTAATATAACCCTATAAAAAATAAAGTCACACAACAAAAAAAGGTAAATAAAAAGGTAAGTGTGGGGGTGCCTGGATGGCTCAGTCAGCTAAGTGTCTGCCTTCAGCTCCGGGTCCTGGGATCAAGCCCTGCATTGGGCTCTCTGCTCAGCGGGGAGTCTGCTTCTCCCTCTCCTCATGTGCTCTTTCTCTCACTCACTATCTCTCAAATAAATAAATAAAATCTTAAAAAAAAAAAGTGCACTCGTTGTAATGAGCACCAGGTGATATACCAAATTGTTGAATAACTAGATCATATATCTGAAACTAACAACACATTGTATGTTACCTAACTCGAATTAAAATAAAAACCTTAGGGAAAAAAAAAAGAAATTAGCGGCACCTGGGTGGCTCAGGCAGTTTAGTGTCCAAATATGGATTTCGGCTCATGGCATGATCTCAGGGTTCTGGAATCAAGCCCCATGTCAGGTTCTGCACTCAGCATGGAGTCTGCTTGAGATTCTCTCTCCTTGCCCCTTCCCCCATTTGTACACATATGTGCACAGGCATTCTGTCTTGCTCTCTAAAATAAATAAATCCTTCCCCCCTAAAATTAGATTGTTTTTTTAAAATTTGATGTCACCTGGGGACTCTGAACTTGTATAAGGCCAGGAAAAGAATCAGTGCCAGGGAAGTGTTAAATAGGCAATAAGGGAAAAAAGTTTTTTCCAATTACACCCTACAAGCTTCAATGCAATGGTTATACATCCACTAACCAAACCTAGTAAAACTGCCACGGTTTATGATTATGAATTTAAATTGAAACTCTGTTAAGTGATTTCCTCCAGCAAAGAGGAAGCAAGTAACTGTCCAGATGAAGCAATAGGGACTAAGTGAGTAACTGTCTGGATGAAGCAATAGGGAGTAAGCAATTAGATTCCATCTCCTAGCATATCCATGCTACCTAGAGCACTCTACACATTTAAAGCAATCCCTACCAACATACCATCAACTTTTTTCAAAGAAATATAACAAATAATCCTAAAATTTGTATAGAATCAGGAAAGACCTGCAATAGCCAGAGGAATATTGAAAAGAAAAGAAGAGCTGGTGGCATCACAATTCCAGACTTCAAGCTCTATTACAAAGCTGTAATCATCAAGACAGTATGGTACTGGACAAAAACAAACACACAGATCAATGGAATAAAGACACCAGAAATGAACCCTCAACTCTATGGCCAACTAATCTTCGACAAAGCAGAAAAGAATGTCCAATGGAAAAAAAGTCTCATCAACAAATGGTGTTGGGAAAATTGGACAGACACATGAAGAATGAAACTGGACTATTTCCTTACACCACACACAAAAATAGACTCAAAATGGATGAAAGACCTAAATGTTGAGACAGGAATCCATCAAAATCCTTGATGAGAACACAGGCAGCAACCTCTTCAACCTCAGCTGCAGCAACTTCTTCCTAGACACATTGCCAAAGGCAAAGGAAACAAGGGCAAAAATGAACGACTGGGACTTCAAGAGCAAAAGCTTTTGCACAACAGTCAACAAAACCAAAGACAACTGACAGAATGAGAGAAGACATTTGCAAATGACCTATCAGATAAAGAGCTAGTATCCAAAATCTACAAAGAACATATCAAACTCACTACCCAAAGAATAAATAATCCAATCAAGAAATGGGCAGAAGACACGAACAGACATTTCTGCAAAGAAGACATCCAAATGGCCAACAGACACATGAAAAAGTGCTCAACATCACTTGCCATCAGGGAAATGCAAATCGAAACTACAATGAAATACCACCTCATACCAGTCAGAGTGGCTAAAATTAACAAGTCAGGAAATAACAGATGTTGGCGAGGATGCAGAGAAAGGGGAACCCTCCTACACTGTTGGTGGGAATGCAAGCTGGTGCAGCCACTCTGGAAAACAGTATGGAGATTTCCTCAAAAAGTTGAAAACAGAGGTATCCTATGACCCAGCAATTATATCACTGGGTATTTACCCTAAAGATACAAATGTAGTGATCTGAAGGGGCACATGCACCCCAATGTTTATAGCAGCAATGTCCACAATAGCCAAACTATGGCCAGAACCTAAATGCCCATCAACAGATGAATGGATAAAAAAGATGTGATGTGTGTGTATACATATATATTTTTGATGGAATATTATGCAGCCATCAAAAAGTGAAATCTTACCATTTGTAACAACATGGATGGAACTAGAGTGTATTATGCTAAGTGAAAAAAGTCAATCAGAGAAAGATAATTATCATATGATCTCGCTGATATGTGGAATTTGAGAAACAAGGCAGAGGATCATGGGGGAAGAGAGGAAAAAATGAAATGGGACAAACAAGAGAGCAAGACAAACCATAGGAGAATCTTAATTTCAGGAAACAAACAGGGTTGCTGGAGTGGTGGTGGGTGGGAGGGATGGGGTGGCTGGGCTCTGGACACTGGGGAAAGTATATGCTATGGTGAGTGCTGTGAATTGTGTAAGACTGATGAGTCACAGACCTCTACCCCTGAAACATTTAATTCATTATATTTCAGTTAAAAAAAAAAGAAAGAAACTGAGAGGCCAAGGTTTTGGATGACTCATCCACATAAATATCGATATCTTCCTGCAAGTGTCAACAGGAGAAGAACTTAAATTTAAAACTAAGAGGGGCACCTCGGTGGCTCAGTGGGTTAAAGCCTCTGCCTTCAGCTCAGGTCATGATCTCAGGATCCCGGGATCAAGCCCCACATCGGGCTCTCTGCTCAGCGGCGAGCCTGCTTCCCCCTCTCTCTGCATGCCTCTCTGCCTACTTGTGATCTCTCTCTGTCAAATAAATAAATAAAATCTTTTTAAAATAATTTATAACTAAGAACTTCAGTCATCAATGAATGAGAGCAATACCATTAACTGGGAAAGATCAGAGAAATCAATCACAAAGGACAGACTTTAGCTGGAGAAGGGAGTATTAATGGTCTGGATGAGGCAACAGAAAAGCAAGGACAACATCTACCCATCTCCTGGTGCTGAAATATGTGGGATGTAAAGGAAAAAAAGTTGCCACAACATGAAGGACAGCTACAGAGAACATGATAGCCTCTAGGAATTTTATCTGAGATAAACATTCTAAGAACAGGTTGATAAGATAGAGGAGTTCCCTGATCACAGAGGAGGAAATCTAGAGGGTAAGAGAGAAAAGCTCGGGAATGAGAGGAGGAAACCTAGATTAGAATTGACAAGTACTGAGTACAAACTGCATGAGAATCTAAATAATAACAAATGACCAGGAAACAGAGAACTCTGCAGGAACTAAGGTAAAGATAGTGCTAGGAAGCACAGGTTGACTATCACTGAAAGCTTGGAAGTTCCCTTAGACTTCTTTCTGTTTCAGTCAACATTTATGAAACAGTAAATCCCTGAGGTTTCCCTTAATGTTATATCTGTGTTCTGCACATGCAGACATTTGTAAATGCACCAGAAAAAAGCCTGGAAAAATTACTCTAAACTGTTAACCATGATTACTTCTGTTGAATAATTTAGGATTTAGGAGAAAAGGAAGAAAAGCAGGTGAAAAGAATTTTTACTTCTTTCTAAATGAAAATACTACATTTGTAAAATTTTTCAAGCTTTTATTTTTAAGTAATCTCACACCCAATGTGGGACTTGCAAGTTCAAGCGTTGCATGCTCTACAGACTGAGCCCACAAGGCACCCCTACTCTTGTGATATTTAAAACAAAATTTAAACTACCTGTTGCTCCTAAAGTTGTTGGTTGTTTTTTTTTTTAATGTGTCTATTCTATTTAAAATTTCTTAAAAATCAGAGCACAAGGGTGGCTCAGTTGGTTAAGTGTCCAACTCTTGATCTCAGCTCAGGTCTTAATCTCAGAGTCATGAGTTCAAGCCCTACACTGGGCTCTATCCTGGGCATGGAGCCTACTGAAAAAAAAAAAAAAAAAATCCTGCAATCATCCCAGAGTTAAAGACAAGGGAAGGAAAGTATCTGATGTACCAAGTAGTAAATTCTTCAAATTTAAATTTATGTACCTATTACCTAGACCAAAAGTCTTTCTCTCCTAAAGACAAATACCATATGATTTCACTTAAATGTAGAATCTAAAAACCATATAAAAAAAAAAAAAGGCAGAAACAGACCTGTAAATACAAAGAACAAACTGATGGTTGTTGGAATGGAGGAAATGAAGGGGAATAGGCAAAATGGGTGATGGGGAGTGGGAAGTACAGATTTCCGGTTATGGAATGAGTAAGTCCAGAGGATGAAAGATACAGCATATGGAATATAGAGAATGTATTAAAACAGTACTATATGGTAAGAGATGCTAGCTATACTTGTGGTGAGTACAGCATAACATGTACAGTTCTCAAATCACTATGTTGTATACCTGAAACTAATGTAACATTGTGTCAACCATACCTCAAGTAAAAACAAAATTTAAAAAAAGGCACAAGATGTTCAAAAGCAAAAAAATAAAGTCTTTCTCTCCTAAATTTAAAACAAAAAAATTAGGGCATTAGAAACATATACTAGGGGCGTCTGGCTGGTTTAGTCAGTAGAGCATGTGACTCTTGATCTCAGGGTTGTGAGTTCAAGCCCCACTTTGGAGGCAGAGTTTACTTTAAAAAAAGAAAAGAAACCTATGCAAAAAAATAAAACACTGCTAGCTTTACAAAGAAATATAGAGACCAAATGACCAACTGATTTGCAAATCTCCTACTGTCACAATATGATAAATAAATGCTTAAGTATTAATTACACATTTCAGAAAGAATGTAAACATCTTGACTATGGGCACAAGAGGGAGCAATTTAGTCTTGAATGAGGCTTATACCTGTAATTCATTCAGAGAAACTTATTCCTAGAAAAACTGCCTTTATTCAGAGAAAATTAACCCCATCCCACTTTCACATGTGACTTATCCTGGTAGTAATTAAAAATCTAATAGAATCCGGGGCACCTGGGTGGCTCAGTCATTTAAGTGTCTGCCTTCAGCTCAGGTCATGATCCCAAGGTCCTGGGATGGGGCCCCACATCAAAAAAAAAAGAGAAGGGAAGGGGAGACGAGGGGAGGGAAGGGAAGGGGAGGGGAGGGGAGGGGAGGGGAGAAGAAAGAATCTACTCTTGAACTACTAGATATATTAAAGCAGATTCCAAAAACATTAATGAACTAAATATGAATCATAAGACTATAATAGGACTGCTTAAGCAAAATTCAAGAAGCACAAATTAGAACAAAAATTAGTTAATTTAACTACATTGGAATTAAGACTTATTAAAGACATTCAGGATAAATACAGATAAATAAAAAGAAGATATTTATATAATCTAAAACCAAGAAGGTCTAATATCTAGAATATAAATGAAACTCCTAAAAAGCAATGAGAAATAGAAATCTCAATGGAAAAAACAAATGAAACAAAAAAATTTATTAAAAAAAGAAACCCAAAAAGCTAAAAGCTTATGAAGAAATAGTCAAACTCAAGTTATCAGAGAAATGCAAATTCGTTGGCCTGGCAAAAATTATAAAGCTAGATGATACCAAGTATCAATAAGGAAATGAGGACGTAGGAGCCCTCATACACTACTGGTGGGAATATACGGATTGGAGAGCAATAAAATTTGGTATTAGCATTTCCTATAATTTAGTGATTCTGCTCCTAGATAAACTCAAAAAATTCTCACTTCTGTAAAAGTTCAACCCCACTTTGCTAGAGCAGCAAAGACTTAGAGACAATGTCTAGCTAGAGAAATGAACAATAAAATGTGCTGGATGCATCCCATGTAGGGCAGCAATCAGGTAAAACAAATAAGATGTACAGCCAGAAAGGATAAGTCTTAAAAACAGCATCGAGAGAGACAGGAAATAGAATAATTAACACTATAACATTCATGCAAATTTATAATATCTGCCTACAAACAACAAAGGTTTTACCAAAAAACATACAATACACATACACTTACAAAAAACATACATTAACTATATTGGAAGGGGGTGCCTGGGTGCCTCAGTTGGTTAAGCGTCTGCCTTCGGCTTGGGTCATGAGCCCAGGGTCTTGGGACGGAGTCCCCCATCAGGCTCCCTGCACAGTGGAGAGCCTGCTTCTCCCTCTCCCTCTGCTGCTCCCCCTGCTTGTGCTCTGTCAAATAAATAAATAAAATCTTTAAAAATAAGTTAATAAACAAAAAATTGGAAGGACCACCTATGGGGAGGTGTGATATTGTGGTCAATATATTTGGTCTTCATCACTATTCCTGGCACACAGCTATAAAACCCTTGTAATTTCTTAAATAAGAGCCATAGGGGTATCTTTCATATTCAGTTTTTTTCCCTGTTCCTGAAATAGTTCTGGAGCTATAAAAGTGAAATTATTCATGTAACAAGCCCCTTTCAACCACACTTGAGCTTATTAATGAAGTTATTTTGGGAGAGCCTCTATATAAGCTAAGGATGGGGACCATTCCCAGGGGAACCAACCATATAGATGGCTGGAACTTTCAGCCCCACATCCCAGATCTCTCAGACCTCTGGGGAGGGAAGAGAGGATAGAGACTGAACTCAATCATCAATGGTCAATGATTTAATCAGTTGTGTATTTGTAATGAAGCCTCCCAAAACCAGGGTACAGAGAGCTCCTGGGTTGAAGGTGTGAAGAGAATGGTACACTAGAGAGGGCACGGAAACTTTGCACCCCTTCCCATTTACTTTGCTTTATGTATCTCTTTCATCTGGCTGTTCCGGAGTTACATCCTTTTATAATAAACCAGTAATGCCATAAGTAAGATGTTTTCCTGAGAAAGCTGCTCTAGCAAATTAATCAAATCCAAGGAGAGTGAACCTCCAATCTATAGCCATTTGGTCAGATGCACATGCAACAACCTGGACTTGTTATTGGTTATCTGAAGTGGAGGGGCGGCAGGGCCCTTAACCTGTGGGCTCTGTCACTATCTTCATGCACATAGTGTCAGAATTGAATTAAATTATAGGACACTAGCTGGTCTTGAAGTTACTGGATGTGTGGAAAACCTATAAATCTACTGTCAGAAATGAAGTAATGCTGTAGTCGTGTAGAGGAGACACAACGGAAAAAGTGTGTTTTTCCTTAGAAGAAGGAAAGGAAAATGAGGATGGGAAGTTTTTAAAAGGAAACAAACACAGGAAGAAGCTAAGGCTTACACAGACCCGATACAATACTGGGTGTGATTAACTCAATGCTCTATACTTGGGATCTCAAAGAAGTATATGAGAGATATTATGCTCACTATGTACTGGATAATTGCTAGTATTTCTGATATCTTCTCAAAACAAAGTGGTTAAAAATATATTCTGAGGGGCACCTGGATGGCTCAGTGGGTTAAAGCCTCTGCCTTCAGCTCAGGTCATAATCTCAGGGTTCTGGGATCAAGCCCCACATCAGGCTCTCTGCTCAGCAGGGAGCCTGCTTCCCCCTCTCTCTCTGCCTGCCTCTCTGCCTACTTGTGATCTCTCTTTCTCCGTCAAAGAAATAAATAAAATATTTTTTAAAAATTAAAAAAAAATAAAAATAAATATATATATTCTAAAACCACAATTTATACAGTATGATTCCTGGGGAATTATTCCATAAGTTGTTGGTCATTTTAACCTCTAAAACTGAAAACTCACCCCAATAATCTAGAGTGATTTAAACTGAGTTGAGGGGCACACTTTTAATCTTTAAATTAGTATGTCATAAATATGTTTTTTAAAGGAAATTCATAATATTAAAAGGAATATCCATTTTTTCCACACTAAAAGAACTTAAACCAGTTTTTATCCTGAAACATCCTTGGTGATCAACTTTGCAGAATAAGTGAGTGAGTGAGTGAATGAATAAGTATTCAAATAAATCCTGAGCCCTAAGACCTGCAGGGAACTGAATACCACAAAACCTAATGACAAAGGGGAAAAAACAAGGAATTGGGCATATTTCTGACAAAAGTATGATCAACAGCACTGGTAAGGGCTATGAAGTACAAACTAAAGCTCAGGTGAGTATAACAGATGTGCCCTAACCTCCATCTTTCTAAACCTCTTAGAGGCTTATGATTTGTTCCAACATTTTGTCATCTCGTCGTAAACTCTCTTAACTGCCTGTTATATATTATAAAGAAAAAAGTTATTAACAACTAGAAGTTAGAACAAATCTTTAAATTCCCCTTGAAGTCACTAATGAATGGAGGCAACCAAAGACTGATGGAGCTGTGTAACTATTCCCAGTGATACACTGGGAACCCACCAGATTCACTAAGGTCAGTAGTATACCTGCCAGATGTCCTAAATGCTCTTCTGCACAGCATGCCCTTCCCTATTTCAGTAACTACCCAAAACCTTCCCACCTTCCCTGCTCTCCCATTCCTACCTGGTCCACCTGGCAAACTTCTATTTTTCCTCCAAATTCCAGTTAAAATATCATGTCATTCAGAAAGCCTGTCCTGTCCATCCTCTTCCCCCAGAGAGATAATTTTTTTCCTTCCTTTGCTATAACTGTACCACATACTTGTTTCTACAGTTCAATTTATCACATATAATTTGTTTAAATGTCTGTCTCCCTTCCTTTTTTTTTTTTTTTTTTTTAGATGAAGTATGCCCTTTCTAGGGAGTTTTCTTGGTTTTGCTTTTTTTTTTTTTTTTTTGTCAGAGAGAGAGAGAAAATAAGCAAGAGCAGGGGGAGGGGCAGAGGGAGAGGCAAGCTTCATGTTCAGTTCATGCTGAACAAAGAGCCCACTGTGAGACTCAATCCCAGAATCCTGGGATTATGACCTGGCTGAAGGCAGACACTTAACCAAATGAGTCACCCAGGTGCCCCCTGTATTTCCTACTTGACTGTGAACAACTTTCTTAGATGCACAGACTGGGTCTTCTTTTTTTGCCAAGCTCCACAGTAGTCTCTCAAACATTTACTGAATACATGAATACCTGAAGCAAAAAAAGAGTCATTAGATGTCGAATGAATCTATAAGCCTATCAGCAGGAGCACCTGGCTCAATCTGTAGAGTATGGGACTCTGGATCTTGGAGTTGTCAATTTGAGCCCCATATTGACTGTAGAGGTTACTAAATAAATAAATGCCTATCCTCAATGCCTATCCATTGGTTGTTATCGTCAACTCCTATTTTCTTCTTTTTCTTGGGGATCACACATAAGATAGACAAGTTACTAAAGATTTTTATTTTTAAAGACAAGCAACTGATAGAACTAATTACAGAAATGGAAGTAATAGTTTAATACAAGATGCCAAATACATGGGAGAATCACTCACTAGGAGAATCATTACTGAGTTTCCAAAAATCTCTTTCTCTATAACACTCAACTAACAGGAGAGTGTTAAGTCCAGTACTTCCTAAAAGGATTATAAGCTAGACAACCTTTGAAGATCCTTTTTCAACTCTACAATCCCCTCCAATTATTAAGATACAAGGGAACTAACTTCAGTCCAGTGACAATAAGTACCATCTGGTAATACATGAATTTATTAGCCTGGTTAGCCAAGCCTCCTTTTGACAGGTACAAAGTAAATTCCAAACTTAATCATGCCTGTGGTAGGCAGAATGAGAATAACGGCCCGGAAGAGATTCACATCCTAATCCACAAAACTTGTAATTGTGTCACCTAACATGACAAAAAGGACTTTGCAGATGCAATTAAATTAAGGATTTGGGGATGAGATTATCCTGGATCATCCAAGGGATCCTAGAAGAGAGAGGCAAAAGGTGAGAGTCAGAGATATGATGACAGAAGCAAAGATCAGAAAGAGAGAAAAAGATGTGAAGACACTATTATGTACCACCAGCTTGAAAATGGAAGAAGGAACCATGAGTCCAGGAACGCACGCCACCTCTAGAAGCTGGAGAATGCAAGGAAAAGGATTTTCCCTAGAGCCTCCAAAACAACTCAGCCCTGCTGACACCTTGACTTTAGCCCAGTAAGAACTAATTTGGACTTCTGACTTCCAGAATTGTCAATACATTCGTGCTGTTTCACACCCCCAGATTTTTGGCAATTTGTTAGAGCAGCAATAGGAAACTAATATCATGCCTAAAGAATATCTCTTTAGACAGTAACACATGGTAATCAAACTTACCATCTAAGAAAAAATGATCTCGAACAGCTTCTGCAGCTAAAACAGATTTCCCACAACCTGCCATTCCATATATGACGACCCATCCTGGTTCACCATTTAGTTTGAACAGATTCTGCTGAATTGCATTCACCAGCTTCTTCCTGGTAACAAAAACAACTGGCCTCTGTGGCACTCCACCTTCACAGAGAACTGTCTTTACTGAAATCCAAAACAAAACAAGTATGAATGAATAGAACTCTGAAATGGTTACTCAAGTCATATCATAAAACAAAAAGAAAGCAAGGTTGAGGCTTTACCCTCAGAACTTCCAAGAGAAAAAAATATGGCTAGCATACTAACCTTAACATTCTTATTTATCAGAACAAAAACATATACTTTTCAAATGACCGACAATGCAAAGCTCCATCTACATTTGCCCTTACACAACCTATTCCTCCCTGACTCTCCAATCTCTTTTTCTCGTACTGAAGACTAGAAAGGAGGGTGTAAAGGAAAGAATATGTAATTTCTTTCAAGAACATAGATTTCTAAAGATTCTTATTTTCCTATGCATGAACTTAATACACACAGAATTGGAGATGAGCTTAAAGGCCTAAAAACTGTCTTTTTAATCTCTAAGAATGCCCAGCAGACAGTTCACTGGGCAAGAAGAAAACGTGTGAGTTAACACAGGTGCAAATAAAAACTTAAATTGGAAAACAGAACTATAATTTTCTTCACATGCATTTTCAGTGAACTAATCATAATGAGTCTCTTCAACAGACTTCATTTACAATAAGACAAAACTGCAGCAATGTAGCCATTGTGACAGTAATGTGATAGAAAATATCATGGATACAAACCATATGAAGTTATTCCACCAACTGAATCTTTGCCACCATTGGAAGAAGAGATGACAGGAACGCCACTATGGAGAAGGGCAGCAAGATCTTTATACCCTTCATGTATTAGAGCATTGTAGAATGATATGTAGGAATAATTATCTTTTTTAAGTATCATTTTAATTAACAGAGCTGCTCGCTGCTGTTGAGTGGGCTAAAAAAAATAAATAAGTAGTTTAGTATACTACAAAGAATGTTTGTAACATAAATTAGTGGAGAACAGTGCAAGTTCTGAAATATAAGAAAATATTTTAAACTCAAATAATTATATCAAACATTTTTAAATAAAAATTGGAAAGAAAAAAAATTTTATAGCTCAGACTTCCACAAAGGGCTTTACCTCATTTTTTACTTTTTCCTCCTCCAATACTGTTAAAACTCCATCATTAATCATACGATCCATGATGTAGGACGTCTTGATGTCCTTTTCCAGGGCTTCTCTATGTTGAAGCAAACAGTTTCGAGCTTTTGCGTCCATCCTCTCTCAAAATTTTTTGCTGAGCTGTCAACCATGAGCTATGGGCAAAACATCACAATATTTGTCAGGGCAATAAAGATATGAAAAGATGTGTAACCTCACTGGTAATCAAGAAATAAAGAAGATTTTTTTGCAAAGATTTTTAGAAATAGACAAAACTCCAGGCTTTCAAAGTTGTGAGAAAATGAGTATTCACGTGCACTACTTGAAAAGAGTACAAAATGGATGCAACTTTTCTGGAAAGCAATATGGTAAGATATAAAAGCATTTCAAGTGAATATTCTAACCCAGAAATCCCACTTCTAGAAATTTACCTTAAGGAGACCTTCACATATGTATGCAAAAATATCCACAGA
Organism: Nasua narica; assembly: GCA_028533885.1. Lineage (NCBI taxonomy): Eukaryota > Metazoa > Chordata > Mammalia > Carnivora > Procyonidae > Nasua > Nasua narica. Next base: position 100,575,038 of record CM052807.1, on the reverse strand, counting down.
AAGAGTTAACGGGGGTCCCTGGGTGGCTCAATCGGTAGGGCATGTGACTCTTGATCTCAGGGTATAAGTTCAAACACCACACTGGGCATGGAGCCTTACTTTAACAAAAACAAAAACAAGAGTTAACAGAGAATGTTTAGGTAAGAAAAGATTAAAAAACAAAACAAAACAAAACATGAAAACGGGTGCCTGGGTGGCTCAGTTGGTTGAGCAACTGCCTTCGGCTCAGGTCATGATCCTTGAGTTCCAGGATCGAGTCCCACATCTGGCTCCCAGCTTCGCGGGGAGTCTGCTTCTTCCTCTAACCTTCTCTCCTTTCATGCTCTCTCTCACTTTCTGTCTCTCAAATAAATAAATAAAATCTTTAAAAAAAAAAAAACATGAAAACAACCTAAATGCCCACCTTTCTGAGTATGGATTAAAAAAATTAGAGTATGCTTTAAAAAAAAAAAAAAAGGGGCGCCTGGGTGGCTCAGTGGGTTAAGGCCTCTGCCTTTGGCTCAGGTCATGATCTCAGGGTCCTAGAATCGAGCCCCACATTGGGCTCTCTGCTCAGCGTGGAGTCTGCTTTCCCCTGCCTCTGTACCTACTGGTGATCTCTCTGACAAATGAATAAATAAAATCTTTAAAAAAAAAATTAGAGTATGTATATAAAATAGAATATTATACAGCCATTTAAAATAAGACACTTTTCCATGTACTGACATGGAAAGACGTTCACTACACACTGTTAATTAAAAAAAATCAGGGGCACCTGGGTGGCTCAGTGGGTTAAAGCCTCTGCCTTCAGCTCATGATCTCAGGGTTCTGGGATCAAGCCCACAGCATCGGGCTCTCTGCTCAGTGGGGAGCCTGCTTCCCCCTCTCCTCTGCCTCCCTCTCTTCCTACTTGTGATCTCTCTCTGTGTCAAATAAATAAATAAAATCTTAAAAAAAAAACCAAAAAATTTTAAAAATAAAAAATCAGAAATGATTCCATATATAGCACAAAATATGTGTTAGTATCATATAAACACATACGGAGAGGTTAGGAAATCTATTCAACATAACATACTTGGGGTTACTTCTAAGTAGCAAGATTTTGGGGGTTCCTATATAGTTTCTATATAGTCTTAATTTTTTCAATATACATTTCATTTTTATAATTTTTTTTAAAGATTTTTATTTATTTATTTAAGAGAGTGAGAACATGAGGGGAGAGGGTTGGAGGGAGTAGCAGACTCCCCGCTGAGCAGCGAGCCTGACACAGGGCTCAATCCTGGGACTCCAGGACCATGACCTGAGCCAAAGGCAGTTGCCCAACCAACTGAGCCACGCAGGTGCCCACATTTTAATAATTAAAAAATCTTCGAGATGTTTATAAATAGCGATCATATTGAAATCCTAATGTTTAGAAACTTCTTGTTGTCTTTATCCAACACAAGACTAAACAGAGCATTGTTCTCACTCAAGGTGAGTGTCAGCTCTAGGTCTTCATCTGTAAACACATTTTTCACATCCTTACTCCACTAATGTTTCAGCTGAGCTGCTAAGTATGAACAAGCAGAAAATACTCACTGGTGTCATTTCTCAGATTAAGAGGATACAAAAAAGAGGCACCTGGGGGCTCAGAGTCAGCTGAGCATCTGACTCTTGATTTTGGCTCAGGTCAAGATCTCAGGGTCATTAGATTGATGGAGCCCTGCATCAGGCGCCATGCTGAGTGTGGAGACTGTTTAAGATTCTCTCTCTCTCCCTCAGGGCACCTGGGTGAGGAAGTTAGTGAAGTAATCGCCTCAAGTCCTGATTGTACCTTTGTGAGATGCAGTCCCAGGTCCAGCTCCACACTCACGGAGTTTGCTTAAGTTTCTCTTTCTGTTCCTCCCCTGACATGTGATATCTCTTTCTCTCTCTCTCTCAAATAAATAAATCTTTAAAAAAAGTTCTCCCTCTCCCTCTGCCGTCCCTCTCACCCCTAACTCTCCTCGCTAAAAAATAAATTAAAAAATAAATATTCTTTACAGCATAATACTCTAAGTTTCTACCAGCTTTATTTCAAACACAATATAAATTTTTCCATGGGTATAAAGCCCAAATCCGAATATTTGCAGGTTTTTAAAATATTAACAGAACTCTACCCAATGTAGTACAGTGCGTGTCTAAATATGTTCAATAACTTATTCATTCAATAAACATTTGAGCCCCTATGTGCCAGGCCCTGAAGTCTACAAAGAAGATTAAATCATATCCCTGAAGAAATTAAATCTAGTGGGAAAGAAAAATTTAAAGAGATAATTAGAATCTGATGCCCTACATGCAAAAATACAGATAAGCACAAATAATTTAGTGTACAAAAGAGGAGGGAATAATTATTAAGTTTCAACAATAACTATATACTTGTGGCACTTGCAAACATAGGAAAATAGAGCACTAATCTATACTTACCAAGGTTCACCAAATGCCCAGTACTAGCATGAAACTGAAGGATAAAAGAAAAAGTTATAAAAAAAAAAGTTATGATCAGAATCAAGGCTATGGTATTTTTTAAACGTTACTAACGTTTTACAATCTCAATTGAAACAAAATATTCCTTAATTATTAATTTTTTAGGGTATATCGAATTGCTAGACACCTCTGACATCCTGAAACTAATTTCCAACTTTCCCCAGACCTATTAAAACTGAATATGTAAATTTCAAATACGTTTTTAAACTCTGAGCAAATCGTAATACTATTAACAAATTCTCAGCGTCCCACCTTCTGTAACCACATCAAAATGTCAAGTCAAACTCTTCAAAGATGTGAAATAGAGAGTAAAGAGCAATTTCATCCTGGAACACTGTAATAGTTGGCTGCTTCCTCTTTCTGTAGTTTCTCTTCCTGGTACAGGATGGTTATCAACTATTCCTCGTCCTAGAATTCTGAGTCCCTGAAATCGGCTAGTGAACCTCCAGAGAACCCAGCTCGGGCAGAAAAGCGAAGCGCAAACTTACCCGAACCTGTGCACAGCGGTCTTACTGGGAAAGGCAGCCCTGCAGGGACAGACTGGGAAGTCCAGATGGGGGTGGGGCTGGGGAGGTAAGCAACCCGGGTTCCTAAAGGGAATGTAGGGATCGGCGCGCGGCACCGGGACAAGTCCGGGCCTCCCAGGAGGCCCTCCAGAGCTCCCTCAGTCCGGGGGCGCCTCAAGACCCCCGGAGACCTCTGACCCGCGGAGAGGTAGACGTCACCCCCACGGGCCGACCACACAGTCCCGGGCCGCAGAGGTGAGGCCGGGTCTGAGGCCCGCCCTCTCGTGGACCCCACCCCAGACACAAAAGAAGGAGGGCCACTCGAGCTGTCGCTCCTTCCTTCCAGAGGCAGCTGCAGCCAGGTCGTAGTCCGACTCCGGACTCCGCCTTGACTTCAGGTCCTCGAAGGTCGTTGACGGCCCAGACTCCTCACCTTCGGCTCCCTCGCCCCTTCGCCCAGGAATAAAAGAACTGGCGTCCACTTGAAACCTCCTCTACGCCCCAGAACCGCAAGACAGTCAAAACCCGCCGGTCCCGCCTAGCCCGGACAGCGCGCGCCCGCGCACGCAAATATACACACCCCGAGCCGCAGAGGAGCGGCCGCTGCCGCGCGCGCTCCAGACGCCGCTAGTGCTCGAACGCCCCTGAAGAAGCAAGCACCCTCCGCCCGACTCCATGGCGGGGGCGTGGCTAAGCCACGGGGGCGCGCCTCTCCGAGAACTGGGGACCCAGGCGGCGGCGCGCTCCACGGGGCGCGCGCGCTACGCCTGCCCGCCCCTTCGCTGTCCCGCAGTCCCGGCGCGGCGAGAAGCCAAGATCTCCTCAGGTTTGCGGCATTAGTGGAAAGGGGGAGGAGGCTCGTCAGGTGCCTCTGCTAAAGGAACTAAGACGGCGGGTGGCTGAGGTACGCTTGAAGGCAGTGAGAACGGCCGGGACAGAAGGCGGCAAGTTTGTGGGCGGCGCCAAGTCCAGGAGGGGGCGCGGTCACTGAGGAGGCCTCCCGAGGAGGCCGAGGCGGCCACGTCCCGACCCCCCCTCCCCGCCCCCGCAGGGTGAAGAAGCCGCCCGGGGTTTGTCGTGTCTTCAGACATGTCGGAGGTGAAGAACCGAAAGAAGTCGGGACCCAAGGGAGCCCCCTCGGAGCCCGGGAGGCGAAGCGAGGGCGGAAAGAGCCCCGAGGCCCAGGGCGGTGGAGGTGGGGGCTGGGTGGACCCCCGGACCGGCGTGAGCCTGCTGTCGCTGGGGACGTGCCTGGGCCTGGCCTGGTAAGTGGACGCGAGGCCGCCCGAGCCCTGTGTCCGGCCTCCCGCGGTCGCCCCGCTCTTCTCGGGGCCTCGCCCGGCTCAGCATCCCGCTAACATTCCAACCCCAGACCTTCGGCTTCTGTTCCTCTGCCTCGACCCCAGAAAAGGGACGGCGCATCTTTTTTTTTTTTTTTTTCCGCTCGTTTCTTACAACTCATTTTTCCTTTGTATTAGTGTGACTCGGTCGCTCTACTGGAGTTGAGACTAAGGTCTGGGAATGAGTCAGCCATTTCTAAAGAGATGGGCTTTGGGCAAACTTTATTAAGTGCCTGCTGCAAGTCGGAAGCTTTTCCGTTTTTGTAACCTACCAATTCCTTCCGCTGCACGTTTGCCTTGGACACAGGTGCCCCACCCTCACCCCATAAATGCCTAATGGCAACGTTTGCTGTCTTCAAAGAATTCAGTATGATCTCAGGGCAACAAACGTAAATGACAATATCAGAGTTTGGAGGAGTTCTCAAATTTACCTTTTGTTCATGTGTTAGGACTTTAAAGTGTATTCCTAAGTTACAGATTGAATTTTAGTACTGTAAAATGACAAAAGTATAGCATTCGTGTTCACCTAAAACTGATCATCTGCAGTTTTTAAACCAAGCAAATAGCAATACATTGTTGTTACAGAAAAAAATAAGTATTAGAAATAACCTTAAGGGGCTCTTGGGTGGCACAGTTGGTTAACCGTCTGCCTTTGGCTCAGGTCATGATCCTGGGCTTCTGGGATGGAGGCCCGGCGTGGGCTCCCTGCTTGTCTTTCTGTCCCTGCCCCATAACCCAGGTCATGCTCTCGCTGGTGGGCCCTCTCTCTCTGTCTCTCTCTCTCTCAAATAAATAAAAAATAACAAGACCGATGCCTTAAATCAAAATTTCCCTCCACGTTACCCCGTTTTTTAAAGTATTTAGAAGATAGGTATTCATCTTCTAGAGTAATAGAATTCTAGGAGAGCCCTGGACTTCCTTTAGACCAATTTTGATTGTAGGACATTTTGAATTACACTGTACTGGTGACTCATCCTGAGTCAAAATTAATAAAACATTTTTGTTACAATAAAGTGAATGTTATTAAGTGTTCTCTTCAAGGTGCGCTGGGACGGCTCAGTTGGTTAGGCATTTGGCTTTGGCTGAGGTCATGATCCCAGGTCCTGGGATTCCACTGCACATTAGGCTCCCTGCTCATTGGGGAGGCTGCTTCTCCTCCCTCTGTCTGCCCCTCTGCCTGCTTGTGTTCTGTCAAATAAATAAAATCTTTTAAAAATAAATAAATAAATGTTCTATTAAAAATAAAAAGATGCTCATCTTAGTAATACAGCATTTTGTTTATGTAATATTTTGATTTTTGATCTTAAAAGAATAAATTTACCCTTTTTAATAAATTTTGTAAATTGCTTTTATGTCTTAAAATGCACGACCTTCTTTAGGTAAATAACCCTTTTATGTTGAAAAGTTATTCAGTAATAGAGCTAGTAGGCTAAAAGATACAGATCTTCCTTGAATTAGGATGGGTTACTTCCTAGTAAACCCATTGTAAGCTGAAAATATAAGTCAAAAATGCATTTAATACACCTCATCTACCAAACATCATAACTTAGCCTAACCTGTCTTAAATATGTTCAGACCACTTAACATTAGTAGAGAATTGAGCAAAAACACCTATTTTTACAAGAAAATATTGACTATCTTACATAATTTACTGAATACTGTACTGAAAGTAAAAAAAACAATGCTTGTATGGGTACAGATTGGTTATAAGTGAATCATGGTCACGTGGCTCACAGGGAGCTGCTGCTGCAGCCACTGCCTGGAATCAGGGGAAAGGATCCAACCAAGGAGAGGATCAGGATCTCACTACTACTCCAGGAAATGGTCAAAATTCACAGTATAGTTTCTACTGAATGCATGTCACTTACATACCATCAGAAAGTCAAAAAATCTAAGTCAAACCATTATAAGTTGGGGATCATCTGTATATGTTGCTTTTCTCTGGAACCTAATACAACTGGCTTTAGTTATTAAATTTACTAATTTTTTATTATCCCAAGAGTCATATTCGTATGAGATAAATTACATCACAGAATGTTCAGCTTTTCAGTAATTTAGTTACTGTTCTGGGAAAACACTAATACAAATCTATAGGGGCACCTAAGTGGTTCAGTCGGTTAAGCATCCAGCTCTTGATTTCAGCTTATGTCGTGATCTCAGGGTTGTGGGATCAAGCCCCAAGTTGGGCTCTGCACTGGGCATGGAGTGTGCTTAAGATTCTCTCTGTTTCCCTCTCCTTCTGCTTCTCTCCCCCTCCCCTCCATCTCTCTAAAAAAAGAAATCTATAAAAGAAAATCTGGAAAGTAGCCAATTTAGTGCAGGAATTTACTATTAGTGCTTATAGTAAAGATGCAAGTTACATTGAAAATCTTCACTAACCTCATTTTTCATCCTTTTTTGCTATTTTTTTTGTAAGCAGAGTTTTATCTGAAACGGTTATGCTTTAAATGCCTTGATTTTTTTTTTTTTAAGATCTATTGATTTATTTGAGAATGATCGAGAGAGAGCAAGCACACAAGGAGAGGCAGACTCCCTGCTGAATAGGGAGCCTGATGTGGGCTCGAACCCAGGACCCAGGGATCATGAACTGAGCTAAAGGCAGATAGATGCTTAACCAACTGAGCCACCCAGGTGCCCCAAATACCCTGATTTTAAATGGAATATGGTCACTATTTTCCTGAGCATTCAGTTTTATGCCTGAAAGTGAAGCTGTAGTATGAAACATATGGCTGAATAAGTACTGACCTTAGTGGCCCTGGAACTCCCTTTCTTGCAGAAGATCCATAATGACAGCTTCCTTTGTTTATTTGCCTTTTTTCATCATTAAGTTGAAACAATCAGAAAAATCTTGTAAGTCCTCAATCAGCTGTCTGCCACCATCTAAAATTACTAAAGCTATGGAGAGAGAACACTCTAAGGAAATGAACCCTGTTTTGTCCTACAGGCCCTGAATCAGTATGAGGTGTCTGTAGACTGCAATGGATTCTAAAGGAGTCGAAGTTTCCTATTATAAGGCCCACACTAAACTAGCCAATTAACCTGGGACCCTTTCTCCTATATCCTTTTCCCATGTGATAATGAGAAGCAGCCCCAAAACAGGTTAAGAGAGTTCTCTTCCTATAAGTGGTCTAATCCGTCCATTCCATCTTTGATTTGGTATAAACCCAACACTTTTCAAAAGTGGACAGGCCTGGGGCTTCCATCAGGTATAAGCAGGAGGAGAACCTGATCTTTTTGTACCACTATAGGTTTGTCAGAGGGATGGAAAAGCAGCTGCACAAAGCAGTTTGAAAGAAATGGCCAAGGTACTTAAAAAGAGTGATGTGTGATACCTTAACTGCATAAATTTGAACCTAATCTCCACAACAACCCTATGAAGTATTATTATTCCCACTTTACAGATGAAGAAACTATAGCAAAGATAAATAACTTGCCTGAGATGATTATATAGCTCGTAAATGGCAGAGCCAAAGTTGTTCAGTTCCATACTCTTACCCAGTATGATATGCTACCTCCTTTTGATACTAAGAGGCCAAAACTTTAGAAATAAAAGTTCCTAGTCCAGAACTATTGATAGTCCTTTTCTAACTAGAAAATATAGCCCTTAGCAGACCCTGTCTCTCATCTAAATTGAGAAAAACATGGAATAAGGGGGCCTTGAACTTCTGTTAGAATATGCCTCTGATTTGTTAAGCATCTGACTTGGTTTTGTTTATTTGTCAGAGAGAGAGAGTGAGCACAAGCAGGGTATCAGCAGACAAAGGGAGAAGTAGCCTCCCCGATGAGCAAGGAGCCTGATGCAGGACTCGATCCCAGGACTTTGGGATCATGACCTGAGCCGAAGGCAGATGCTTTCCTGACTGAACCCCACCACCCCCCAGGCATCCCACATCTGACTTCTAAGTTGAGCTCAGGTCTCAATCTCAGAGTTGTAACTTTAAGCCTCAAATTGGGCTCCATGCTGGAAAAAAAAAATGTTGGGATGGCTGGGTGGCTCAGTTGGTTAAGCATCTGCCTTCAGCTCAGGTCATGATCCCAGGGTCCTGGGATGGAGTCTCATATCAGACTCCTTGCTCAGGAGGGAGCCTGCTTCTCCCTCTTGCTGCTGTTCCCCTGTTTGTGCACTCTCTCTCTGACAAATAAATAAATCTTTTTTCTTTTTAATGTGTATTTATACACCTCTACTCATAAAAAGGAAACAAAGCACTTTGGACACTAACCTGGATGCCAGTTTCAAAAATTTAGTTTTTCAGGATTGAAGTTACCTTCTGTGAACATTGACTGCTAGAAAATGATCCTCTTCCTTAATGTTAAATTAGTTAATACTTATAAATCATTTTAGAATATTGCCTGGCACATCTAAGTGACAAATAAAATGAATATATTTTAACTCTGCACATACAAACCACTTTTCATTTTTTTCATTACTAGCACAGAGTCAACTTTATGCTTGTTTTTTCTTTTTTAAAGATTTTATTTATTTATTTGACAGAGTGAGCACAAGCAGGCAGAGCAGCAGGCAGAGAGAGAAGGAGGCAGAGGGAGAAAGAAGGGGAGAAGCAGACTCCCTGCTGAGCAGAGAGCCCAAAACTCAATCTCAGGACCCTGGGATCATGACCTGAGCCAAAGGCAGATGCTTAACCAACTAAGCCACCCAGGCACCTCTATGCTTGTTTTTTCTTACATGCATTATTATTTATATGTAGTACTGGTGAGTCTTTTTTTTTTATTTTGTTGAGAAGCTAACCATGAAAAACCCTACAAATTATCATCAGAGATGATGGTTGCACTATCGTGACATAGTTTTCTTCAAGGTTTTGCTTAATATTTGAGTTTTGAAGAGAAGTCCAGAAATAGACATTAAAATATTTAATAAAATGGAAAGTGCTATAATGTGTTATAGTAGTGGACAACCTTCACAAAAAGTCTTTGAATATACATTCTTATCTACAGGATAAATCCCTGAGATAACACTGGAGTAATGAGTGATAAAACTGATCCCTGAAATTAGACTTATTTCTTTAGGGTGTTCTCCATCCTTGGTTTCTGTCTGATAATCTCAGATAAGCCTATACTCTGAGAAGAATCTCTTAAAATCCAAGAATGAAACAGCCAATATAAAAAAGAATTAAGTCTACACTTTACTCTTTGAAAATTAGAATAATGGCATTTCCTGATAACCAGAAATGTTATTTAAAAGTCATATTCAGGGCGCCTGGGTGGCTCAGTTGGTTAAGCAACTGCCTTCGGCTCAGGTCATGATCCCGGAGACCCGGGATTGAGTCCCACATCGGGCTCCCAGCTCCAAGGGGAGTCTGCTTCTCACTCTGACCTTCTCCCTTCTCATGCTCTCTCACTCTCTCTCTTTCTCAAATAAATAAATAAAAATCTTTTTAAAAAAATAAATAAAATAAAAGTCATATTCACACATAGAAGAAAAGTCAATCTATGCTAGTTATGTAACCTGCGCTTACTTAATTGGCTGTCATCTCATAGGACAGACACTAGCCATCATCAAAAGAATGGGGTGCCTGGATGGCTCAGTAGGTTAGGCATCTGATTCTTGATTTCGGCTCAGGTCGTGATCTCAGGGTCGTGGGACTGAGCCCCATGTTGGGCTCGGTGCTCAGCTACAGGTCTGCTTGTCCCTCTCCCTCTGCTCCTCCACCCCACTCAGGCTCGCTCTCTCTAAAATAAATAAATAAAATTTTAAAAAATACTTATTTTTTCCAATATTGTAAACATAGTTATAAAAACCAGAAAGTCCATTTTAGTTTTGGACAGTTTTATATAGCAAGTTAGCCTAATAACATTTATGAATTTGAAGCATCACCACTTTTGCAATAACACACAAAGCTTAGAAGTCTCTCATCTCTTCTTTTCGATCTTTAAATGTTTATCTTCCAATGGAAGTCAGTTTCATAAAACTGTTTTGAAAAACATTATCAATTAGTGCTTCTCTGCTTGACTGAATACTCAAATAATCTGGGGAGCTTTTAAGTTTCCAAAATCCAAATCACATTGTAAAACATATAAGTCGGAATTTCTGTGGGTGGGACCCATTAGACTTTTTAAAAGCAGACAAGTGACTCTGATATGCAGCAAAGCTTTTGAGCCACTGGTCTATGTACTATGATTTAAGCCCTCTCTTCATAGGGTTCTGCCCCACCACTTTTTGATGACTCAATAAATACACAAAGAATTTTTATTGCTGCTTTTTCTGAGCCCAAAGAATTGAGTCAAAAGTAGACGAATCAAAATGGTATTAGATCCAAAGCATTTCTTTTGCATTTGCTTATCTCAAGTCCTATACAAACAAAAGTCTATTTATTTTTTTTTAGATTTTATTACTTATTCATGAGCAACAGAGAGAGAGGGGCAAACAGAGAAGCAGGGTCCCCACTGAGCAGGGAGCCCAATGTGGGATTTGATCCCAAGACCCTGGGAACATGACCTGAGCCAAAGGCAGACACTTAAGAACTAAATCACCCAGGTGCTCCTAAAAGTCTTATTTATTGTTTCTAAGATTGGGATAACTTTTTTATGCTTCTGCAACCTTTACTACTTACCAGATGAAGAATACCCTCCAATTTTAGAGTGGCATCTAAAGTACACCTAGGGGCGCCTGGGTGGCGCAGTTGGTTGAGCAACTGCCTTCGGCTCAGGTCATGATCCCGGAGTCCCGGGATCGAGTCCCACGTCGGGCTCCCAGCTCCATGAGGAGTCCACGTCTCACTCTGACCTTCTCCCTTCTCATGCTCTCTCTCACTCTCTCTCTTTCCTAATAAATAAATAAATAAAATCTTTAAATAAAGTACACCTATATGAAAAAAATAAAATACACCTTTATGACCCGTATATTGAGTATAACCAATTGTAGCGACTATACACCCTGCATTGCATATATGTTCTATTGCCACTTTGACAATGACTCCTGTTTTCATAGTTTTGACTCTTATTTTTCAACTACTAGTCATCATCTTTCTGTTCCATTCCAAGGCTTTATTTCTCTCCTACATTTTATTTTAAAAATACTTTTTTTTAATATAGGTAACTCTTACTTCTACATTTCAGTATGAAAAAAACTTATTTTCTAGATATTGCCCAAATATGACCTTGAGAAAAATAGTAGAGATCCCGTATCTTATTCTAGGTAATTCATCGTTTCTTCCTCCAAAACATTTCTTATGCTTACAACTATCACACCATCTCACTCACTGGACTAGGACTTGAACATGATAGTTTCACTTTCTATTAATTTGTTAAAATAAACTACTAAAAGCTGTCACAACTCATACCAGAATTTATGTTGTCCTTACCAGAAGTATAAAATGTTCCTTTAAAATTCATACTTAAATAGATATGAATGAGGAGGTAGTGATTTTTTTTTTCTTTTCTAGGTTTGTATTTCAGCAGTCGGAAAAGTTTGCAAAGGTGGAAAGCCAATACCAGTTACTGAAAATAGAAACCAACAAGTTCCAAGGACTTCAAAGTAAAATCAATTTAATTTCAGAAAAGGTAAGTAATTACTAACTGGCTTACTTGCGTAGATTTTCCTGTTTTTATTCCCTGCTATCACACTTGTACCCCAGTTCATACTTCCTTTTTCCTGCCTTTAAGACTATTACCTGTTTTAACTCTCACTGGTTTTTGTACATTTCTCCCTTCAGTCCAATTTAGACTCAGATTATTTTGAAAAGACAGTGTTGTTTTTTTTAATATAAATGTTACTTTTTATATTGATGTGACCCCAATTTTCTATTTAAATATCAAGTGTCCAGATCACTGAAAATATGATTGGTGTTTATGTATAAAGTTAGAATAGCAACAGCACTTGCTGGGCAAAGGTCCATCAAGTTTTTTTTTTTCCTCCACTTTCTAGTTGGTAAATTTGTATACATCTGCATATAAGAATGACTAATCTAAAAATATTGGTTTTGTAGCCAAGTGAAAATAAAATCCATGTGTATGTTGTGTTTCTTCAAGCTGCAAATGCAAATGCCTTATTACTGTAATTCTTAGAAATGTGAGACATAAAAAATTTTTAACTACCATGCTTCTCAGGAGAAGTCAGCTGCAATCAATAAGGCATCATGCGTGACTTATCTGGCTACCAGCAACCAAGATACCGTTGGGAAACATGCCTTCTTTGTTCATTCATTCATGCACTAAATCTTTACTCATGTCATAAGATAGACAAGGACTTGTGCTTGGCACCAAGGTGAGCAAGGATTTACAAAAAACAGAAAATCGAAATAGAGGATCTGTGGCTTCATGCATAGAATTAGTATATAATCAATCCCCCCCAGAAGAGAAAAGCCATAGATGAAAATTATGCATCACTCACATATGCCAGGGCTTCCACAGAGGGTGAGCCCAATGGCCTTGGGAAGAAGCTACATAATGCTGCAAGAGTGGGTATTTTGACAGAGGGCACAAGTCGGAATCTGATTATACTTGTTAGGGGCTCCTCTAATCAGAGGGAACAGAATTCTAGAAAAATAAATCCCAGGAGATAGAAACTCTATACTTAAAAGCTGTTGAAAACAAATTTTGAAGAAAGATGTCCTTTTGAAATGAAAAATTTGGTGGCAATTAGAATGACTTTTGAGGCAGATTTTTAAAATATCATTATCCAAGAAGTATTCAGTCTTTGCAAAGTCTTTCTCTCCCAGTCTTCCCTAGGAGTAATTCAACAATAGCTGCCCTTTCACAAAGCTGGTCCTAAAGGTCAGCATAATCAGTAAGTAGGAGGGGAAAACAACTAAATGTGGATTCTCATCACAACTGTGTGACCTTGGAAAAAATCACTTTAACTTCTCTTAGCCTCTTTTCATCATTTATTAAGTGAGAATAACAAGATTTTTAAACGGATCAGATGTGATACAATATATATGCAAACTTTTTAAAAACTTTAAATAGTAATAAATTTAAGGTATTAAGCTCTTAAAAATGAAAAAACTATTAGGTTATATTGTCAGCCCATAAATGCAAATTATTGTAGCATACCAGTCACTATATATTTTCAGATTCAATCTTGAGACCTTTACTATTCTGGAAAGTTGATCTTGTATTTGGGGTCTACTTGGGTATACTGCCTCCAGATTACAGTGATGCTCTGGTGAACAGCCTAAACAGAAAATTAACCATAGATGATGATAAACTTACCTTTTCAAAAGGATGATAATAAGACAACTAAACTTAACAGTATTACTGATGTACAAATATTTCTCAGAATTGATTTTTAAAGGATATTTTGTAATAGCTACATGTGTACATTAAAGATAATTTTTAAATATTTTATTTTTAAGTAATCTCTATACCCAATGTGGGGCTCAAACTGACAGCGCCAAAGATCAAGAGTTGTATGCTCTATCGACTGAGCCAGCCAGGCACCCCTAAAAATAACTTTTAAATAAGGTTTCAGAGTGGTCTTATTATATTAATCAGTACTATTACACATTGTTTCTAACTATCACATGGGATTGCTTCAGGCCTTGTTTGGGGTGGGCCCAGAAGATTTATGGCCATTCTTCTTCCTAAATGTCAACAAACATGTTTTCTATTCCCTAAGATATGGGAGCTACAAAAAGGCACAAGACATGGTCTCTTCTAAGGAATTTAGAAAATCTCGTATCTTCACCTGACTAGTAACATCAGTCTATTCACTTCTTTTTTTTTTTTTTTTTTAAGATTTTATTTATTTATTTGACACACAGAGAGCACAAGTAGGCAGAGAGGCAGGCAGAGAGAGAGGGGGAAGCAGGCTCCCTGCTGAGCAGAGAGCCCGATGCGGGGCTCGATCCCAGGACCCTGCGATCATGACCTGAGCCAAAGGCAGAGGCTTAACCCACTGAGCCACCCAGGCGCCCCTCAAAGTCACTTCTAAGCCTTTCCTCATTCTGCTCCAGATTCGGAGCATCCATTCTCACCATGCTAATTCTATCATGACACAAATAGTAAGTTTGTGAGTTTTTGTTATTAATTTGCCTCCTTTTCTGCTCTTTAAAACACTGTGTCAGTATCTCTATATCCTTAGTGCTTAATGATGGAACAGAGGATAATCAATAAATCTCAGTAAGACTCCAGAATATGTGACATAAAAGATCCAAAATGCTTTCTCTTCTGTCAAATTATGAAGTCAAGAACTATATTATGTCTCTATTTTCATATTTAATGTCTAGCACAAGGTCTGGCACAGAGTTAATTCTCAAAAATTCTCTAATTTTATGTGCTGAGCGCCAAACAAGTGTCAAATACACAACACAGTAGGTGCTCCAGGAGTTTGGGCTATGGAAGAATGCTGCACTAAGGACCTGAGATCTGCTCTAAGCCTTGAAGGAAAGACAGAACTGAGCTAAGCAACAAAGAGGGAAGAATAGCATACACAGATGAATTTGGGACTTTATCTTAGAAGTATTAAGAAACATCATAGGTTTTTTAATGTCATACCATGATGTGCATTGCAGTTTTTTAAAGCTTCATCTGGCTGTAGAGTGGTAGGATGATTTAGAAAAGAAGTAACTAGCAGCAGATATTAGATAATACTTCTAGAATATTTTTCCTGATTCTTGAAGTCTGGTTTGGGTGCCCCATGTAAGTGCTTCCATACTCTTCCCCTATCATAACATGTGTTATGACATGTAGACTTGGCTTTCTCCCCAGTTAAACTAAGCTGCTTAAGGGCAGAGCCATGTCTTGTACAGTATTATACCTTCAACACAATGCTGCAAACACTACAATCATTCTAGGCCTTCCTATAGTCTCTGAGGCTGTTATCGGTGTGTGAGAATAAGCTAACAGAGGGCCACAGCCTCCCATATTCTGGACACATATGAGGAAATGCCAGGAGCTTACCACAATTTACAGATACTTAGCCCAAGTTACTATTTGATGTGAGTTGCCTCACTAAACTGGACTTTATTCATTTCTGCCTTTGTTATATCTATAACATCTGATCCTGGTACCTTCTCTGTAAAAGGTCAGTCAAGAAATTTTTAGGCAGAAACTCTTCCAGAACCAGAGAATTTAGGAAACTTAACAAGTTTTATTTTATTTTTTTTTAGACAGCAGTCTAAATATGTCTATTTTTTTCTAAAAAAAAAAAAAAACAAATTTTATTAACTCAGTTACAGTTTCTAAAAATGCCGAGTAACTATAAGAATGACAACTAAGTTGCTTTCCACTGGAGTAAGAAAAGAAGGAAATGTGATATACTTCAGACTTCTTTAACATTCTCTCTTGAATATCCCTCCATGAAAATGTACAAATATTTAGGTTTATAAATTCAGGTGTATAAAGGGCGCCTGGGTGGCTCAGTTGGTTAAGTGACTGCCTTCGGCTCAGGTCATGATCCCGGGGTCCCAGGATTGAGTCCCACATCGGGCTTCCAGCTCTGTGGGGAGTCTGCTTCTCCCTCTGACTTCTCCCTTCTCACGCTCTTGCTCTCTCTCTCAAATAAATAAACAAAATCTTAATAAAATAAAATAAAATAAAAAATAAATTCAGGTGTATGTTTTTCTACCATAGTGCTAATCTATTACATTTGTTTTAAAATCTGTTAAAACAACTACTAAAGTAATGAATGTTTTTGTCGTTACAGTTCTGATATACTTGGATATTTTAGACATCTTCAGAATTTCAGCTGGGCATGTGCTTGTTGAAGTGTATTTGCCTAATATAAAAGTTATTAAGGGGCACTTGGGTGGCTCAGTTGGTTAAGTGTCTGACTCCTCATTTTGGCTCAGGTCATGATCTCAGGGTCATGAGATCAAGCCCCATGTCAGGCTCCACACTCAATGTGATTCTATCTCTCCCTTTTCCTTTTGCCCCCTCCCCTCGCTCGCTCATGCTCTCTCTCTTAAAAAAAAAAAAAAAGTTATTAAGTAGCTTTGGGAATTGTTTTGTGTTACAAATACAGCTTGAGTCTACTGAAAGTATCCTGCAGGAAGCGACATCATCCATGTCTTTGGTGACCCAGTTTGAGCAGGAAGTATCCAGCCTCCAAAGTATCATGCATGACATCCAAAATAGTGAAGAGTTGCTCACCCAAAAGATGCAAAGCCTTCATGAGAAATTCCAGAATGTTTCAGATTTCTGGAAAAGAAGACTAGAAGAAATGAATGTTCATACAGACATTTTCAAATCAGAATCAAAACACATACATTCTCAAGTTACTATCCAAATTAACTCAGCTGAACAAGAAATAAAATTGCTCACTGAAAGGCTAAAAGATTTGGAAGATAGCACACTAAGAAATATTAGAACAGTAAAAAGACAAGAAGAAGAGGATCTTCTACGAGTAGAGGAGCAGCTTGGCTCTGATACAAAAGCAGTTGAAAAACTTGAAGAGGAACAGCATGCTCTCTTTGCCAGAGATGAAGACCTGACTAATAAACTTTCCAACTATGAACCCAAAGTTGAAGAATGCAAGTCACATTTGCCAACAATTGAGAGTGCTATTCGTTCTGTTCTCAGAGTCTCTCAGGATCTGATAGGGACAGAAAAAAAAATGGAAGACTTAACTACTCAGATGTTTAATATGGAAGATGATATGCTGAAAGCAGTATCTGAAATAATGGAGATGCAGAAAACCCTTGAAGGAATTCAGTATGATAATAGCATATTAAAGATGCAAAATGAACTGGATGTTCTGAAAGGAAAAGTTCATGATTTTATGGTATATTCAAATACAAGAGAAAAGGGAACTTTAGAAGAATATAATCTAGAAAATAAAGGAATTGATAGTGACTTTTAAATGCACCACATTTATTCTGATGACCATATTGTTATACATAAATTTATTAGTTCCATACTTCTGTGTTATTTTAATATTCCTCACTTTATCCTACATTACTGGCAAATAAGTGACATATCTACATACATGGATTAACCAGATAATGAAAGCTTATCTGTTTTAAGAAATAAAATTTATTTCATTTTAGGCATTTTAAATCAAAATATATCCAAAATATATCCCCTTCTTTTTAAAGCAATATAGTTAACATTTTAAATGTTTTTCTGATAAGTAATGGACATTATTATGAATTTCAGCTATTATATTGGACTCAAATATATTAATACCTCTAGAAACTAGTAAGGAGTGTTTCCCTTCTCACTAAATGACCCTAGTTTGCTATTTTTTTTCAAACCTTACGTCTATTTCTTATACCTTTTCTATCACCTAAAGATGTGACCCATTGGCCCACTGTTACTGCCAGGTTGTTTGGTGGGTAATGTGTCCGCCTAGCCAGTTTGGCATTTCCTTTGTAATTTACTGCAGGCTAAGATACAGACCACCAAGTTCATAGGAATTTTGTCTAAAATGAAAAATAACATGACCAAAGGAAAACACGAAGTGATTTACTGTGAATCAATATGTACTTTTTAAAAACTACTGAGCCTGGGAAACATTTTTACTTTTTATTAAGACTCTAAAGTGTATTGCAGATACTTGTAAGAATTTTTAAAGAAGAGTAAATATCAGTGTGCCTGACTCTTGATCTTGCAGTCATGAGTTTGAGCCCCATTTGCACATAGAGATTACTTTAAGAAATTGTTTAATTAAAAAAAAGGAGTAAATATATTCTTATTGAAAGTTTTACCTATGAATTAAGTGTGTATGAAGTATGGACTTTTGAAATATCTTTGTATACTTGGGCTTTTTTTTTTTTAAGGTTCTAACTGTGTTACAGACTCTTGAGTTTGCTAGATACATGATCCCTAGATAAATTATTCTACCTACAATAAAAAAAATATCAATATACCTGTGGCCTATTTTAAAGAGGAAAAAGCAGCGTATTGAGAGGTTATGATTACTATGTTAATTAAATGTATGTCATTGTTTTAAAAAGTTCCCAGACTAATTACCCAACCAAATTTGTTTTACATGATGATTTTATTTTACTCTAAATCATATAATGGAGTCATAAGGAATAAGATGTGGACATACTGAGATATGATTAAGGGGAGATGTGGTCAGATTTTTCCAATAACGATAACTGGAAATGTACAGAGCTGGGAAAGCACATAAAACTTTTATTGGTATCTGATGTATCAAGCAAGAGTGTCCAAACTTGGTGTTGAAAACTGAGTCAACTGCATATGGAAATACTGTTCCTACTTGTGTCTTCTTGCCAGTAACCAACTATAGTCCTAGTTTTATAATGTAGAATCAGTGGAATTAAACACTTTCAATATCTTGAAAGCAGTCAGTTGTGGTCAGGTAGTTTTATTATGTAAATTTGCACATTTATGGAAAAAATCCCAAACAAGTTCTATTTTGGGGTTAGGAGGGCCTATGGTAGACAGCCATTGGTCATAAAAAG
Organism: Nasua narica; assembly: GCA_028533885.1. Taxonomy (NCBI): domain Eukaryota; kingdom Metazoa; phylum Chordata; class Mammalia; order Carnivora; family Procyonidae; genus Nasua; species Nasua narica. Next base: position 100,556,381 of record CM052807.1, on the reverse strand, counting down.
AAGCCTGAAAGAATGCTACTATTAAAGAGCATATCATTAATTTCTGGAATCTTAACATTAAATTCCTTGATGTTTGAATGTCTTAAGTTCTTCTGTTTGCACTGACAAAATTGTATTTGTCTGCCTTTATTTTAATGCTAATAAAATAGATTCTAAAATTCACTAGAACTTTGTTGTTTCAACCTCTATCCTGTCATGGCAGATGTGATCTCTCATTGTTTGTTTGTTTAGCCCATCATCAGATTTGATACATTATTATTGTATATACTGCAGTAGTAGCCACATAAAATAAATGGAAACCAGGTGACCACTGTGTTCTATAGTTAGGAGGGAAACAAAAACTCCTTCTACAAGTATTTCATGAGAAAACTATTGTGTAAAAAAGAAAAAAAAAGAAAGAAAACTATTATGTATATGTATATACATATTATGTATATGTATATATGTATATTTTCCTTTACTCAGAGGTTTTCCTATGAAAGATTGTCAGTAGAGGGTGCCTGCTCAGTTATCTGGCTGCCTTCAGCTGGGGTCTTGATTCCAGGGTCCTGGGATGGAGTCCAGCATCAGCCTGCTTCTCCCTGTCCCTGCTGCTCCCCCTGCTTCTACTCTCTCTCTCTCTGTGGCAAATAAATAAATAAAATCTTTTTAAAAAGAGATTTTATTTATTTATTTGCCACAGAGAGAGAGGGAACACAAGCACAGGGAGTGGGAGAGGGAGAAGCAGGCCTCCAGCTGAGCAAGGAGCCCAACATGGGGCTCGATCCCAGGACCCTGGGATCATGACCTGAGCTGAAAGCAGATACTTAATGACTGGGCCACCCAGGCACCCCAAATAAAATCTTAAAAAAAAATTGTCAGTAGAGAGATTTAGATGTACCTGATTTGTTTTCCTGTGTTTCTTACATTCATTTATGTAACAAAGATACTTGAAATTTCAAAAAAACTTCTGTGTATCAAATATTAAATTCCATTGTTAGTCTTTCCCCTTAAGGAAGATTACCATATTTAAGACACATTTTTGTATCTTTGTAATTGATAATAAATTCTAAATTAATTTCTTATAGAGAGTACTATTGGGTCCATTTTTTAAATTTAGTATAAATAAATCACTTACAAAATACCTGATTTTTTTTAACTTTTGGATGCAAAGTTTTAAAATATATTTATAATACTACTTCCTTAAATGTTTTTAAAGATTTTATTTATTTATTTGACAGACAGAGATCACAAGTAGTCAGAGAAGCAGACAGAGAGGGAGAAGCAGGCTCCCCGCTGAGCAGAGAGCCCGATGTGGGGCTCGATCCCAGGACCCTGAGATCATGACCTGAGCCGAAGGCAGAGGCTTTAACCCACTGAGCCACCCAGGTGCCCCAATATTTCCTTAAATTTTGCCTAATGATTAGAAGCTGTTGACTAAGTGTACTCTTATATTTTATAATGAAAAATGTTGATTTGTTAGCTTATAGTTTCATAGAAAACTAGTAAGATACAAAGCTAATGGCATTATTTTTAATCTCAACCTGATTACAGACCTTCCTATGAATCTATAATCTTGATCAAAGCTTAATATGATGTCATTAATAATAATACTAAAAAAAATTTTTTTTAATTATGCTGTAAATTCACCAAGCACATGAAAAAAGATTCATTCGTCTATATACTTATGTGCATTATTGGCAAAAGCTCTGCAAATTTACCCAGCATCTGTTTTTTTTCAGTTTTGCTATGAACTATTAATTTAATACAATACAAAATGCTCCATCCCAGCTTTCACAGCAAGGGAGGAGAGAACTAACATTGGAGCCTATTATGTGCCCAACATTGCTAGGAAGTCTACATTCAACATCATCACAGTAACCTCTGTGTATTGAGTACCTACAATGACCTGTATTCTCCCTACTTCACACTACAACTTCGCTAGCCATGACACCCATTTTAAAAATGAGGAAATTGAGGCTCAGCAAGGTTAGGAAACTTGCAATCACACTGCTAAGTCTGTCCAACTCCAGAAGCCACTGACCTCCTACTATACAATGCAATCTGCTACTATTCAACCAGGGGGAGAAAAATCAAAAGAAATCCGCTATTAATAGAACCACCTTGAGAATTAAAAAAACTGTAATTCAGCCAAATGTGTCCACTGCCAGGTCGCCATTAAATGAGACTCTAAGTCACCCAAAAGTTGTAACTATGACCTAAAATTGTTTAGACCTTGAGCATAAGAAAGAACCGACAAATGTTTAGGGAATAGTTAGAAAGTAGTTGGAGAAAGAGCCTTAGACTAGACTCTTCTAATCTAGACTTTGTCACTAACTATGTGTTCTTGGGCATTTTATTTTGGGGCTCAGTTTTTTAATTTGTAAAATGAAGAAATTGTATCAAAAACTCTCTAAGACCCCTTCTGGCTTTATATAGTTTTTAATTTTAGAGATTAATAAAAATTTCCAGGTCCTTTAGTTACAAAGATCAAAGATCCTTTAGCAAAGTTTTTGGAAAGCTAGTTGGACCCAGAAATCATTCCCTCGAACCATATTGCTCTTGTAGATCCAGAGAGCATCTAGCTTAGTACCTTGTATATATGATAGGAATTTGGTAAAAATCTTTTGAGCTATTGGTGGACTCTTCAACACTTCTATCCATTCTAGGAAAATAGTTTAAACAAGCCCTAAGTAATTAAAAAAAAAAAAATTCTGTGAGGGATGTCTGGGTGGCTCAGTCATTAAGCATCTGCCTTCAGCTCAGGTTGTGATCCCAAGGTCCTGGGATCGAGTTCTGAGTTAGGCTCCCTGCTCAGCAGGGAGCTTGCTTCTCCCTCTCCCTCCGCTGCTCACCCTGTTTGTGCTCTCTCTCTCTGTCAAATAAATAAAATAGTTTAAAAAAATAATAATTCTGTGAAACAATTTCAAGACTATTCCTACACTATATTCATAAATATTTTAGTAAAGATCAATAGAAGTTCATGATAAATTGCTTTTATAACCTACCAAGTGAAATAGAGAGCCTCACTAGCAGTTTCTTAACGATCTGATCCTTCTAAGAATAAAGTAAGGTCTTCTGAGGAGTCTTAACTGTGTAATGCTGTTAGGCTACATTTACTCTATAAGACTAGATACGTTAATAAACAATAACCTAGTAATGAATTAGATGAAATAAGCCATCTACTTCTTTCACCCTTTGGAGTCTCTGTTTCAGCAAATACACTTGCAAAACCTTTCCCCTAAAAATAAAACATGCTTTTGCAATCACTACTTGATTTCCTTCCTATTTATGGTTACTCTTTTTTTTTCCTTTTAATTTTACTTATTTATTTGAGAGAGAGAGAGAGAGCACAGGCTAGTGGGGGAGAGGCAGGGGAAGAGGGAGAAGCAGACTCCCCGCTGAGTGGGTAGCCACCCGTGGAGCTTGATCCCAGGACCCATGACCTAACCTGATCTGAAGTCAGAAACTTAACCAACTGAGCCACCCAGGCACCCCTGTGGTTACTCTTTAATGTCATACCCACAATAATATTTTAATGGTCTAACTTCTCTACCAAAAAAAATTTGGGGCCTCCCCCCACCAATAATTAATACAGCATAAACCCAAGAAGAAAAATCCTAAAATATATATTGAAATCAAGCATATTTAATGGGGCAAAGAGGGGGAATTACTACTTTGAGATAACTGTTCTGCTGCATTTCAGCTTGTCATTTTTTTGCAGCTGTATTTTTACTCCTTTTTTAAGCTGCCATAAAAATATTCTGAACATACTAATTTTTATTTGCATTATATAAAACCATGTTCATGTTATCAAAATAATCTCCAAAGATTAGCTGAATAAACCAGGCAAATGCAATTTTTAATGGTAATTTATAAAAATATTGAAATACACCATTGTTTTGGAAATAAAACTTGAAGTCTTTAGAAGAAACTATAGATCTTATTTTGTAAACTTGCTTTTCCGTCTGCATATTTAATTCCTTGTTTTGATTTTATTTATTTATTTTAAAGATATATTTATTTGAGAGAGAGAAAGAGTATGAGTGGGGAAGAGGGACAAAGGGAAAAGGAGAAAGAGAATCTTAGAGCAGACTCCCCTGCTGAGCGCAGAGCCCAGCTCCAGGGCTCAGTCCCAGGACCCGGAGATCATGACCTGAGCCAAAATCAAGAGTTGGACACTTAACTGACTGAGCCACCCAGGCGCGCCTTCGTTTTCTTATTTCAAATAACCTATTTATTGACATTTTCTTTCCCAAACTAAACTACAAACTCCTTAAAAGCAGAGACTGTTCTTGATCATACTAGCACAAACATGTCCAGTAAACATTGTTGGATCCAATTACTTTTTTTTAATTCAAATATAATTAACACACAGTGTCATATTAGTTTCAGGTGTATGATATAATGATTCAACAATTCAAGACATCACTCAGTGCTCATCATCATAAGTGTACTCTTAATCTCCATCACCTATTTCACCCATTCCCCTACCAATCTCCCCTCTGGCAACCACCAGTTTGTTCTCTATATTTAATAGTTCGGTTCTTCGTTTGTCTTTTTTTCTCTTTGCCTGTTTTTTTTTTTTTTTTCTTAAATTCCACATATGATTAAAATCATACGGTATTTGTCTTTCTGTGACTTATATCATTTAGTATTATATCTTCTTGATATATCCATGTAAACTAGTTTTGATTATTAGTACGTAGTTATAGACAACCTCCATTTTAAAACGGTGCCTTCCAGGGTGCCTGGGTGACACAGTTGGTTAAGCATCCAACTTTTGGTTTTGGCTCAGGTCGTGATCTCTCTGAGGTGGGATCAAACTCCACTTCTGGCCCCGCACTCAGTGGAGTCTGCTTAAGACTTTCTTCCTCTCCCTCTGTCCTCCTCCCCCCTTTAAAATAAATAAAATCTTTAAAATAAGTAAGTAAATAAGTAAATAATAAGACAATGCTTTCCTAGAAAACAAGTTTAAAGTTAAATGTGTGAAAGTTATATGATTGAATTATACATTATAAAGGGGACTCCCTCCTTCAGTGTAATCACAATGTATATATGTGTTTGGACATAGGCTTTGACAATATATTTTACATATGTCCTTTAATTCTTTTTCCTCCACAGCTGAGCACACAATCCACAGTCTTCAGTTAATCTTCTGACTGAAGCTTACTAGTTTTACCTGACAATTCCTGTTATAATTTTCAGTTTTGTACTATGAGATTATATCTTGTATATATACTATTATCACTATAATCCCCACTTTAATTTTTTCCTTTCCCTCTTAATTTTATTAACTGATGACACAATACAATAAAATTTCAAATATTCAGGAGGAGGAATTAAGATAGTGTAGTAGGGGACCCTGTGCTTACCTCATCCCTGGAACACGGCCAGATAAATATCAAATCATTCTGAATGCTGAGAGAACAAACTGCATATCAAGAGGGAAAAAGAGGCCACATTTAAGTAAATGACCATTTAAATAAAAACTTGCAAAAAATTGTAAATATTCAAAAACAACAAAATATTCAACTTCTCCAACACTGCTATTTAAACACACACACACTCACATATTCATACAAACATTACCACAAACAATGAAAATAACTTGAAATACTGTAAGGCAGTTGTGTGGCTCAAAATGTTCATGAACTAGGGGTTGGATGGGATGAGGGAAAAAAAATGTATCCAGGTTAAACCAAAATGACAATTTACAGGTGGATGGTAAGGAATATGGCATGGAAATATACAAAAGTTGGGAACCACTTGTATTTGGAATCATAGAATTTTAGAATTTTGAAGATAGTTTTTTTTTGTTGTTTATTGATTGTTTTGTTTTTTACATATCTCTCTTCTCTACTAAACTGCTAAACTGAGTTGAGGTCACAACCCAAGCTGTACTCATCTTCATATCCCTCACACTTGGTATGCCTAACATAGTAGGAACTTAAGAATTAATCAATTCAATTATTCAGGGTCTCATGGATAAATACCCTAGAAAATTATTCATAAAAGTAATAGGAAAGGGGTAACTCAGTTACCAGGGGTAACTCTGGCTAACTCAGTCGGTAGAGCATGCGACTCTTGATCTCTGGGTTATAATTTCAAATCCCACATTGGGTGTGGGGATCACTTAAAGATAAAATCTTTAAAAGTAATAGGACAATAAAGCATATACACATGGAGTCTTAAACATTGGTCTCTTCATTCTAGCACTAGAAATAGCTACAAACAGGGCGCCTGGGTGGCTCAGTGAGTTAAAGCCTCTGCCTTTGGCTCAGGTCATGATCTCAGCGTCCTGGGATCGAGCCCCACATCGGGCTCTCTGCTCAGCAGGGAGCCTGCTTTCCCCTCTCTCTCTGCCTGCCTTTCTGCCTACTTGTGATCTCTCTCCATCAAATAAATAAATAAAATTTAAAAAAAAGAAATAGCTACAAACAAACTTGTGTTTCAAAAATTATGTTGCCTTGTCCGACCCACACAAATCTACCAAAGCTCATCTAGAGGAGGCTCCCTCCTCTCTTCTCCAGCAAGAAGAAATACCTCACTGTCTCTCATTTAGCTTGTTTTGCCACTGTACAGAGGACTGATAGTATAAAAATAGCTGGAAAATGCTCTTTCCAGTGACATTTTATGAAATTTCCTTCATGTTTTCCTTCTTAGTTTTTAGTAATACATTTGATACATCTTTTACCATGCTTTCCAGAAGAATGGTAAAGTTATTAATTTTATTGAGCTTATCATTAAAGTTCAAAATTCAACTTGAATTTTATATATTAAGTTTTTAATCGATTTAATTATTATGGTATTATATTTTCTTATAGTGTCAGAAGTCTGAAGCTATCATGGAACAGTGGAAGTCTTTTCAAATAACTTCTCATTTAAAGCGTCTACAGGAGGAAATTTATGAGGTGAAAACTTGGTCCGACACGATAATTGAAAAACAGAATATATTGAATAACAATCTGACAACTCTTTCTCAAGATGTGACAAAAGTAGACCAAAGTACAACTTCTATGGCAAAAAATGTTGGTCTCAAGATTACAACTGTAAAAACAGATATACGACGTATTTCAGGTTTAGTAACTGATGTAACATCATTGACAGATTCTGCGCAAGAATTAGAAAATAAAATAGAAAAAGTAGAAAAAGATACAGTAAAAAACATAGGTGATCTTCTCTCAAGTAGCATTGACCGAACAGCAATGCTCCGAAAGACAGCATCTGAAAATTCACAAAGAATTAACTCTGTTAAGAAGATACTTTCAGAGCTAAAGAATGATTTCAACAAGCACACAGATAGGTTTTTGAGCTTAGAAAGTGACAGAGCTAAAGTTATGAAGACAGTGACTTTTGCAAATGATCTAAAACCAAAGGTGTATAATCTAAAGAAGGACTTTTCCCGTTTGGAACCATTGGTAAATGATTTAACACTACGCATTGGGAGATTGGTTACTGACTTACTACAAAGAGAGAAAGAAATTGCTTTCTTAAATGAAAAAATATCTAATTTAACAATAGTCCGAGCTGAGATTAAGGATATGAAAGATGAAATAACACACATTTCAGATATGAATGTTTGAAATTATTTAGATGAAATTGAAATAACTTTTTTAATATCATGACTGACAACTCAGAAATAATGAATTTTTGGAGCAAAAATCATTTTGTATTTGATTTATTAAACTCAATAAAGGAAATCTCATTTAAATGGAGTTGCAAGGCCAGAAGGGGAGAGTTCTCATGCCTTACCACTCCTTGCAGCCCTTGGCCAAACCCAAAGAAGCCTATGCTTTAATAACCCAGCAGGAGGAAGATTTTCTCCTAGACACAGCAACCCAGCCTGTGAGACACTGTGGCAACTCAACTAATGAGAAGCCACCACACTGCAACTCCCAGTTCACTCCAATGGACTTTTTGTTTAGAACCTCCTTTGTTCTCTGGGCTTGCCTATGGTTTTGCCATAGCTTTCTTCTCCTGAATTGCAATCCTCTGTTATTCCTGAATAAATTCATTTTGCTGGTGAAATAACTGGCTGTTGTTTTTTTGTTAAAGATTTGTTTATTTATTAATTTATTTTAGAGAGATAGAGAGAGAGATCACAAGTAGGCAGAGAGGCAGGCGGGGGGGGAGGGGGAGCAGGCTCCCCGCCTAGCAGAAAACCCGATGTAGGGCTTGATCCCAGGACCCCAAGATCATGACCTGAGCTGAAGGCAGAGGCTTTAACTCACTGAGCCACCCAGATGCCCCCTGGCTGTTTTTATTTTTAAAGTTAACAGATTCTATCCTGAACAGTAAAAACAAAATATTTTAAAGGGTTGAACAGTTGATTTTTCAAAAAAATATGCTAAAACTTATATTTGCAATTTTACAGAGCAAGAACCCTATGCATTCCCGATACACACTCTTACACACACACACACACACACACACACACACATTCAGACAAGTGGGGAAAGCAGGATCCACCATCTACCACGGGGAAATCTAGATGGGACGAGAACTGAACCCCACTTACCCCCGTGGACTGCCAGGGAGCATAGTACATATGGTTGTACTATGTACAACTACTAAAGAACTAAAGAGCTACTCATCAGGATCAGGGCCGTAGTGTTCACTATCCATTTAGAGGAAGGGAAACTAGAAAGGTCACAGCCAGGGAGCTGCAGGAAAAGAATCACATCAGCCTTCATGGGTCTTTCATGGCTTTAGGAAATATGTAAAGATGACCTAAAATAGAGTAGGGAAGTGGTAGCCAGAGCAGGGTTTGAGGGAGAGGCATCGTAAATTGCAGGAGGCTTGCCAAGCCTCAGATGGAGACTGCCCTGAAGCAACACAACTCATGTATGATGATGTGACCATAGCAGCCTCAACAGAGAAGGAAGTTCTAACATTTAAAACAGCATTATACAGAGAAAGACAATTATCACATGATTGCTCTGATATGAGGAATTTGAGAGGCAGGGCAGGGGGTTATGGGGGTGGTGGGGAAGAAAAATGAAACAAGATGGAATGAGGAAGGAGACAAACCATAAGAGACTCCTAGACTCACGAAACAAAATAAGGCTTGCTGGGAGGTGGGGGGGTAGGCATATGGACATTGGGGAGGGTATGTGCTATGGCAAATGCTGTGAAATGTGTAAGCCTGATGATTCACAGACATGTACCCTGGGGCAAATAATGCATTATATGTTAAGAAAAAATTAAAAAATTAAAAAAAATAAAACAGCATTATATAATTCTATATATATGAAATTCTAGAAAATGCAAACTATAAATGCAGAAAATAGATCAGTGGTTTTCTAGGGATGGCAAGAGGTACAGATTATAAAGAGGCACAAAAATCTCAAGGGGTGAAGGGTTATTTATTAACTTGCTTATGATGGTGGTTTCAGAGGTATATACATGTATCAAAATTCTTTGAATATGTATAATTTATTCCACATCAAATATTCTTCAATAAAGTTGTAAAGTAGGGGTGCCTGGGTGGCTCAGTGGGTTAAAGCCTCTGCCTTCAGCTCAGGTCATGATCTCAGGGTCCTGGGATCGAGCCCTGCATCAGGCTCTCTGCTCGGCAGTGAGCCTGCTTCCCCCTCCCTCTCTGCCTGGCTCTCTGCCTGCTTGTGATCTCTCTCTTCGAATAAAGAAAAAATATTTTTAAAATAAATATATAAGATAAAGTTGTGAAGTAATCCTTAAGAAACCACACACATTAGTCCCAGTTTCTTATACCTAGTACGAAGGGTATCCAGATGCACTGAACATGTCAGAGTATGTAGCTAACTTCCATGACAAAAAGCCCAAGGCTCCGGGATGAGCCGTTCCAGAACACTTTTGAAGTGACTAGCTCTTTTTGATTCATGTCTGATTTAATATAGTAGAAACAACACGAGATTTTGAAATCAGAGATATCTGGAGTCCAATCGTGGCTCTGTCACCAGAGTTCTGTGGCCTCAGACAAGTTTAGTACATATGAACTTTAATTTCATCTGTAAGTAAGGACAATAACATGTACCTTACAGGAAGGACTGCTGTGAATATTTCCATTAACATATCCAAAGTGTCTTTCCATATAAAGGGCAAAACCATTAACTAATATAACAAAAGTTACATAGTAAGGGAATGTATTTTGTAAATAGCTCTATACCCCACAGAGGAAATACCACCATAGCACATCCTACTACGGTATCTGATGTTTATAATTATACCAAATGAAATGTAAATTATATTCCATGTAATCATTTTAATAAGACACAGTATTTTAGACATGAAAAATAAAAAGAAATTTTTCAGCACTTCAAAATATAAACTCAGCTATCTAAAAATACACTTATGATGAACATTTGTTTCTATCAGTACCAAATAAATGAGGCACTTATTTGGTGCTAGTTCTATTATTGAAATAACGACTCACCAGTCGGTCAGTAATTTGGGAGCCAGGTTGAGCAGGACTTTCCTGAAGGAGACTTGAGATCAATCTGGAATGTCACTAGGTTTACAGTCATGTTCTTGTCTTCAGGTCAGATAGCTTTTGTGGCAAATACAGAACGGTAAGCTTTGGTCTGTTTGGTCTGTATAAGATATAATCACTTCAATAATAGGCATGGTCTCTTATGTGTCAGTCATCCTAAGCTTTCTGTGGAATTTCCCTGCTTAAATATCATTTAAGGCCTAACCACTGGGGATGTCTGGGTGGCTCAGTCGGTTAAGCATCAGCCTTTTGCTCAGATCATGATCTCAGGGTCTTGAGATGGGAGTCCCACATTGGGCTCCTCCCTCACCAGGGAGCCTGCTGCTCCCCCTGCTTGTGCTCTCACAAATAAATATAATCTCTTAAAAAATAAAGTCTAATCACTGTATAGTCAATAGAATCAGTAAATAATTGTTTATCCACAAGTAATAACATTGGGCACATCAAATGTTCAGATGTTAATGATTTCTTAGAAATAGTTTTAATCTTGATTCATATAGCCCTGTGTTGAGATCATGGCTTGAAATAGATTCTGCTCCTTAAATGAATTAATTATCCTTCATCTTCAAATCTTGCATACACTGCATTCAACAAAGCAAGCTAGCTGACTTGTACATCAAATCACAGTATTAGGTGGGAATTATATCTTGTGTAGGAGACATATCCCCTAGACTTTCATTCAGTATAGCTAGCCTCTATTAAGTGACTGTTACATGCATGGCACACATGCAAACTTTAGTTTTTTTCTAGGGAACTCAAGTCATATTCTAATAACCAGAAGATTCATAAACCGTATCAATGCTGGTATTTGGTGGTGTGTGGGAAGGGGAGTAATCAGAGCCCCTCACTGCCATCCTCCACCCCCAAGTTGTTCAACAGTTAACTGTTTCTAATTTCTTATGGTAAAGAAACAGTGAGTAGCTCCTAATTTAGCAGCAAAACTATGTACCCAATTTCATGAACATTGTGGACATTTCTCTGTCATCTATCCCAAGAATGGTATCACAAAATGTTAAACTCATTTTAAAACATGGTCAAAACTTCACCTTCAGGGGCACCTGGGTGGCTCAGTGGGTTAAAGCCTCTGCCTTGGGCTCAGGTCATGATCTCAGGGTCCTGGGATCAAGCCCCGCATTGGGCTCTCTGCTCAGCAGGGAGCCTGCTTCCCCCCTCTCTCTCTGCCTCTCTGCCTACTTGTGATCTCTGTCAAATAAAAAAATAAAATCTTTAAAAAAAAATAGCCTTAAAATTACCTCTAACTAGATAGCCAACTCTTGACAATGAACACAGTATACTGATTGATACCCACAAATAAAATCTTTTGTCTTTCCTGAAAATCATAAAACTCACATCCAAAGTTAGCAGTGGAAATCTCTTATAGTGAAAGCTGGCTTAACTGTATATCACTGTTTTCAAATCCAATCCACCTTTGAATTAGCTTAATATACACGTATTTCCAACCCTACACGTTCTTTTTACATGACTGACACTCCTCCCAGCACGGTTATCTGTTCCTTTCACCTCATGCTGGGATTGAGTCTTGAGACATCTGATGTTATGACAGAGTATAGTGGAAGTGATGCTATGACTTCCACATCTAAGTCCTAAAAAAAAAAAAATCCAGCTTCTGCCTGGCTCCGCCTCAAAGCCCTGAAATAAATCCAACTGCCCTGAGGCCACCATGCTGAACGTTAGAAAAGACTGCCCCACTAACAGGGAGATCCTTGGGGAGCATCTCGCTAGCCCATAGGCTTTGTGAAAGCCATTTTTAAGTAAGTTCTACAGCCAATGTGGGTCTTGAACTCACAACCCTGAGATCAAGAGTTGCATGCTCTACTGAGCCAGCCAAGTGCCCAGTGTGAAAGTCTTTAAAAAGGACCTCAGAGCTATCTGACTATAACTTCATGAGACCCAGAGCCAACATCCAGCAGAGATGCTCCTGAATTCCTGAGATTTTAAGTCTCAAGCCATTAGATTTCAGTTGATTTGTTACACAGCAAATCTAATGCACACTGGTGATGCCAGTTACCATAGCCATCACTTACGTGGGCTCATATTACAACTGTACCCTAACTGCACCCTCAACCCTTGCTCTCTGCAACACACATAAATTTGTAATCTTAAGCGAGATGAAGTGATGACAGAAAGAAGTTAACATGCAACTAAATATATCTGGTTCCTAAATTTTGTTCACTGGCCTTACAACATGGGTTTGTAATAAAAGCATCTCTCCCTTAGACTCCTTCAAAATTTTTTTCCCTAAGTTCCCATCTATATACTTTATACAGAGATTGCCAACCCAATCCAGATACTTGAACAATAATATTACTGATTAGGCTTGCATACTTCCTAACCAAACATAGGAGAAAACTGAAGAGTGGCTTACTTTCTAGGTGATTTTATGCTATATTTTTTGTAATTTAGAAAGTCAGATTTGTTTGAGGGTAATTGTTACGTAAAGTGGTTTTAGCGGGTGCCCGGGTGGCTCAGTTGGTTAAACGACTGCCCTCAGCTCAGGTCATGATCCTGGAGTCTCAGGACTGAGTCCTGCATAGGGAATCCTGCCTAGCAGGGAGTCTGCTTCTCCCTGACCTTCTCCCCGCTCATGTTCTCACTCTCTTTCTCAATCTCTCACATAAATAAATAAAACCTTTTTTTTAAAAAAAAAAAGTGGTTTTAGCTATCAAGAGCTTTAGTACTTTTAAAAACTATCATTCTATGGGCACCTGGCTGCTCAGTCGGTAGAATATGTGACTCTTGACCTTGGGCCTGTAAAGTCGAGTTCCACACTGGTTGCAGGTTAAAAAAAAAAAATCTTTAAATTAAAATAACTAAGAACTATCACTCTAACAACCAGCCTAATTTATATATTTTTTTCAATTTAATTTTTAAAGTTTATTTAAGTAATCTCTACACCCAGCATAGGACTCCAACAGATAACCCTCAGATGAAGAGTTGCACGTTTCTCCAACTGAGCCAGCCAGGCACCCCTAGATTTTTTTTTACAAATGAGGATTAGCAAACTCACTGGGATTTTAAAATTATAGTACATGTTGCAAAATTTGATTATATGCTACAATTTACTTGTCAAAATAAAACCACAAATATTTATCCATATTTCAATTTAACTACAACTAAATTGAGTTTTTGAAAATTCAGGTATATTTCCTTTATTTTTAAGAGTATAAGAAGTACTCAACCAACAGTGATTAGTTTGCATTTTTCCCTGGAGGTTTTAACTTATACGTACTTAATTCCTTCTATTTTAGTGTTAAATCTTTTTATTTTTAAAAACTATTTTTAAAAATAACCACTGAATCACAGACAAATCATGAACAGTTGGGTTTATTTCAACAGTGGGTTTGAAACTCTTGCCTTAGGCAGGAGTACTACAATAATTATACCAGGAATAGACAATTTCCTACACTGTCAAATATATAAAAGTTCCTTTTGCACTTTCCTCAACACTGATCAACAAGCAGATTCAGTCCACATTTGCTTTGATCATTCTACTGAGTTAACCCAAGCTTCTTCTTCAGAGACTCTGGCATTTCTGGTGGAGGAGGGCGAGGGAGCCTGAAGTAGACCTTCACAGAGTCATAGATGAACCACTGTAGTGCAGTCAGAGTGCCAATCATGATGATACGGGCAAACAGTCCCTTCCATACACCTGGTTGAAATATGAAACATGAATGAAAAATGAAATATACCCGTGTTACTCTTTGTTGGGGTGGGGGGAGGAGAGAATCCTACCTTTAAATCCAAGTCTCCGAAGGACTTGAGAAGCACTGCTACCTTTCTCCTTATTCAACACAGATACCACAGAATCAGCAGGGTGAGAAACAATTGCACAGAACACTCCAGCTGAAAAAAGTCAAAATAAATAACTCAACATGGGATTAATTTAAAAAATTCACATTATAGCCAATAACCTTTTCCTAATTTTAAGTTCTTAAAAAAACCAGATTTAGAGACTGATAAGTTATACAGCTCTCTACCCTATGTAATAACAGAATAATCTTTCACAAGTTTTTACATTCACATTTTAATCAACTTTCCTTTGTATTAAAAATGTATTCTTGGAAAACTTGACAAAAAAAATGGTAAGCAGCGAAATATATCCCCAAACTTAATCAAGACATGCGAACCTGAAAATAATTCTATCAGAAACTAATTAACAAGCATTTATGAATCTTAAAAAGGCACAGAAAATGCAATGGGAAGATAACTTCTTTGGAATATTTTTTTTTCCTCTCACAAGGTGGCCAATAATGGAAATGGTTACTTGTCCTTAATTTCACAAACGGGTTATAAATAACTCATACCTATGTAACCTGCCACAAATGTTACAACCAGTTGCTCTGCTTTTGAACATTCACTTCGGGGCTTGGGAACCACAAACTTGTACAATGCTTCAACAGTACGTTCAAAGCAGGCAAATTTCATCATCGTGTATGGTATCTGTCTCATCCAGAGAGGAGCAACTCCTTTGTAGAATCTAGGAAACCAGGAGACTCATTTTACTCAGTTGCATTTATTCATCTAGCAGAGATTCTCATCATTAACAGAAGTGTCCGCACACCAGCCGAGTCCTGATAGCAAAAAAATGGCAGCATAATTGCATGTCATTTCTATCAGAACCTAAGACTAACATGCAGGTATATTTATCTCACATGCCAATGACTCAAGCACCTCTGACTGTACAACCAAAAAAGTTGCTGGATGTTTCTCTGACTGGAACTACAAGAAACAAGAAGTTTACAAGTAGAACTCAGTTCAAGATTGGCATCCACAAAGGTGGATCTAAGGAAGCATGTTGTAGCCAAACTAAGTGCCCCCAAATGACAAGAATTCTAACAAGCCCTTCCCAAAAGTTAACAACATCAAGTCATATGCAGACTCTTCTTTAGAAAAAGTCTAATTCAGAGCTTAAGCCATGAATCAACTTATCCCTGTCCCTGGAGTTTATGTTCTATATAAAAGGTAAATAGACATTCTATGTAATAGCTTTAAAAAAAGTCTGGTAGGTTTAATGCTAACAAATGCAGTTTCCTTAAATGGTATTTTTATACTGTAACTCTAGACAAATGTTCACTTACGCTTTTAAGCCTTCTTCCTTATACATTTTGGGAGCTGCATCCCTCAAAGTGTTGGCATAACCTGGTTGGGTTTGAATTCGAACCTTAGCAGCTTCCATAGGAGCCAGGGCAATGTCAGCAAAGAATTCAGCACTGGCAGAAGCAGCCAAATATAGTGATGTGCGCCAGAGATAGGCATTCTCCTAATTGAAAAACAAAAGAAGGAACATGTACCGATATTGCACTGGCTGTTTTCAATTTTAATAAGGTACAGTTCTAGGAAACAGTACATTTCAGACAACCTAACAGTGTTTCTTTATCATATGGTCCACAAATAACACACATAAGACTGAATGTATATCCTCTCCTGTAATCTTATCAACCACAGTACAATGTGAATTATTTAACATCTAGGTGCCAAGTATAGCTGGCCTTGAACTACAGAAGAATCCCAGATCTTTTCTTTTAAAAAACTCAAAATCCAACTTACTTGGAAAGCAGCACAGTATAATACAGACAAAAAAATATCTTTTGGTCTTAAAAATTTAAGTTAAAACTTAGGACTGCCAATTTCTAAGTTAAATTACATACCTCCCCAAGCATGTTGCTATACAAGACTTTGAAAACTTCATAAAAGCCAAACTTGCAGAGCCCCTGCATAGAGTAGCCAATGAAAGTCGGAGCCCATCCTTTAGCCAAACCACGAACACCATCCTCTTTAAGTGTAACTGAGAATCCATTAAATATGCCCTTGTACTTCTGGGGATCCACCTTTTTTTAAAACAAGAAAAAAATTAATTCAATGTACCAAAGAGCTATCACTTCTCATAAATATTTAATTTCACTATTACTAGTTTTTCCTTTGGTTCTAAAATAAACTTCAGTAACTACACAAAAAGTGGGTAAACACAAATTCACTGCATAACAACTTAGTATCTATAATCATCTTCATAAATTTAACCTTATATATTAAGGTCTAGCTTTCTTTCAGTCAGACTTAAGTTTTGGAGGGTTAGTTAAGGCAGAATTCCTAGAAACATACATGAAAAAACTGACTCAATTTTTCACCATCCAACTCTACAGCTTTTAAAAAATTAGTTTTAAAGCTTACTGTCTAAGAGATAAGTGTATATCCCTGATATATGCTAGTCCATTAAGTTTATATTATAAAGTTTTATGAACTTAAGGCAAATTAAATACAAACTGAAAAGCTAAATCAATATGAGAATCTATCTTTTGACTTAAATTCACTTCTAGAGACACATATACATTTTAGTGAAGGTATATTTCATATTCATTCTATTAACTAATGGAAAAAAGAAAAAAAAATCTTAATTTCACTATATCTGCCAGTACTACAAGGGCTGGTATACATCACCTTCCTCTCCCTGCTAACATTTCACCTTCCTTTATTTCACCTTCCTCTCTCTTTTAGGTAAGTAGACTTCTAATCCTGTTTGGGACAAATAAATTTTGATGATTGATTATTTTTGTTTCAATAATCCTAATTAAGATATTCTAATCATAAAAAACTGTTTTGTTAATAAATGTGCAAAAAGCTATGCCTACAAAATTTTAATACTAACATAGTGAAGAGTATTTTTTCTAATCTTCATAATGTTCTGCCCTGATCCTATCAGTAACTAAGAGAAATGAAGTTGCTTCAAAAATACACTAAGAATGATTACCTACTCTAAAATGCAACTGCTTGTAAAATGACTATTTGGGAGCATAAGAAACCAGTAGGCCCTGAAGAGGAACTCTAGTCAGAATTGAGCACCACAGCAAAATACCATTTACAGCCAGGGTTTGAGATCCAAAAATCTACCTACAATCTTATTTTTAAGAGAGGCATGTCTTCAATTTAAAACACTAAAATAAAGATCATGAGTTAAGAAAATGTGGGTTTAGTTTCCTACAAAAGTTTCTAGCAGTTGTGATGTCTTCAAATTTTCTCATTTGTGAAGTCCTTTCAAAACTATTTGGAATTAAGTCACGCATGGAAGATACATTCAAGGTTGCCATCTAAATACAAACCTGCATACGGCATTTCACTAAATCCAGAGGAACGACAGCAGTGTGTGTCAGACCACAACTTAAGACCCCACCAAAGCCACACAGTGCATAAAACTTCATGGAGCCATATTCGCAACTGTACTCTGTAGTAAGACAAGACACACCATGCATTTTAATATAAAACTCATGTTACTGGCTATCAACTTACCTCCTGGATAATTAGGTTTCCACACAGCTTGTTAGTAGATTGTCTATGTTGTACAACTTTTAAAAGCCATGCTTCAACAATATGCTTTTAATCCAACATGCAAAACAAACCTGCATTCTGCATTTAACCAGATCTAGAGGAACCAATGCTGTATGTGTTGTGCCACAGCTAATAATTCCTCCAAGTCCACAAAGGATAAAGAATCTGCCAGATCCATAGTCACAGCTATACTGCTCTGTTTGATTAAAAAAAAAAATCAATTAAGTATTTCTTCAGAGATGACTAAGGCCCAGGGAATGAAAGAGAACTATGATTCCCTGTGAAACAGTACTATCACAACTGAACAGCTTTGGCCATTGTTTATAATTAAGCCGAAAGATGATTTTCCATATAGTGTTAAATAACAAGACATTTATTGCCAAAACCAAAAAATCATTTAGATTATGAAGGTTCTGTGAGACACCAGCTCTTATTCTGCCATACTAAAAAGTCTCTGACAACATTAACAGCTCTTCAAATTAAAATCAAACTTCAAATTATTAACTGCTGATAAAAACAGACTTCAGAATGCAAACCAAACTCAGGAAGAGCACTAGACAAGTAAAAGCTTGCAAACTTCTAAGTGTACGACAGTCACTAATCAATACTATCTCCACTTACGGATTCAGGTTACGCATAAAATTAGATAAACTCCTAAAGACAAATACATTTACTACATAAAAGTGTAAGGACTTTTTACCCACGCTAGACATAATAGAAACACATAAATGATTTTAAAATCTTTAGATTTTACACAATGTAGATACCATTTACAAGATTCCTACAATCTGGTTTTCAGGCTTCTCTGTCCATACATTCCACCGGGATTTAAAACATTAACAATTAAGTTCAAGTTGAGTCTAATCGAAAAGATCCTGAGAGGTTAAGACTAAAGGGATCCCTATCAATTATTTATCTCCTTTTAATAGCTTATCTGGGGTTTCTGTCCCCTCCTTTACCAATTACATTAAAACAAGAGACCCAACTATCTCATATACCTTGTGTCAGCAAATACTAGACTTCGGGAATACTTAAGGGAGAAAGCAGTATTTTTAAGAAGAAAATTAAAGCCAAATCAATTAACATAATACAGAAAGAACTGCAGGTGGCCAGTGGCTAGGAAGGAGACTTTACCCAACACTTTAAGTCTACTGACCAAACGGTCTCGCGGCGGAGAGGATAAGGAGCAAGTCACTGCCTCTATAACTCTACTCTCCCGAGGACGTGGAGGTCACAGAGGGAACTGTGCCTAGGCCCTTCCACGCCCTTGAGGGAGGGCCAAGGATCAGACACACCGCCTAGAGCGAAAAGGGCTGACATCCTAGGGCAAGCAACTAGGCCCCTTCCTGTGGTGCAGAAAGCCAGGTGCATCCTTCTTCTCTGTCCTCCAGGACACTAAGACCGAGTGGACCACGAGAGCACATAACGACCATATTGGGGCAGGGTCTAACTCACCTTCCACAGCGGCAGCTGCCAGATTGCGGGAACGGCGAGGCGGGCCCGGGGGTCCCGCGGGGCTGCTGCGCGTGCCCGTGAGGCCATCGTGTACCAGCTGCAGGTGGGGCGCATTGAAGGGGTTCGCCCGGGCCAGATGCGCTACGGACGAGAACATCTTCCTAAGGGAAGAGAAAGCAGCGGTCAGGGGAAACGTAAAGAGGTCCCTCAGGCCGCCGGTCACCGGCACCCTCGAACCCCGACACGAGCTCCTCCTGCCTCCGCGCCCTTGAGGAGGTCATGGCGGCCTCCTCCAAGGAGATAGACCAGGCCTACAGCCTAAGCGACTCCTCAGAGGGATTCCGCTCCCCGCACCCACCGGAGACACGGCCCGGCACACTCACTTCCTAAGATGGCGAACACACAACCGCTCCCTCGGAAAGGCTGCGGCTCACAGAGGCCGAACGTCCTCCCGACCCTTAGATCTGTGCCCTTCGCGCGTCGTCAGTGTGACGCACATTACGTGTCACTGCATCAAGCAGCACCCATTGGCGGAGAAGAGCGCCGAGGCCGTAGCGTCATCGCGTTCTCCTAGCAACCCTATCCCCGCCCCCGCCCGCCCCAGCCCTTCCGGCCCGGCTTCTGCGCAGGAGGATTCGTTCTGCGCACGCGCGCATCCCGGGGTCGGGTTTTTGAGTGGTGTGGCTGTGTGCTCGTGACCTCTTCTTTTGTCCCTTCACCTTCAAGCGTCTCTCCTTGACGTCGGGGTTCAGTTTTTTTACGTTTAAATGAGTCCCAGTATAGTAGTCACTTAAACAAAAAAAGAAAAAAACCCCAAATATGTGATGATACTTTATTTCGTTGTTGAAGTTAGAATGTTACTGCAGTATTTTGTGTTGCAACGCTTGCCATTAAGGTACTTTTTTTTTTTAAGTTCCATCCTTTAACAATACACATAGACATGTCTGCAATTTATGTTAGACTACAGGAGAGTATTTTAAAAGAAAACGTCCAGCAAGAATTCTTTAGACAAGACAGCTTGGGGGTTCATCACAATAGTTTATATGACATATTAAAACATTCAGTAAATGCATTTTAACACTACCTGGGGTACATAGTTGAGTGAAAGTGGCCGCAGATTTTGTGTGTTCAACAAATCTGGAAAATCTTCATTAGATTCGGTTCAACATAAAAGGGCCTACTTTAATTGGGGAGAGTTTAGTAGAGGTCAAATCCCTATTAGAATTCTGGCTCTGACATAGTCCTGGCTTTGGACAAAGTAACCTTGGGAATTCACTCAATCTCTATGAACCTGTTTCTTAATGTAAGATGACAGCAGGGGGTAGCCCCATGGGCTTGTACAGTTATATAGGGCCTGTGCTAGATTTATGCTCTGTTGTCACCATTTTGGAATTCTTAATAATTATGAACAAGAGGCCTTGCATTTTTTGTTTTGCACTGAAATTACAAATTACATAGCTGGTCCTGCATGGGAGTAACATCTATCTTGCAAAGTTTATGAGAACTCAATGAGACAATATCTAAATGTGGGGATTTTAGTCAAGCAGAGTTGGGGAGAGGGTCAGTGGTCAGTAAATTATTAAGAGGGTAGGGTAATTCTTGCTAACTTGACCTAACAGGATTCTTGCTGAAGGCTGTCCAAGGTAATCAGATACTACTTGGGGAATGAAGAATTTGATAAGGTATTGAGGGTAATCAGATATTAAGGCTGGGTAGAGTGCCCGGCTGGCTCAGTTATTGAAGCATGTGACTCTTGATCTTGGGGTTGTGAGTTCAATCCCCATGTTGGGTGTAGAGATTACTAAAAGAATAAGTAAATAAAATAGATATCAAGGGGCGCCTGGGTGGCTCAGTCGGTTAAGTGTCTGCCTTGGGCTCAGGTCATGATCCCAGGGTCTGGGAGAGAGCTCCGCATATGGCTCCCTGCTCAGTGGGGAGTCTGCTTCTCCCTCCCCCTCTGTCCTTCCCCCACTCCCCATGCTCTCTCTCTATCTCAAAAAAAAAAGAAAAAAAGATATCAAGGTGAGGAGGTTTTTTGTTAAGCTAAATTGATAGAATTATTTTCCCCCATTTTATTATTATTTTTTTCATCATGATAAGTATACTCTTTAAACCCCATCCCCTATTTCACCCATCCCTCCCACCCACCTCCCCTCTGGTAACTATCATTTTGTTCTCTGATGTTAAGAGTCTGTTTCTTAGTTTGTCTCTCTCTCTCTTTTTTTTCTTTGCTCATTTGTTTTGTCTTTTAAATTCCACATGAGTGAGATTATATGGAAAGAACTTTCTCTGACTGGATTACTTCGCTTAGCATTATTCTCTCCAGCTCCAACCATGTTGTTGCAAATGGCAAGATTCTTTTTGACAGAATTCTTGTTACAGGTGGGCTCTTAGACGACATGTCTAAGGAAACGCCTAGTTGAAAAGGGCTCAGAGGAGGCTAACTAAGGTTTGGCCAAAGAGGGACTCTTTGTTGGCACACCTGGTTGGCTCAGTGGCTGGAACATGCCACTCTTGATCTTGGGGTTGTGAGTTCAAGCCCCACACTGGGTATAGAGATTACTTAAAAATAAAATTTTAGAAAAAAAAAAAAAAAAAGAAAAAGGGGCGCCTGGGTGGCTCAGTTGGTTGGGCGACTGCCTTCGGCTCAGGTCATGATCCTTGAGTTCCGGGATCGAGTCCCACATCGGGCTCCCAAGCAGGGAGCCTGCTTCTCCCTCTGACCTCTCCCCTCTCATGCTCTCTCTCTCTGTCTCAAATAAATAAAAAATAAATCTTTAAAAAAAAAATAAATAAATAAATAAAATTTTAGGAAAAAAAAAAAAGGAGAGTGTCTTTGTCAATACTTTCCTATCCAGGAGGCACCTGGCTGGCTCAGTCGGTAGAGTATGTGACTCTTGATGTCAGGTTTGTGAGTCTGAACCCCACCTTGGACAAGGAGCATACTTAAAAAACAAAAATAAAAACAAAACAAAATAAAAAACTCTCCGGGGCGCCTGGATGGCTTGGTGGTTTAAATGGCTGCCCTCGGCTCAGGTCATGATCCCAGGGTCCTGGGATGGAGGCCTACATGGGGCTCCCTGCTCAGCGGGAAGAATGCTTCTCCCTCTCCTGCTCTCTCTGCTTGTGTTCTCTCTCTCTGTGTGTCTCTCTCTGTCAAATAAACAAATAAAATCTTAAAAAAAAAAGTACTTTCCTATATAGTGTACCAAGTCTCATATTTTAATTTCATTCACTATGAGCCACTACTGAGTTTAAATTTCAGTTAAACTGTTAAGAGACCTTCTCAGCAATTTGAGCTAAAACAATGGATTGAGACACTGTTAATGGTACCCAGATCAATAAATTTGGTTAGATCTACCATTATATTCCTTCTGTTTTAGTTACTACTACTTATCAAATTATCCCAAAATTTGGGCACCTGGGTGGCTCAGTTGGTTGGGCGACTGCCTTCGGCTCAGGTCATGATCCTTGAGTTCCGGGATCGAGTCCCGCATCAGGCTCCCAGCTCCACGGGGAGTCTGCTTCTTCCTCTAACCTTCTCTCCTCTCATGCTCTCTCTCAAATTCTCTGTCTCTCTAATAAATAAAATCTTAAAAAAAATTATCCCAAAATTTAAGGGCATAAAACAACAATTATTGTCTGACGTTTTCTGAGGGTCAGGAATCTGGGAGAGGCTCAGCTGGATGGCCTGGCTCAGGGTGTGTCATGGGGTTGTGGTCCAGCTGCTGGTTGGAACTGTGGTCTCTGGGGCTGGAAGACATGCTTCCAAGCTCACTAACTTGGCTATTGCCAGGACATTCCAGTTCCTTGTCAAATGGACCTCTCCATAGAGTTGCTCATCCTTCCCAGAGGGAGTAATTCAGGAAAGACAGATAGCAACCAAGAGAGAAGCTGTAGTGCCCTTTATACCCTAATCTCAGAAGCCATCACTTTTGTATCTTATTGATCACACAGACCAATCCTGATACAATGTGGGTAGGGTGGTAGGAATCACTGGGCCATCCTAGAGGATGACTACCATGCACCCAATCCCACATTCCATCTTCATCCCCATATATGTTGCCCAGGTTTCTGTCAATATAAATCATGTACACTATTTATCTTGCCTTCTAGAATCTCCTGCAATGGGTATAGAAGCTATGGAAGGTGTTGATAATAGGTCTTTTTTTTTTTTTTTAAGATTTTATTTATTTGACAGAGAGAAAGAGATTACGAGTAGGCAGAGAGGCAGGCAGAGAGAGAGGGGGAAGCAGGCTCCCTGCTGAGCAGAGAGCCCGATGTGGGGCTCGATGTGGGGCTTGATCCCAGGACCCTGATATCATGACCTGAGCCGAAGGCAGAGGCTTTAACCCACTGAGCCACCCAGGGCGCCCCTTTGATAATAGGTCTTGAGGAGGATCAGCAGACCCTACAAGGTAACTAACTACCCCAGGAGAGACCAATACAGATTTTACATGTAAGGAGGGACTAAGCTTCTCAGGCAAGGGAGTAAAGGCCATTAATATTAGCAAAAGAGGCCTCAGAAGAATTTAGAAGTTCATGATTCCAGTCCCATCAATCAGCCCATAGGTTCCCATTCCCATGCCAATATTCAGGTTCTCACCACTGCTCAAAAGCAAAAACAAAAATTAATTTTAACATGAGATCTTCAAGATTGGAAATTCAATTGCACTGTAAGTCAGGATTAGATTTTGGATTTGGTTTTTAGAACGTTGGCTTTGCGGACATAGGAAAACAGTCGCATAAGATTTCTTTTTTTTTCTCTCTCTCTCTTTCTCTCTCTTTCTTTCTTTCTTTCTTTCTTTCTTTCTTTCTTTCTTTCTTTCTTTCTTTCATAAGATTTCTAATCCTTTATCTTGAGCTGAACATTTAAAGCCCTAAGGTCATAAATTTCCTTTCCCCCAGTTATCCAGCATAATTAGGATAAACCAACCAACTCAATCATACTCCTTGTTTTCATTTAAATATTTCATGGAAGTATCCATGTGATTCCCCAAAGCCTTACCTTCTTTAGGCACTTGATTACAGGTGTCCACAGGTGATGATTTTAGAAACTGTTTTTTGCTAATGCATGCCATGGACACCAAGTGTCACCTTTGTCATTGACAACTGGTCGTCAGAGCCTTTAAATCCAATCAGACCAGATAACCCAGAACAAATTCATAGAGCCCGTTCTTAAGTTTTATTCTGGAATTACTTCTAGTACCATTGTCTGGATCAGAGTTTAACCAGAGAAGCATAAGCACCATGAGCCATATGAAATAAGAGGTTTATTTTAGGGACTAGGTCTTAAGCAACTGTGGGAGCTGGAGAAAGAAGTTGCTTCTGTGTCTGGGGTTGGACCCGAATTTCTATCAATCAGTAGAGCTCAGAGTCAGTCAGGAAAGCTGGACATGAAGTGAGAATAAGCAGAGACAAAGCGGAATCCACAAAGACCAACTGGATCCCATGAGGATAAACTACACTGTGCATCTGTCTCTTGACACCTACAATCTCAATAATGCAGGTGCCCGAGGAGCCATGCTGCAAATGCTCCTAGGAGCCAAGGCGCTGCACGTGCATCTGGCCCAGGACTCAGAGAAACTCAAGAAGGTCTGGAGCTGCTGAAAGAGCTCCACCCATGGCCCACTCCCAGGTAAGCCAGCAGATCAGCATCCATGTGTATGAGCTGCCCCAGCACCTCACATCTCAAACTGACCTTCAGAGCATGAGGGCTTCACTTCTGCCTTTGAAATCTTGCACAAATTTCCCTTGTGGCCAGTCTTAACACAGAAGCATATCTGAGAGATAAAGAGAATTTGAGATGCTAGATAGAGAAAGGACATTCAAGTGGAACTTTCCTACAGGCCCTTATAAACCTAGAGCTGGAGGTCAAGGTAGCACTGATGGATTTGAGGATCATGCCTGTCATGGGGAAATCACACACACACACACACACACACACACACACACACACACACACACCCTAAATAAGTCTTACCACAGCCATCTCATAGAGGGCTATAACAAATTATGCAAAGTAGACGAAAGTCCCTTTTCACATCTTCCTTGAGAAAAAAAGGGTAGCACCCTCTAGCACCTTAGTTACTGTCTTTTTTTATTAGAAATCTTGTTTGTTTTCATGTCTCCATAAAGAGAGTAGGGAGAAATTTGTCTTTTTCTATCTGAAATAAAATAAAATGGACTTCACCATGGGGCTGTAATTTCCATTTTGAAAAAAGTCTTAAAAACCATCCACATCCTTCTTTGGAAGGGTATCCTAGGTGGCCTAGAGTACCTTGGCTGTAAGACTAGGGGCAATCCCTTTACCAAAGTGTACCCCAAGTGTACTAAGTGCACCCCAAGAGCTCTGGGACCCAGTTCAAACTCTTGAAATCATGCATCTTTGTGCAGGGGAATGAAAACTGTCTAAGTTAGATCTGCATATTATGGGATATTATATTTTATAGGAAATAAAGTCAGTTACCTGGTCTTTATCTCTTGATATTTTGAAATTTCCTTCTTTCTGGAACTAAAAGGATAAAATATGGTTTGGCTCAGAGGAGAGGCATACCTAGATATGGCAGAGCCTAAAATAGTGCACATAGAAGGTACACACATAGATGGCAACTTTAGTCACTCCTTGGCAATAATCCACCACTTGGACAGCTTTTTTTTTTTTTAAGATTTTATTTACTTATTTGACAGAGAGAGAGCACACAAGCAGGGTCAGAGGGAGAGGGAGAAGCAGGCTCTCTACTGAACAGGGAGCCCCATGCAGGGCTCGATCTCACGACCCTTAGATCACAAACTGAGCCAAAATCAAGAGCCAGACACTAACCAACTGAGCCACCTGGGTGCCCCACTGGACAGCTTTTAAGTGAGGCTGGTCATCATAAGTTAGAAGTTCTCAAATACGGTTTCTCATCAAAGCACCTTGGGAGCTTTTTAGACACAGATGTTCTCAGGTGTCAAAATATTCTGCTTACTAAGTTTGGTGAGGAGTCCTGGAATCTGCCATTTTTTAAAGATCCCCGGGTGATTCCTATAAACTGTCAGGTTTAGGAACCAATGATCTAAAGAATTCAAAGCATGAGCCCGTAGAACGAGTCTACACACAAGTTTCCTATCTAGAAAATGAAACAACATCCTGAATTACCTGGTTTGCCATGGACTGGAAGTGCTCAGTTACTAGGACAGAATCCCGGCTGATCTGGTTTGCTTCCAACTGACTGTTCACATTGTTATTACACCTGCAAGAATAAGATGCAAGGCTGTGGTGTGTGCCATCAGTACGCTCTACAAAACGGGGCAACTGCTTAAGTATAATTGGGGACAGGGGAATATCAGCTGCTCAAAGATGGGCATAGCCACAGACTTGGTAACCAAACAGGAAATTTTAGGGAGAAATATATATACCCAAAAAACAGCAAATATGAGAAGTAATGAATATAAAATGAAGGGATTAGGCTTTACTAAAAGGAGTAAAAATAGTTCCACTCAGCCTTAGAGATATAGGACAGGGTCTACCTAGGTTTCTGTTTATGACTTGGGTCATTATGAACCAAAATGTATTGTAATTTGTTGTAATTCAAACCTCAAGTCACTTTTTTTAAATTAAAAAAATTTTTTTAACTTTTTAAAAGTTTAAAAATTTTTTTTTTCAAAATTTTTAAATTTTTAATTTTTAAAATTTTTGCTGTAGGTAACTAAGGGGCCTAATCACAAATGAATACAGTGCAATTGCATTCAATCCTAAATGAAATTAAAATTTGCACATGTAATGGAATTTTAGGGAAAATTCTTGAATTCTGCTATTATATCTCTAAACTTGGAAGGCATTCATTTGGGAAGGAGTAGCTTTAGGGAATCAAATGCATTCTTTAGACAGCAGTAACTTCAAATCTTAGTAGAACTAACTGACTTTATTCTTCTGAAAGAAACTGAATATTGCTGATTGCTATACAATTACAATTAACCTACTAACACTAGCAATTCCTCAAATTTTCTATAATTTGTGCTGTTTTAAAACAGGTGGAAAAGAGACAAATTTTTCTTTTGATATTAAGAATGTCAACTTGAAAAATATTTAGGGGTGCCTAGGGGCTCAGTTGGTTAAGCATCTGCCTCCAGCTGGGTTCATGATCCCTGGGGCCTGGGATAGAGCCCTGCGTGGTGCTTCTCCCTCTCCCTCTGCCTGCTGCTCCTCCTGCTTGTGCTCACTCTCTCTCTTCCTCTCTGTCAAATAAATAAAACCTTTGAAAAATATATTCTTCTAAAAAAAAAGAAAAATCAAAATAGGGTTTTGTCAACTATCTAACTTACTTGCCCCGGAAAATTTATAGGTTGGAACAACTTGTTCCTGGGCATTTGAATCATGAGACTAGATGTCCGTGTTAAATAATCAGTATTATTAAAAATAAGTAAATAGGGGTGCCCAGGTGGCTCAGTTGGTTAAGCGGTTAACTCTTGATTTCAGCTCAGGTCATGATTTGAGGTTCTTCAGACCCAGCCCTGCACGGGGCTCTGCACTCAGGGTGTCAGGGAGGAGTTGTGCTTGTCCCTTGCTCTGTGGCCACTCCCTGCCCTTCTCCTGCTCGCTCACACACTCGCTTACTTGCTCTCTCTCAAATAAATAAAGTCTTAAAAACAAACAAATAAATAAATAATCAATATTATTTACTTCATTATTTAAGTGGTATGGCTGAAGCGTAGGACCAATTTTTTATTTTTTTTTAAAATATGATAAATACCTGAAGTCTGTGTAAATGGAAATGTAATTACTCTTAAATTTTTTTTTTAAATTTTGAAATTTTTTTTTAATTTTTAAATTTTTTTTCTTAAAAAAATTTTTTTTAACTTATTTGGATTTTTTTTAGTAATCTCTACACCCAATGTGTGGCTCAAACTAACCACGCTGAGATCAAGAGTCGATTGTTCTTCTGACTGAGCCAGCCAAGTGCCCTGGAAATGTGATGACTCCTAGAACTAAACTGCTATATGTTGTTTATACATTAAAGGATTCCAGGATTCCCTATACTGTGTTCTTACACATGAACAATATTATTTATTCCAATACCACTTCCATCTTTTAAGATTTTTATTTAAATAAGAGAGAGAGAGTTGCAAGAGCACAAGGGGGGCAGGGGGGATGGGGCAGAGGGAGAAGGACAAGCAGACTCACTGCCAAGCAGGGAGGCTACCATGTGGAGCTCCGCCCCAGGACCCTGGATCACGACCTGAGCATTTGAAGGCAGGCATTTGACTGAGCCACCCAGGCACCCCTCACTACTGTCTTTCAAATTGTACCCAACCTGAATTGTCTTTAATATTACTGCTTTCATAATTTTCATTACATGAACAAATCTCCTTCTGAGTTATGTCGACAAGCTTTAGTCTTAAACATTAAGAACTTCTTATACCCTATTTTGCTATGTTCCAATTTGTTGGCTACTTGTAGTCATTGTTTTTCTGTTAAGACAATCTTCCAGTTAGGTCTCATCTTTCAGAAAATACCGAAGCATCCTCCCTTCCTGCCCATTTGCCAATATATATTGAAACTGCTCAATGTAACAATAATCTAGACAACTTAAAGATTTTTGGAATACCATTTACTCTAGGAAATATAACTAAAAAAATAAAAACAAGGAAAGGTAACATCACCTATTTTAAAGAATTGTTGAAACATTTAAGATTTTGCCTTAACATAAAGGATTCAAGGGTAATTTTTAAAAAGTCATAGGCATGTTTTGACTTAAAATATGTAAGGTAGCAGGATTGTTAAAATATGTAAATATGGGGGTGCCTGGGCAGCTCAGTCGGTTGAGTGTCTACCTTCAGCTCAGGTCATGATCCTAGGTCCTGGGATCGAGCCCACGAGTACCACGTGGGGCTCCCTGCTCAGTGGGGAGGCTGCTTCTCCCTCTCCTCCCTGCTCATGCCCTCTGTCACTATCTCTGTTGCTATCTCTGTCTCTCTCTCAAATAAATAGGTGAAATCTTAAAAAAAAAAGTAAATATGGGGTGTCTGGCTGACTCAGCTGATAGAGCATGTGACTCTTGATCTCAGGGTGGTGAGTTCAAGCCTCACATTGAGCACAGAGCCTACTTAAAACAAAACAAAACAAAAAACAACCATAAATATGTCTGGGAAAAATAGAAGTATCTTAGTACACTAATTTTGAAAAACAATATAATTGCTAGATTAGGCTATATTTTTTTAAAAATAAGATTTTATTTCTTTGAGAGAGAGAGGAGGAGAGATCATAAGGTGGTAGGGGGTAGGGAGAGCAGGGAGAAGCAGACACTGAGCAGGGAGTCTGACTCCGGCTCCATCCCGGGACCGTGAGATCGTGACCTGAGCCAAAGGTAGACTCTTCTGAGCCACCTAGGTGCCCCTAGGCTCTTTTAAAATGATCTAATATCTATTGAACACACAGTTTAGGGTATGGTATTTCCAAAGGTCTGTCTTTGGCCTCTCTTCTTTTACATCCTCTTCTCAGGATTCTCCTTCACTCCCATGGGATTAGCTTTCATTATTTATGGGAAAATTCTCAATATTTTATTCTTCATATTTTCTGGCTTCATATTTTCTGTGTATTTGTTCACTTTTTAACTTTTTAAAATTTTGAAGTAATTTTACAAAAAAGATGCATGACTAATACAAAGAACTTTTACATACTTTTATATTTGCTTCACTCAGTTTCCCCAATTGTTAACATTTTCCTACATACACATATATAATATGCTTACATGTATAGATACATAGATTATGAATATGCACATAAATATACATGCAGACTTATATGCACATACAAAGACATATTTTTCCTGAACCAATTGAGGGTTAAGTTAAATACACGATGCCTCATTACTCCTAAATACCTCAGTGTGTATTTCTTAAAAGACAAAGCACAGCCATCAAAAATCAGGATATGAGCATTGGGGCGCCTGGGTGGCTCAGTTGGTTAGGCAACTGCCTTTGGCTCGGGTCATGATCCTGGAGTCCTGGGATCGAGTCCCACATTGGGCTCCCAGCTCCATGGGGAGTCTGCTTCTCCCTCTGACCTTCTCCCCTCTCATGCTCTCTCTCACTGTCTCTATCTCAAATAAATAAATAAAATCTTAAAAAAAAAAAAGAATATGAGCATTGGTGTAATACTATCATCCAGTGCATAGATCCTATATCCAAATTTCCCAATAACATCATTTATAGCTTATAAAAAAGAAATCAAAACAAACCAAAAATGTTTTTTCTTCTAGTCCAGTATCCAGTCCAAGAGGACATTCCATGTAATTTTCATGTCTCTTTAAGCTTCTTCCATAGGGAATAGGTTTTTCTACCTACCTTTGTCATTCATGACCCAGGTATTTTTGAAGAGTACTAGACACTTATTTTGAAGTACAAGACAGACAATTTGGATTTCTCTGGTGTCTTCTCATGATTAGATCTCGAGTATGCGTTTAGGGGTAGGAATATAATGGAAGTGATTCTTTGTTTTTTTCAGAGTCTCATACCAGAAGGCACATAAGGCTGATTTGTCCTATTACTGGTAAGGTGAATTTTTTTTTTTAAAGATCTTATTTATTTATTTGACAGAGAGAGATCAGAAGTAGGGAAAGGCAGGCAGAGAGAGAAGAGGAAGCAGGCTCCCCAGTGAGCAGAGAGCCCAATGCGGGGCTCGATCCCAGGACCCTGAGATCGTGACCTGAGCCAAAGACAGAGGCTTTAACCCACTGAGCCACCCAGGCACCCTGAGTGAGGTGAATTTTTTTTTTTTTAAAGATTTCATTCATTTATTTGAGAGAGAGTGAGAGAGAACACGAGAGGGGAGAAGATCAGAGGGAGAAGCAGACTTCCCATGGAGCTGGGAGCCCGATGCGGGACTCGATCCTAGGACTCCAGGATCATGACCTGAGCTGAAGGCAGTCGCTTAAGCAACTGAGCCACCCAGGCGTCCTGGTAAAGTGAATTTTTAAAAAATATTTTATTCTGCGGGACGCCTGGGTGGCTCAGTTGGTTAAGCAACTGCCTTTGGCTCAGGTCATGATATCAGCGTCTTGGGATTGAGTCCCGCATCGGGCTCCTTGCTCCGCGGGAGCCTGCTCCTCTCTCTGCCTCTGCCTGCCTCTCTGCCTGCTTGTGTTCTCTCTCTGTTAAATGAATAAATAAAATCTTTAAAAAAAAATAAAAAAAAATATTTTATTCTGGGGCACCGGATGGCTCAGTCAGTTAAGCGTCCGACTCTTGATTTCAGCTCAGGTCATGGTCTTGAGGTTGTGGGATCAAGCCCTGCCTTCAGGCTCTGCACTCAGCAGGGAGTCTGCTGGAGATAATCTCTTCTCCCTCTGCCCCTCCCCCACTCTCTCTCTCTCTCTCTCTCTCTCAAATAAATAAATAATTCTTTATTTCTTTAAAGATAGACTTATCTATCTATCTATCTATCTATCTATCTATCTATCTATCTATCTATCTATTTATTTATTTGAGAGAAAACGCGAGACAGGGGAGGGTCAGAGGGAGAAGCAGACTCCCTGTGGAGCAGGTAGCCTGATGCAGCACCTGATCCTGGAACTCCAGGATCAAGACTTAAGCTGAAGGCAGTTGCTTAACCAATTGAGCCACCTAGGAACCCCAAATAAATAAATCTCAAAAACAGAAAAAAGATTTTATCCGTTAAGTAATTTCTACACCCAAAGTGGGGTTTGAACTTACAACCCTGAGATTTTTTTTTTTTTTTAAGATTTTATTGGTTTATTTGACAGAGCAGGAGCAGGGGTAGAGACAGAGGGAGAAGCAGGCTCCCTGCTGAGCAAGGAGCCCAATGTGGGACTCGATCCCAGGACCCCAACATCATGATCTGAGCCAAAGGCAGATGCTCCACCAACTGGGTCACACAGGCACCCCTCACACAGCCCTGAGATTAAGAGTTGCACGTCCCACCGACTCAGCCAATCAGGTGCCCCTGGTGAGATGAATCTTTTTTTTTTTAGGATTTTATTTATTTATTTGACACAGAGAGAGATCGCAAGTAGGCAGAGAGGTAGGCAGAGAGAGAGAGGGGAAAGCAGGCTCCCTGCTGAGTAGAGAGCCCGATGTGGTGCTCAATCCCAGGACCCTGAAATCATGACCTGAGCCAAAGGCAGAGGCTTCAACCCACTGAGCCACCCAGGCGCCCCTGGTGAGATGAATCTTGATCACTTGATCAAGATGGTGTTCGCCAAGTTTTTTCACTGTAAAGTTACAATTTTTATTTGTAACTAATAAGTAATTTTCATCTATCATTGATTGTTGCCTGAATCAATTATTATTGAGATGATTGGCAGATGGTGATTTTCTAACTATATCGGTCCTACATTTATTATTCTACAGTAAGGAAGTGGTTTATTTTCTCTTCATTTATTTAGTTCATCCTTCATTTATTTATATCAGTATGAACTAATGGATTCCTATTTTATTCAATGAGTTATAATCTAATACAAACATTCTTTTGATGCTTATATTAACCCAGATTTGGCCGTTAGAAAGCTCCTTAAACTGATCCTGTATTCTTCTGATAAGTCCTCAACAGTTTTTGAGCACTTCGTTACTTTCTGGTAGAGCAAATGTTCTAGATTCAACTTATTTATTTATTTATCTATCAATTTTTTTGCTGTTTTTTTTTTTTTTTTATTTATTAGAGAGCGAGAGACTGAGAATGAGAGGGGAGAAGGTCAGAGGGAGAAGCAGACTTCCCGCAGAGCCGGGAGTCCGATATGGGACTCGATCCCGGGACTCAGGGATCATGACCTGAGCCGAAGGCAGTTGCTTAACCAACTGAGCCACCCAGGCACCCCTTTGCTGTTATTTTTAAGTTTTTATTTAAATTCCGGTTAAAATACAGTGTAATATTAGTTTCAGGTGTACACTAAAGTGATTCAGCACTTTGTCTGACAGAGATAAAATTGGTTTTCATGATCTTCAATATATTACCCCTTATTTGCTCATTCCCCCATAGGTAACCAACTTCCCAGTCCTGCTGGTTGCCTCCTTGGCATCAATCTTACAGATCCTACTGGCCCTGACTAAGAAAGAAACCAATAATCCAGAGAAGAGAAACCAATCAATATTTTCTACAGGAAAGAAAGACAGGGAGAAGAAAAAGAGGAATTGAAAACAGCTCCGGGTATTTCAACTTAGCAGATTAACGCCTTATCAGTACAACACAATAAAAGTTTGCCCCTTGCACCTGTAAAGTTCAGTGCTGATCAGGTGGTTCCCCAGGAGAGTTCTCCTCCCAGGGGTGACTCATGGGTCCAAGCTGCTTTCTGTTATGGTTCCGCCATCTCAACACGTGACCGTCTAGGCTTGGCCAAAGGGGAAGAGATGGAACAGGGGAAGGCACACCGACATTCACCTGCCTCAGAGTGAAAGTGACACATCCCTTCTGCTCATGTCCTTGAGAATTAATCTCATGATGCCACCCAGATGCAAAGGACTGAGAAAGGGAGAGGAGCCTAGAGATATTGAGGGACCAGTGACAGTCTCATTCTTCACCGCTATAGACACATTTGAATAGATTCTGTTTATATCTAGATGACAATGTAGCCTCCTGATGAACATTCTGGGACGGTAACAAGGAGGATGACCAGGAAACAATGAGTAGAACTATTAGGTACAGCCCTTAGATATACACTAGTAAAATGCAGTAGCCATCTATAAGCCTATAAAATTATTAGGTGTTGGATTAGTTTATTTAAGGCCACTTTTGGAATGCCCGGGTGGCTCAGTTGGTTAAAGCCTCTGCCTTTGGCTCAGGTCATGACCTCCAGGTCCTGGGATTGAGTGCCACATCGGGCTCCTTACTCAACGGGGTGAGTCTGCCTCTCCCTCTCCCTCCCCCTTCTCATGCTTTCTCTCTCTCTCAAATAAATAAATAAATAAATAAATAAGATCTTTAAATAAAATAAAATTCTGAAATAATTTCAAATTTAAAAGATGTAAGAATAAAGAATTCTCATATATACTTCATCCAGATTTAGCAGGGTTTTTTTTTTAACATTTTGCTGCAACCACTATAAGTTTCTCTTAAATATTTCCATCCATTTATTGATCAATGCATCTGTCCATCCATTCATTTATAAAATTTAAACCATTTTTTTAAATATTTTATTTATTTGTCAGAAAGAGAGAGCACAAGCAGGGGGAAGGGCAGAGGGAGAAACAGGCCCCTGGCTGAGCAAAGAGTCTGACATGGGACTCTATCCCAGGACCCTTGAATCCTGACCCGAACCAAAGGCAGACATGTGACTCACTGAACCACCCAGGTGTCACTAATTTAAACCATTTGAGAGTAAGTTGCAGACTTATGATGTTTTACCCCTAAATACTTCAGAATGTATTCCTTCTTTCCTTCCTTCCTTCATCCTCTTTCTTTCTTTCTTCCTTCCTTTCCCCCTTCCTTCCTTCCTTCCTTCCTTCTTTCTTTTCTTTCTTTCTTTCTTTCTTTCTTTCTTTCTTTCTTTCTTTCTTTCTTTCTTTCTTTCTTTCTTTCTTTCTTCTTTCTCTCTTTCTTTCCTCTTTCTCTCGATTTATTTATTTGCCAGAGATTGAGAGAGAACACAAGCAGAGGGAGTGGCAGGCAGAGGAAGAGGGAGAAGCAGGTAGAGGAAGAGGCAGAAGGTCCTGCTGTGGGGCTCAATCCCAGGACCTCCGGATCATGACCTGAGCAGAAGGGAGATGCTTAACCATCTGAGCATCTGAGCCACCCAGGTGCCCCCAGAATGTATTTCTTAAGAACAAAGATATTTATTATCTTACATGATAATAAATCAGAAAATTTAACATTGATAATTGAATCTATAATCCACATTCAAAACTTACCAGTGATCCCAATCATGTCCTTTTTATAGCATTGCCTTTTCTCAGGCTTGTGTCCAGTCCAGGATGGCACACTAAATTTAGTGGTCATGTCTCTCTGGTTCCTTTGCCCTAGAAGTTTTTGTCTTTCTCGGTTTTTCATGCCACTGACATTTTTGCAGAGTCCAGGCCAGCTACTTTGTAAAATGTCCCACAATTTCGGTTTGTCTGATATTTCCTCATGATTAGATTAAAGCTGTGCATTTAGGGAAACACGACTATGTAAGTGATATGTGCTTTTCAGTGCCTCCCTTGGAAGGCATTTTTTGTTGATTTACACCATTAATGGTGAGGTTAACTTTGATCATGGGGTTTAGGGTAGTATATCAAGTTTCTTCACTGTAAAGTTATTATTTTCCCCTTTTTGATTGGTAAGCAATTTGTGGGGAAATACTTTTGAGACTAGGTAAATACCCTGTTTCTGAAAAATCTTGTACCTACTTGTATTTATATCCACTGATGATTCATGCCTGAGTTAATGACTATGATGATGGTTGCAAGATGGAAATTTTCTAAATTCTTATTCCTTAACATTTTTAAAAAATTTTTTTGACACACAGAGAGAGATCACAAGTAGGCAGAGAGGCAGGCAGAGAGAGAGGGGAAAGCAGGCTCCCCGCTGAGCAGAGAGCCCGATTTGGGGCTCCATCCCAGGACCCTGAGATCATGACCTGAGCTGAAGGCAGAGGTTTTAACCTACTGAGCCACCCAGGCACCCTACGTTTTTAAATTTTTAAAAAAGATTTGATTTATTCATTTGACAGAGAGAGAGAGAGAGAGCACAAGCAAGGAGAGTGGCAGGCAGAGGGAGAGGGAGAAGCAGGCTCCCTGCCAAGCAGGGAGCCCAATGCAGGACTTGATCCCAGGACTCTGGGATCATGACTTGAGCCAAAGGTGGGTTCTTAACCGACTGAGCTCCCTAGGCGCCCCTCTTAACATTTTCTTAGAGATTTTATTTATTTATGAGTGAGAGAGAGAGAGAGAGAGAGAGCAAGCAGGAGGAGGAACAGAGGAGAGAGAATCTCAAGCAGACTCCATGCTGAGCGTGAGCCTGTTGTGGGACTCGATCTCAGGACGCTGAGATCATAACTTGGGGAGAAATCAAGAGTCAGACACTTAGCTGGCTGAGACACCCAGGCACCCTTTAACATTTATTTGTTTGTTTGTTTGTTTGTTTTCATCAATGTAGGCTCTAGATTCTGTTACAGTGGGTTCTGGTTATAGTATGTTACTGTTAATTTTGATGTTCAAAATAGCTCAGAGAGCCCCTCCAAGCTGGCTTTTGTGTTCTTTTAACATGTTCCATCATTTTTTGAGCAAATCCTCGCTTTCTGACTCAAGATATTCCTGGCTCACTTGTTCTTTTCGTACCCCGGTCCTGGAATTAGTCATTTCTCCTTGAATCCTACTTATTTTGCATTCTGAGCTGCAGAACTGAGTTAGGCCCATTTGCTAAAGTTGAGAAAGCATCTCCCTCCTTTACATTATCTAGAAGCTCATACAAGGGTCTGTTTTGCCCATCAGTAGGTTCTCAGCACCTAGATGCCACCTATGCATATAAAGTGTTCCATAAACATTTGCTGAACAGTTTGCATGCTGTCAAGCCTGTCTTAGAGAAATGTATTGGAGATACAGTTTCAAGTTCAGGGATCACTGCAGACTAGTTACATTCTTTGCATTCATTTATTATAGCTCTTGTCCAGCTATAGATTCATAGCTTAAAATAGACTATGTGTCCTATAATTTACCTTGATGTTTTTATATTGTTATTATTTTTTTATAAGCCATCAGTTAAGTCCACAAAAAATTTTCACTGTCCCTTTTTCAACATCGTCCCGTTTTTAAGATTTTCTAGATCGCTAGGAGTGATTTCAGTAAATGTCCATCCTTTTACCGAGAGTGAGGCAGTATGGACATTCTATAAAGACTGAGGCATTTGGGGGGCGCCTGGGTGGCTCAGTGGGTTAAAGCCTCTGCCTTCGGCTCAGGTCATGATCTCAGGGTCCTGGGATCGAGCCCCGCATCGGGCTCTCTGCTCAGCAGGGATCCTGCTTCCCCCTCTGTCTCTATCTGCCTCTCTGCCTACTTGTGATCTCTCTCTCTGTCAAATAAATAAATAAAATCTTTAAAAAAAAAAAAAAGACTGAGGCATTTGGGCACCTGGGTGGCTCCATTGGTTGAATGTCCACTGATGATTTCGGCTCAGGTAATGATTTCAGGGTCCTGGGATCCGTCCCACCTGGGGCTCCCTGCTCAGCGGAGAGTCTGCTTCTCCTTCACTCTCCTCTGTGACCGCTCTATCTCTCTGTCTCAAAAAAATAAATCAAATATTGGGGCACCTGGGTGGCTCAGTCAGTTAAGTGTCTGCCTTTGGCTCAGGTCATAATCCTGGGGTCCTGGGATAGAGTCCTGAGTTGGGCTCCCTGCTTGTGGGGAGCCTGCTTCTCCTTCCCTCTGCTGCTCCCCCTGCTTGTGTTCTCTCCCTCTCTCTCAAGTAAAATAAATTTACCTTGATGTTTTTATATTATTATTTTTTTATAAGCCATCAGTTAAGTCCACAAAAAATTTTCACTGTCCCTTTTTCAACATTGTCCCGTTTTTAAGATTTTCTAGATCGCTAGGAGTGATTTCAGTAAATGTCCATCCTTTTACCGAGAGTGAGGCAGTATGGACATTCTATAAAGACTGAGGCATTTGGGGGGTGCCTTTTATTTTATTTTATTAATAAAATAAAATCTTTAAAACAAATTATGTTGTCAGGGGAGGGTAAATTAACCCAAACTGATTTAAAAACCTTGCTAATCAAGTTATGTTATACTGGAAATAATAAGTCAAAATTAAGGTTGTTGTGTATTTCCTATTTACTGGCTTTCTATTACTCTACCTTTATTAAGGTTAATTTTAGTGTAATGACATGAACATAATGATTGGAATCTAATAGCTTTTTTCTTTTCTTTTTTTTTAATATAGACTCCATGCCCAGTGTGGAGCCCAACATGGGGCTCGAATTCACGACCCTGAAATCAAGATCTGAGCTGAGATCAAGGGCTGGACATCCAACTGACCCAGGCACTCCTGGAGTCTAATAGCTTAAAAAAAAAAAAAGTCTTAAGTAAACTCCATGCCACATGTGAGGCTCGAACTCACGACAACCCCAAGATCAAGACTTGCACACTCTACTGACTGAGCTAGCTAGGGATCCTCTAATAGCATTTTTTAACCAGCATGCAATAATAGCAACTCAACATTTTTTTTTTTTTTTTAAGACCTTATTTCTGGGGCACCTGGGTGGCTCAGTGGGTTAAAGCCTCTGCCTTTGGCTCAGGTCATGATTCCAGAGTTCTGGGATAGAGCCCTGCATTGGGCGCTCTGCTCAGCAGGGAGCCTGCTTCCACCCCCCCACCCTCTCTGCCTGCCTCTCTGCCTACTGATCTCTTTCCCTCTCTCTGCCAAATAAATAAATAAAATCTTAAAAAAAAAAAGTTAAAAAAAAAAAAGACCTTATTTCTAAGTAATCCCTATACCCAATGTGGGGCTCAAACTTACAACCCAGAAATTAAGAGTTGCGTGCTCTACCAACTGAGCTGGCCAAGCACCCCTAGCAACTCAACATTTTAATTGTTATTTACAAGTAACAGACTCTACTTAGTAAAGTTCTCCAACAGTAAGAAATAAAGTTTCTTTATGAAAGTTTGCTTTATGCCACTTCACTTTTACGAAAGACCTACATTAGTACCTGTTTTTCACTAACCAAAAGAAACCCAGAGGATTTTCGTTTTTACAAAATGCTGAGTGCTTCTTCACTTTATACCTTATTGGCTTATAAAAGGGTTCATAGGTATACTCTACTTTTGGATGGGGCGGTAGTTGGGAGAGGGGGAAACCTATATTACAAACAGTGAGTTCTACAGTGACATCTAGTGGACCCTTCTTGTAAGACTGCTTAGACTCAGGTATTTCTGAGATCATATCTTGTGAACACATGACTAGTCACTATTTTTAAAATCCTTAAGTAAACAGCCTAACCAAAGTCTGCTTATTAATCCTTAGATTACAGTATAAAATGTAGTATTGTTTGAGGTTCTCACAGTACATATATATTTAGTATGATGAAAAGATCCAAATAGCTTCAAAATGACTCATTTACAGAAACAAAACGATCCATACAGTGACCTTTACTGATAATGCCATATAACTTTTTCCTGTTATATTGATTTGGAATGGTCTTAAGAAAAGTGTGACTGTTACTATGATACCCTAGAAGCAAATAGTTGAGTGTTATGTCACCAAGCCAATTTAACAGAACAAACCTCAACTGAAGCCCTTCCGGCCCCTTCACCAAAGAAAAAATTGGACTTATTCTATTATCTGATTATGACAGCCCTCATTTTATTAATCAAAGCTATCTACCAAGTCCTCACTTAACTAAGGAGTTGAGTCTGAATGTTTGGAGTTCCTTGGTTGTGCCTGGTTTGACGTTCCTTTGTTAATATCACAAGTAAAAATATAAACCCTTTGGTCAGCTTTGGGTTCAAAACTTCCATCTTGATTATAGCTGTATGGCCTTTTGAAAATTACTTAATCCATTTGCACTTTAGTTTTCTCAGCGGCAAAATGAGGATTTAATCTGCTTCCTAGAGATGAGCAAGTAGAGATGATAGTAAGCATTTTTATTTAGTTCCTAAAATAACTATTTAGCAACTATTTTTAAATTCCTATTGTTTTGTTGTTTTTGTTTTTTGAGTAAAGCGATAGTCTATTGTTTTATTGTTAAGTGTAATATATCACTGTAGGTTTTTGATAGCTAACCTTTATCAATTAAGGACCTTCCTCTCTACTGTTAGGTTGCAAAGTTTTTGTTTTTGTTTTTTTAAATAATGAGTGGGCACTGAATTTATTTTTTAAAGATTATATTTATTTATTTGAGAGAGAGAGAGAGAGAGCGCACAAGCAGGTGGAGGGGCAGAGGGAGGAGAAGGAGAAGGAAGCTCCCTGCTGAGCAGAAAACCCAATGCGGGGCTCTATCCCAGGACCCTGGGATCATAACCTGAGCCGAAGGCAGACGCTTAAGTGACTTGAGCCACACAGGCACCCCATGGAATTTCAGTTTTATACTGTCATGAAAATTCTTGTACAATTCCTGGTGCATATGTGCAAGATGTAATCAGATTATATACATAGCTATTGAATTGCTGGTTCTCTGACTGATTATTTCACTTAGCATTATACGCTGTAGATCCATCCATGTTGTTGCAAATGGCAAGATTTCAGTCTTCTTTATGGCTGAATAATATTCCATCATGTATATATATCACATCTTCTTTATCCATTCATTAATCAATGGACACTTGAGCTGCTTCCCTATCTTGGTTATTGTAAATAATGCTGCTATAAACATGGGGTGCATGTATCTTTTCAAATTAGCGTTTCTGTATTCTTTAGGTAAATACCCAGTAGTGTGATACTGGATCATATGACAGTTCTCTTTTTTAAAATTTTTGAGGAACCTCCATACTGTCTTCCACAATGGGTGTACCAGTTTGCATTCCCACCAACAGTGCATGAAGGTTCCTTTTTCTCCACATCCGGACATTTGTTTTGCATAGTGGTTTGTTTTTGAAAGTGGTCATCCTGATGGGTGTGAGTGGTTACCTCATTAGATTTCCATTTCTGTAATGAGTAGTGATATTGAGCATCTTTTCCTATGCTTCCTGCCCATTTCTTTATCTTCTTTGGAGAACTATCTATTCAAAACCCTTGCTCATTTTTTAATTGGGCTACTTGGGGTTTTTTGTTGCTGTCGAGTTGTAGGAGTTTTAAAAATATATATTTTGGATACTAACTTATTAGGTATATGATTCGTAAATATCTTCTCCCATTCTGTAGGTTCAATTTTTACTGTGTTGATTGTGGCCTTTGATGCATAGAAGTTTTAAAGTTTGGTTTAGACCCATTTGTGTTTTTTTGCCTTTGTTGCCTATGGTTTTGGTGTCATTTCCAAGAAATCATTGCCAAATCCAATGTCATGAAGGCTTACTTCTATGTTCTCTTCCAGCATTTTTCTTTATTTTTTTATTTTTTTAAAGATTTTTTATTTATTTATTAGAGAGAGAGAGACTGAGAATGAGAGGGGAGAAGGTCAGAGGGAGAAGCAGACTTCCCGCAGAGCCGGGAGTCCGACATGGGACTCGATCCCGGGACTCCGGGATCATGACCCGAGCTGAAGGCAGTCGCCTAACCAACTGAGCTACCCAGGCGCCCCCATTTTTCTTTATTTTTAAAAATTTATTTATTTATATAATTAATTTCAGAGAGAGAGAGAGAGCACACAAGCAGGAAGAGAAGCAGAGGGAGAAGCAGGCTCCCCCCTGAGCAGGAAGCCCGATGCAGGGCTCCATCCCAGGATCCTGAGACCATGACCTGAGCCTAAGGTGTCACCCAACCAACTGAACCATCCAGGTGCCCCGATTTTTAGTTTTAAATCTTGTATTTAAGTCTTTATTTTGAGTTAATTTTCGTGTATAGTGTAAGGGTCCAACTTCATTATTTTGCACATGGATATCCAGCTTTCTGAACTCTGTTTATTTAAGAGTTTTTCACCATTGAGGGGTCTTGACAACCTTGTTGATTATCATTTAACCATATGTGTAAGGATTCATTTCTGGGCTCTATTCTATTCCATTTGTCCATATGTCTGTCTTATGTGAATACCACACTGTTTTAATTATTATAGTAATACATTTTGAAACCAGAAAGTATAAGACCTCCAACTTTTGTTCTTTTCAAGATTTTATTGGCTATTCAGGGTCTGACTTGAAAAACCAAGTATGTAACATTTATAATTATTAAAAAATCACTCTCACATTTATAATCTCAACCATTTTTTAGCTGATTTTGGAAACCTTTTTAGACTTAAAAGAATATGAGCTATATCGTAAAGAAGGTATATACAATAAATATACAATTTCATGACCATAAAACCACACCCTGGTCAAGAAATACAACACTACTCTCCAGTTACTTCCTTACTCTGTGTTCTTTCTGGATCACAATCCTTTCCTTCCACAGGTTACCAATATTCAGCCTTCCCTGAAAATTATTTTCCTCTCTTTATAGTTTTACTACTTAACTATACATCCTTAAACAATATAATTTTACCTATTTTGGAACTTTAATTTGTATCATATTATGTATTATTTTTACCTTGCATTTTTTGCTCAACATTGTGATATTCTTCCATGCTGCCTAGCTATAGTTCATACACTATTCCAGTGTATAAATATCCATAATTTATTTATTTTACCATTTATCCATCTGTTTTACTACTGATGGGTAGCTTATTAAGTTCTTTTGGTAATTACTTTTTTAAAATTTTATTTATTTATTTGTCAGAGAGAGAGAGAGAGTGAGAGCGCACACAAGCAGGGGGGGCGGCAGGCAGAGAGAGAAGCAGGCTCCTCGCTGAGCAAGGAGCCCAATGCAGGACTCAATCCCAGGACCCCAAGATCATGACCCGAGCTGAAGGCAAATGCTTAACCGACTGAGCCACCCAGACACCCCTCTTTTGGTAATTATTACCAGTACTATAAATAAACTTTACATGTATTTTTTTTAAGTAATCTCTATTCCCACCATGAGGTCGAACTCACAACACTGAGATCAAAGTTGCATGCTCTACTGACTGAGCCAGCCAGGCACCCCCACATGCGTCTTGATGCTCAAGTGTAAGAGTTTATCCAGGGTATATATTTGAGTAGTATTGCTCATTCTTAGGGTACACTTATATTCAACATATATGTCAGCTTGTTTTCCAAAGTGGTCCCGATTTACAGTCTCACCAGTAGCTCATGGATATTCCCATTATACTCCAACATGCTTTCTTGGTGTAACACTAATTTTTGGCAGGTTGGTGAAGGTGGATTAGTAGTTGTGGTTTTGCTTTACATGAGCCTAATTACTTACCAATGACGCCACCTTTTTATGTTTATCCTTGATGTACGCACTCCCTGTTAAAGACTTCTGCTCATTTTTGGCAAAAGATTGTCTTCATTTATTTGAAGGAATTCTTTGTTCTGGATTGTCTTTTGTCACCCACATATGTTGTAAATATTTTCTCTCATGTTCTGTGTTTTCTCTCTTTATGAGGTTTCCTGATGAAATGAAGGTCTTAATTTTAATATAGTCAAAATTATGTCTTTTATTTATGGTTAAAGTCCACATATACACAGGAAATTTGAGCATATTGCTTTGTGAAATGCCTCTCTTTAAAAAAAAAAAAAAAAGGGAGTGGAGGGGGCGCCAGGGTGGCAGTTGAAGCCTCTGCCTTCAGCTCAGGTCATGGTCTCAGGGTCCTGGGATGGACCAGCAGGGAGCCTGCTTCCCCTCCTCTCTCTCTGCCTGCCTACTTGTGATCTCTGTCAAATAAATAAATAAATAAAATCCTAAAAAAA
Source organism: Nasua narica (assembly GCA_028533885.1). Lineage (NCBI taxonomy): Eukaryota > Metazoa > Chordata > Mammalia > Carnivora > Procyonidae > Nasua > Nasua narica. The sequence goes on along the minus strand of CM052807.1, from coordinate 100,512,803 downwards.
AAAAAAAAAAAAAGAAAGAAAAGAAAGAAAGAAA
>CM052807.1:100483843-100512669 GCA_028533885.1 Nasua narica | reverse complement strand
GTTCCCTCTCTCGCTGTCTCTGTCAAATAAATAAAATCTTCAAAAAAATTTTTTTTGAAGATTTTATTTATTTATTTGACAGAGAGAGAGAGAGAGATCACAAGTAGGAAGAGAGGCGGGCAGAGAGGGATGCAGGCTCCTCACCGAGCAGAGAGCCTGACACGGGGCCCGATCCCAGGACCCTGAGATCATGACCTGAGCCGAAGGCAGAGGCCTTAACCCACTGAGCCACCCAGGTGCCCCCAAATAAATAAAATCTTAAAAAAAAAAACCCAACTCCAGTACAATGTTTTTTTTTTTTTTTTCCAGTACAATGTTGAATAAAAATGCTGATGGAGGGCATTGTCTTACTCTTGATTTTAAATGAAAAGCTTTTAAAATTTTATCAGGGTATGATGTTTGCTCTAATCACTGATTATACCTCACGAATTTTTATAGTTGTATCTTTAGTATTTCAGGTCAAAATATTTCCTAATTTCTATTGTATCCTTCTTTGATTCAACAGTATTTGAAAGTGCAGTGTTTAATCCCCAATAACAAGTTTTCTTAATAATACCGTTCTTTATTGATTTCTAGCTCAAATGCACTGTAGTCAGAGAATACGCTATAAAATATTTCAGTCTCTTAATATTTGGAGGTTTTGGGGCATCTGGTGGTTCAGTTAAGCGTCTGCCTGCAGCTCAGGTCACAATCTCAGGGGTCCTGGGATCGAGCCCCACGTCAGGCTCCCTGCTTAGCGGGGGGTGGGGGAGGTTTGCTTGTCCCTCTCCCTCTCCCCCGACCCTGCTCATGCTCTCTCTTAAATGAATAAAATCTTAAAAAAAAAAAAAAAGGTATTTCCATTTTCTTCTAGAAGCTTGATTTAGCTTTCACATTTAGGTCAATGATCCCCCTCAAGTTAATTTTTTGTGCATTGTAGGAGTTAGAGGTTCTTTCCTATATAGAAATCTTCTTTCTCTGGCATTTTTTTTTTTTTTTAACTTGGCAGTGCTTAGTTTGTTTTTATTTGAAATAGCATAATGGGGGTGTAGGACCAGCCAACTGAAGTTTAGAAACAAAAATACACTGCCTATCTGGGTCTGTATTTGTGAGTATTTACAACTGTTCTAACAGAATTGTTAAAAGGTTTTGTGATGTGCTGGACACAGTATGATGTGGTTCTGTTGATGCTTGGGTGAAAAAATTTTTTTCTGTATCTCAAATTCCACTGGGGAACTTTCTTCTAGGGATTTTTTTGGTAGTTGACAATGTTATATTAGTTTCAAGGTCCAACCCAAGTCTATGCTATGGTAGCTCAAGTGTAGCTACCATCTGTCATCATATAACACTATCACAATATCACCAACTATGTTTCCTATATTTACTTTAAAAAAATCATCCTTTCATGGACAGAACTGCATGAACAAATTACGAAGTGACTCATATATATCCACATTACAACATAATTCTTATATTACTCTTTCAGTTATCTAGTTAAGAACTTTGGTTAATAATTTTTTTTTAAGTAATCTCTATTCCCAACATGGGGCTCAAACTCACAACCCCAAGAGCAAGGTCACATGCTCTACCGAATGAGCCAGCCAGGTGCCCAATTAATAATTCTTTAAATTATTTCTGTTCAAATAACTGGTGTCATTTCTGCCTCCTGATTAGAATCTGGTAGACTGACAAAGCGCTAGTATCCAGAACATCTAAGAACTATGAATCAATATGAAAGTTGTCACTGGTACATAAGCAGACCCTACAACCCAACAGACAGAAATACATATATACCCACCAAAAGACACAAAGAAATGTTCATAGCATTTTTTTGTTAATAGCCAAAACTTTGGAACAACTCAAATGCTCACTGAAAGTTAAAAGGAAACAGAGGTGCCTGGGTGGCTCAGTCAGTTAAGTGTCTGCCTTTGGCTCAGGTAATGATCTCAGTGTCCTGGGATCAAGTCCCACATTGGGCTCCCTGCTCAGTGAGGAGTTGGCTTCTTCCTCTCCCTCTACCCCTCTACCCCGCTCGTGCTCTCTCTTAAATAAAATCTCTATTTAAAAAAAGTTAAACATAAACTACACTAAGAATGCAACTTAGCAATGACAATAATCTACCACTATATGTAGTTACATGGATTAATTTCACAATGTTAAGTGAAAGCCAATCAAAGGAGTATATGAAATGTATGACTTTATTTACAAAGCAACAAAAGAAAAAAAGAAACCCACGTGTTGTTAGTGCAGTGGTTACAATAAGGTAGGAAGTTGTAGAGGGGTAGAAACTAGAAGGGAGAGGATTCTAGGGGATTGGTAGTATTATTTCTTAAACTGTATGGGGCTGTATAATCTCATTGTAGGCACAAACCAAAATCCTTCCTTAACATACTGCCAACTCTCAAACCACTGCCCTATTCTTAGAGCTGTCTACACTTCTGTCTCTGCCACAACACTGAAATTCTCACCAAAGTCATCTGATAGTAAATTTAGTAGATGTCATTTCTCTACCCACATTTATACAGGATAACTATGGACCACTCTTCTTAAAATGCTCTCTTCAGTGACAATGCATTCTCCTTGTCTTCCTACAACATCCATTCCTCAAATACAGACATTCACCCTTAGCTCTTTCCCACTTCCAAATCTGTGGATGGTGTTATATATTTCTGTTACTTGGAATTTATAGATTTCATAGACTCCCAACTATTCCCATTTTCTCTCCTAAGCTTCAGATTATACTGCCAACAGATGATCTCCATTTGAATTTATTCACATAGTATCTAAGTGCTTACTATGTGCTAAGTATTGTGTTAGGTGTTAGAATTTCTCATAGGGATATCAAATTCAATGTATTTGAGCCCAAAGTCTATCTTCTTTCTCCCATATTTAGCCTTCCTTTAGAATTCTTTCAGTGACTGGCACCACCTTCCACTAGGCCAACCAAGTAAAAGACTTAAAGGTAATTTTTTAATTATCCCTCTCTGATCATCTTATTAATCAAGTCTGTTGGACTTACCTCTGAAAGATAAATCTACTTATCTCCCCAGTCTCATTGCTGTTCATTCACATTTAATTTTATAATCAATTTTTGGAATGATGAACAGATGAAAGCAAATAAAGAAATGTGCATATGAATTCCAAAGCAATATTTAACATTGTTTCCAAGTGGGATAGCATGGCCAAATTAAATATTCATATAACCGGTCAGTTTAAGACAGTTGTGGTAGCCAAACCACACGAAGATGATCCCCAATTATCCATGCTCCTGGCACTCAATCTTTTGTAGTACCTTCTCCATTTTAATAGTCATCTGTAAGACCAAGACAACATACAGCAAAGTGATGGTGTGTTATTTCCCAAGATAAGGTTCTATAAATGCTGTGTCTTCCTTCAATCATGGATGCACTTTCTCTCTTGGACTGCTCTGGGAGAAGCCAGCTGCCATGTCATGAGGGGACTCAGGTAACTGGTCTCTCCCCAACAGCTGGAGGAACTCAGTAAGGAACCTCAAAGGCCTACCAAGTACTATCCTGTAAGCCTCATTAAGATTCTGCCTTACTCAAGCTTTTAGACGATACTGCAGCCCTGGCTGACATTTGAACTACAGTCACGAGACCTTGAGTCACAACCACACACACAGCCAAGTCACTCCCTGATTTCTGATCCATAAAAATGGCAATAATTAAATTGTTAAGTCTTGATTACATACCAATAGATAACTTATTTCTTCTAATTAAACCATAGCTGTGATAAACTATAATTTCTGTAACTAGGACAAATAAACATAGGTGTACTTTACACTGCCTCACAGTTTCAAATTATGCACTATCACAAGACAATGTATTAAATTCTCAACTACAAAGTCCATCATGGTCAAGGATATTAGAGTTTGATTAGATTTTCATAACTTATTCCCAACAAGATCTGACAAATGTTTGGTTTTTTGACTTACAAGGGTTAAACATTATTACTTTATCTCAATAAGGTAAAGAAAATTGCTGAAAAACCTATAATGTTATTAGTTCATGGAATATTTTTTTTATTTTTAAAAACTAATTCTCATAAGAATGCCCAAGACAAATTCAAAGATATTTCTAAAATTGCATCCTGCACTGAAAAAAATTATACCTAGCACAGATGCATCAAATATGTATTTGTTCAAGTGGGTGGTAAAATTTTACAAGCAATCAATTTCAAAACACTGTGAATATAGCATAAATGTCATCAAATGTCAGCTAATGATTCTATACCAGAACACAATGGAATCAATCTGTTGCAGTCGCCCTGCACTCAAGACTTGGGGGTCTCCTCTACTTCCTTCCCAAATCTTTGATGGGAGGATGGTATATGAGTTCTGAAAAGCAGTCCGGGAACTTCTAATTCAAGGTGACAGCCTGACCACATGGCTCTTCCTGTTGAAAATCTAGTACTGAAAAGTGACTTAAAAATGGTTATCACAATGACAGAATGGGAGAGAAGTGAGATGTCAAAGACAATATATTTCAAAAAAGAGTATGAAGATGGAAAACAGAGAACCAAATCCTCAACATAAAACTGGGCCACTTTCTTACACTGTACACAAAATAAACTCAAAATGGATTAAGGACCTAAATGTAAGAACTGAAACCATAAAAATCCCAGAAGAGAGCAAAGGCAATAATTTCTCTGACATTAGCCATAGCAACATTTTTTTCTAGAATGTCTCCTGAGGCAGGGGAAACAAAAGCAAAAATGAACTATTAGGAGTACATTAAAAAAATAAAAAGCTTCTGCACAGCAAAGGAAACAAATCAACAGAAGACAACCTACTGAATGGGAGAAGATATGTGCAAATGACATATCCAATAAAGGGTTAGTATCCAAAATATATAAAGAACTTATATAAAGAAAAAAAATCCAATTAAAAATGGGCAAAAGACATGAACAGACACCTTTCCAAAGAAGACCTACATATAGCCAATAGACGCATGAAGATGCTCAACATCACTCATCATCAGGGAAATGCAAATCAAAACCACAATGAGGTATCACCTCACACCTGCCAGAACAGCTAAAATAAACTCAAGAAGTATTGGCAAGGATGTGGAGAAAAAGGAACCCTCATGCACTGTTGGTGGGAATGCAACCAGTATAGCCACTATGGAGAACAGTATGGAGATTCCTCCAAAAATTAAAAACGGAACTACACTATGACCCACTACTGGGTATTTACCCAAAGAATATGAAAACACTAATTTGAAAGGATATATGCACCCTGTGTTTATTGAAACATTCCTTACAACAGTCAAATTATGGAAATAATTCAAGTGTCTGTTGATAAATGAATGGAAAAAAAATGTGATGTATAAATATACATAATGGAATATTATTCAGTTATAGGAAAGAACAAAATATTGCTATTTGCAACAATATGGATGGCTCTAGAGAGTATAACACTAAGTGAAGTAAGTCAATCAAAGACAAATATCACTTGTGGGTGCCTGGGTGGTTCAGTTGGTTAGATGTCCGACTCCTGATCTTGGCTCAGGTCTTGATCTCACAGTTGTGAGTTTGAGACCTGCACAGGCTGCATGCTAGGTGTGGAGCCTATTTAAAAAAAAAAAATACTGTAAGATTTCATTTATATGAGGAATTTATGGAAAAAAAACCCAAGTGAACAAAGAAAAGACAAACCAAAAAAGAGACCCTTAACTATGGAGAACAGATGGCACAAATGGTTCCCAGAGGGGAGGTGGGTGAGGGATGAGTGAAACAGGTAAAAGGGATTAAGAATACACTTAACAAACACTGAGTAATATATATAGAACTGTTGAATCACTATATTGTAGAACTGAAACTAATATAACACTATGTTAACTATCCTGGAATTAAAAAAAAAGAAAAAGAAACAAAGAGGAAAAAATAGGGTGTGCAAATAAGATATAAATCAGAAAATAACATATTTAAGGAAATTAATATAATCACGAGAGTTATTTTGAAATCTTTGCTTCATTTATTTAAAGATTTTATTTATTTATTTATTTGACAGAGAGACACAGTGAGAGAGGGAACACAAGCAGGGGGAGTGGGAGAGGGAGAAGCAAGCTTCCCGCTGAGCAGGGAGCCTGATGTGGGGCTCGATCCCAGGGCCTGGCAGTGTGCAAGCAGCCCAGACAAGGGCCAGCACCACTCCACAGTGAGTCCTGCTCCAGGGAGAGGGGAGGATAACCACACACCAGTCTGACTGTGACCCCAGAAGTGGGCTGGGGGTGGCAGCTGACTGGCTGCAGGTCCCACCCACCAACAAAAGCTTCTGAGGGGACCACACAGGGAAAATGCCTGCAGTTCGGTGCTACTTCATCTCTGGCAAACACCTGGTCTGACTCAATTCAAGGTTAAGGCAGCCCTTGATGGACCCACTAACACCACAGACACCAGTCTCTGCCCAAGACAGGCAGAGAGCCATCACAGGCTGGACTGAAGTCAAGCACAGCTCTGCCACAATGTTACCCCTATAGCAACACACATAGGAGACGCCCCTGAAGCACCATTTCCTGGTGAAAAGGAGACACTGCACTACAGGACCTCTTCTTTATAAAGCCATTACTTCCAATGCAGGAGACATAGCTGACTTCCCTAATACAGAAACAAACACAGCAAGAGACAGAATGAGGAGAGAGAGGAATATGTTCCAAATGAAAGAACAGAACAAAATCAGCAAGAGACCTAAGCGAAATAGAGATAAGAAATGTCTGACAGAGAATTTAAAGTAATGCTCATAAAGATATTCATTGGACTTGAGAAAAGAGTGCAGGACCTCCACGAGACCCTTCACCAAAAGATAGAGGAAATATAAAAAAAGAACCAATTAGAGATACTAGACTCACTAAATGGAAATAAAAATGGACCACCCAGAATAAATAGCAAACAAGAGAAAGTAGAACGGATCAGCCACCTGGAGGACAGAGTAATGGAAAGTAATCAAGCTGAGCAGATGAGAGGCGAAAAAATATGCAAAATGAGAATAGGCCCAGGGAACTCAGCGACACTGTCAAGCCTAACAGTCGCATGATAGGGATCCCAGAAGAGCAAGAAAAGGGGGCAGATGATTTATCTGAAGAAATAACAGCTAAAAACTTCCTGAATCTGGAGAACGAAAGAGAAATATAGATCCGGGAGGCACAGAGAGCCCTCAACAAAACCAACCCAAAGAGGTCTGCACTAAGACACAAAGTAAATAAGATGGCCAAAAGAGAATTTTTAAAGCTGCAAGAGAAAGGAAAGCAGTGACATACAAGGGAAACCCCATACAGCCATCAGTGGGTTTTTCAGCAGAAACTCTGCAGGACAGAAGGGCGCAGCATGATAAATTCCAACTGCTAAAAGGAAAAAATCTACAGCCAAGAATACTCTATCCAGGAAGGCTTTCATTTAGAATAGGAGAGATAGTTTCCCAAAAAACCAAAAGTTAAAAGCAAACCAGCCATGTCTGTGTCACACATGATGCCATTGACCTGTGTGTCCCAAATTCACAGTCCAGCCACCCTCCTGCCCGGGTCAGCATGCACGGCCTGCCACCTGCTCAATGCCAAGTCAACACGCCTTCATTTCAGACTGCCAAGGGCTCCAACTGACACTCTTCCCCTCAGATTCCAGCCCCTGTGCTCAAGTTTGTGCACAAAAGTGGGCATAATTATAACAGCAGAATGAAGCAACCCAGTGACACTAATTCTGTGAAATATATAATGAATAAAACAAGCCTGAGAACATCTCCAACAAGCACATCAAAGATACATACAGCATGATTCTGACTAGTAAAAGAAATAAACCTGGGAAAAATAAAACAAGATGTAATCAGAGAGGGAGACAAAACATGAGAGACTTTTAAGCATAGGAAAAAAACTGAGGATTGCTGGAGGAGAGGGGGTTGTGGGGATGGGGTAACTGAATGTTGGGTATTAAGGGGGGCACTTGATGGAATGAGCACTGGGTGTTCTATGCAACCGTTCAATCACTGAACTCTACCTCTGAAACTAATACTACGTTATACGCCAATTGAATTTAAATAAAAAAAGGACCCCCCCTAAAAAAAGTTGGTATATAATTCATGATAGGATACAGTGATACTGATCAATGTATTTTAATGTACTATGATTATGATGCAAACTAAACATAATTTTCAACAAAATTTGGACTTTGAACAGAGATCCCATTATTTATGAAGAATGCTTGGTCTTTAGTATAGCAACATTACACCATAATTATATAATGTGATAATCACTACAACAGCAATCATACTACAATAAATGTATCAAAGTAACATGTACACACTAATTTATACAATGTAGTATGTCAAATTTACTTAAAAAAAAACTTAAATGGCTACAGAGAAAGATTAAAACTAGACGTGGATCTTAAAAAACCCCTAATTTGGGATGCCTGGGAGGCTCAGTCAATTAAACGGCTGCTTTTGGCTCAGGTCATGATCCCAGTGTCCTGGGATCAAGTTCCACATCAGGCTCCTTGCTCAGCAGAGAGCCTGCTTCTCCCTCTGCTGGCTGCTCTCTCTGCTTGTGCTCACTCGCTCTTTCTCTCTCTGACAAATAAATAAAATAAAATCTTAAGAAAAAAAAAAACCCTAAGGAAATTAGGAACTTAGAAGCACCAAAACTGTGTAAGGAGCAAGGTGGAATAAGAAAATGGGTACAGGGGTGTCTGGGTGGCTCAGTGGGTTAAAGCCTCTGCCTTTGGCTCAGGTCATGATCTCGGGGTCCTGGGATTGAGCCCCACATCCGGCTCTCTACTCAGCAGGGAGCCTGCTCCCCCCCAATCCCCGCCTGCCTCTCTGCCTACTTGTGATCTCTCTCCCTCTGTCAAATAAATAAATAAAATCTTAAAAAAAAAAAGAAAAAGAAAATGGGTACAGAGGATATATGTGGGTTATTGGTCTTTGATGTCTCTTCTGCCATACCATAAATATGTAACCAGACCCATCATTTCCCAGCTGTGCAAACTTTAACAAGTTTCTTAATCCCTCTGAGAATGAATTTCCTAATTTGTAGTGAGACAGTTAAGAAAATAACTACTTCATAGGATTAAGTAAGTCAATATATGTCAAGGGCATAAAGTAGTATCTAGCACATGGTAAGCATGCAATAAGCATGGTAAGTCTTTGATGCTATGTGCTTTCTAATTAATTATAGGATATATATTACTTTAAGAATCACTAATTTAAATGAACTCACCTTTGGGGAACACATGAATGATGGAAAGAGAAAAGCACTTTCATCTTATGAACACAGTTCCATGATAATACACCTTGGCAACATCTTTGCTTAATATCAAAGCAAAACTAACAATGAGTGCCAGATATAAGTCTAAGACAGTATAACTGGGAGAAAAAAAGAAAAGGGAGACTGAAAAAAGTATATTATATTTACTATATGTAGAATGAGAGAGGCACCTTTCAAAAGCTTCCCTCTAAGATGGTGAGTATAATGGCGACACACTGCTTATCCATGAACAAATGAGGAATTGATAATGAAATGATTAGAAGTAAAACATAAAGGAGAAGACTGAAATGAGAACTAAAACTCAAAAATCCATAAAAATCTCCTAAGAAACTTTATCAGGTATCTTATAGTTTGTGCTATCTGAAAAGCATTTATTACAATGACAAAACTAGAGGTTAATTACATTTTTATTATTGAATTATATTGTAAAGTCTACATCTACAATTAAATCAGGAAGAAATGCTTTGCATTTACATCAAGGGCACATTTATTCTAGTGGAATAAAACAGACACAGACAAAAGACCAAGTACACATTAAAAGGAAAAAAAAAAAAAAAAAAAGACTACATATTTTACCTGGTCCTTCTTTTACTATTTTGGACCATACCTTTCTATTAGAAAATTGATCTTACATACATTTAAGTTCAATTTATTTTCTCATATTTTTTAACATTAAATGAAGCTTCTCACAATTTCTAATCAAAAAGAAAAGAATGAAAACTCTATGGAAAGTAAAATTTAGAAACAAGGAAAAAACAGATTGGTATTACTGTATTGCAGAAAAGAGTAAAATGTGCTCCCTCTGTGGCTCATCTCAAAGAAACACTTTTACTCTGAGAGGCAAGCATTTCTGATCTAGAAGTAAGTTTCCCATTCTCTCATGGGATCAGACCTACAAAAGTTTCTGATCAATTGCAAAGTAAGTGAAAAATGTCTACAAAATATTTCAAAGCTAAACATCAGAGTACAGCTAATGAAATCAAAATTGTGTGCTGGTCTAAATACACATATTAAGCTTTTTGCTTTTTAAAAAGTATCTTTTTATTTCAGATGGTATTTAAAATAACTTATATTTTTAGTGTGCTTTATGGTCAATGACTGTAAAGTTGAAATTCAAGAGTAAGTTTAAATTTTTGTTTTACTTGATTCTACTAAAATTTCAATTACCTACTACTTTACCTAACCAAGTTATACATGAGGTAAGTTTTAGCTAAAAAATAAAATAAATCAACCACAAAGATAAGTTAACCATTTCAAGAGTACACAAAAATCATAATGCCCACTTCATATTCAGAGTTTATAAATTTATGCATTAACTACTTTGTATCTAAGAAAAGTTTACTATGTAATTTTAAAGTAAACACTTTTTGTACTTTTAAATCAAATTGTTGGAAAATGTAGGGCAAAAAAACCTGGCAAATTTTGTTTTTGGTAACAGAAGACAATGCAAAAATGAATCCAAATGGAACCTCAGACCAGTGTTTCAAAGTTTCTAACTTCTAAACAGACACACACACTTATTTATCTAAAAAATATTTTGGTAGCAAATTGAATTGAGAGAATACATGTTTTGCTGTAAATAAAAAGTACAAGTTTCCAATTACAGCCTTATAGCTAGCTAAACAGTTTCTAAAAACATGTACAGCCAGCTAACAATTCTCTAAAACATGTATATGTTGCACTAAAGATCCCTGCTAAAATATCAACAGCATTTAAATGGGTCTTACTGAAGTAGGACATTCATGATACCAGAAATCTTTTAAAAAGTGAGTACAATAGGACTACAATAATATTACTATTAATAAAAGTTACAGAAGAGATTATTGCTGTATGTTCCCCCATAAACACATCAAACCTGTGGCAGTTACAAAAAGTACAACCCAAGTTACTCTTTTTCTTACCAAATCTCATGTTTCACATATCTCTAAAGTTTTTATACAGCAGAGAATAATTTTTAAAATCTTTTCTGTAAGAATTCAAAGTATTTAAATGTGTAGCTTCACATTATACTACCATGTTTTGCCCTTCTTGTTTCCCAAATACACAAAAACAATATACATTTTTCTCAAAAGTGAAATAAGATGTCCACATTAAAAAAATAAAGCCTACAAAAAAGTTCCAGAGCTAAAAAAGATTATTCATATGGCACGAAGTGATCTCCTACTAATCCAAAGTCCAAAACATTTAAATGAAGTCCATTTATATATCCTGTTTGCTTTTCAGTGGAATACTACTTTAATTGAGGTGAAATCACATTATTTTTAGTTCTCAAGTCAACAAGTGTACACAAATGTTTTTTTTATAGAGTTATTAGAAAAAATAGGAGACCAAATTGAGTGTGCCAAAGAGATACCATTCAGATGGGTTTTTCAGAGTCATTAGAAAGAAAATTAATGAACGGATTTCCTTGGTTGGTTTCCATAGCTTGATAGACCAAAAACAAAAAAATGGCCACAACAACAAACAGCAAAATTTTTATCCACATGGGAATAGAGCGTCCCTTTTTTGTCTTTTCTGACTTGACATCTGCCAAGGGAGCATACTTAGGAATATATTTAGATGAAAAAGATTCCTCCATCCTGAAATCACTGAGTTCTAATGGGCGGCCTGCAGCCCCTTTGATTGGTCTGCGGCAACTAGCACTGTTGGGAGTGAAAATGGGAAGAAAAAAATAAATTTAGATAAAAGTCATGATTTAGATGTATAAAATAAAATATAAAATGTCATTACCACTCCTAATTTCAAACACATTCTTGAGATAATAGAAAATTGTCACATGTAAACAGTGAGGTCAGACTATTTAAAATCTCTATACGGTTTTCATTTAAAATGTTGGATGTTCATTCTATTAAAAAATAACATTCAGAACATTGGTAAATATTCACTAAACTTGTCTTCTTTTCAGGGCCAGTATATTTAGGAGATAGAAGAAAAATAAGGTAGTTTGGTTGTGATTCTTTTGGTCAGGAAACAATTCAGCTCTTACTAAAGTCTTTTCAATTAGAAAAGGGAAACCTTCAGAGAAAACAAGTATTTCCACCTTACTATGAAAAATTAGAATTAGATAGTAGGCAAATAATTTGTAATACTTCAGCTAATCCAAATTAACTTTGAATCTGACTCAACTTTCAAGAATATGAACTAGTGACTTAAACTGCTCTCAAAAGAACGGTTTAATTCTGAGGACACAGGTACAATAAATATCTGTGTGAAGAATTAAAAATTAAAATTCCTATTATATGCTAACCACACTTCAATTAAAAATAAATAAAAATGGTTTAGCAGAATACACTAATTCTTGTTTTAATGTATCTGAATACCTAATTCCTGTTGGTGTAGATGCTTCAAAGGGAAACATTTCCTTAAGAATATCCCTTTCTATTCTTCTTTCCTCTGTTTTTTCTCCCACCTAATAAAAAACAAACAACCACAAGTTAACATTTAGTGTAAATGTGCAATTAAAACATAACAATAATAAAAAAAGTTTCAGAGAACACAATGTATTCAAATCTGCCCCAGCTTTTACCACTGCCCTTTCTAAATTCATCATTACCAAAGTATCCATATACTTCCAAAGCTCTCTTCAAATTTCTTCAATGTGGAGATATGTTAACGTGGTAATGGGGGATTGCCACACATTCGAGCAAGTTAAAAAAAAAAACCAAACCCCGCAAAACTAAAATTCAGTACAACTAATATGGCAGCATTAAGTTCCCCCACTAGATTTTCCCATGCTTTTCATTAATATTAAGAGTACACTGTTTCTTCTGTTAAGAATTTTATAATAAAATAAATGATCAAATATGGAAGATATCAAATTAACATAGTCAATTCAATCTTCCTTACTTAAAAAACCATAAAATGATTTTTTAAACAACCTGATTGTTTTGCTGTTTACCACCATTATGCCCAGATCAAAACCACCTTTGGTGAAAATTCATTAAAATTATAATGCATCATGCAGTTAGTACTTTAAAGCTTAATTATATAGGAGTTAATCAATTCAAGCATCATACAAAGTCACATTAAAGTCCCATTATTTGACCTTTCAGTGAAAGATAGTATAGCCTTCCCGATAGCCCAGTAACACTTTCAACCCACATCAATAACAAAGAGAACATATTAGAAGCAGCACACAAATGAATATTCCCTTGAAATGTGGAACTTAAGAGGCACACAGTAGCAAGCAGATAGTATTAGCATATCATACTATATTAGTTACTTCTGATTGTCACTAATAAAAGTATGTCTTTAAAAACAAACACACGCACATACACAAACACACCCCACCCAGTTAAGAAAGCTCTGCTCCCTCCCACTGCAAAAAACAAATATAAAAAAAAATCTCCTCTTTAGAAGATCAATGATAGCATCGATCTAAATTTTATGCATTTACTTCAGCTCTTGTCAATGGTTTCTTTGGTGTTCTTCTGGGTATGTCTGAGAATTCAGTGATTGGCAGAATAGGAGCTGCATGCTTGAAATTTCCAGTCACCCTATTGACAACCTGCCAAGATTCAAATTATTCAGACTCAGAATTATCCAAACATAACAAAGACATGTAAAAAGAAAAAAAACCACTCTATTTCTGTAATATTTGAAAATTTTCCCTTAATAAAAATTTAGGCAAAAGAACCTAGAAATGAACATATTCCGTGCTTCTCATGTGAAGCCTTAGCACTCTAAATATTTTAGCAAAAAAGTTTCCTTATAATACTTAGAGGATTCTTGTACAAATATATAACTTGGCTATACTGAAAAATTCTAAAATTCAGATTTAGATGGGGAAAATGAGTTTAAAATATAAAGTTTAAAACACAAGTTTGAGATTTGCTGAAATTTACCACCTCCCCAATTTGAATTAAAGGGTAATTTACAAAGAATACCACTTGTATAGTTTATGAAACATATTTACTAAGGTTTCGTTGCTTGAAGCCATTATAGTTTCAGCTATGGGAGTACTCTCTGAAATTATTGCACCATCTATACGAAAATGTTCTGAAGTTTCCACCTGTTAGTTTGAAAACAAAACAAAAACAATAAATATAAAATAATCACTAAAACCCTACCAATCTGAAAACCCAATTCTAAGCAATAAGCCTTGCATCACCCTTTTCCTTGGAGTTCTTCTTGACCCTCTTGTGGATTCCCTAGTTAATGCCTGCAGAGGTCCGCCTTTTGAAGATCCACTTGTCCATTCAGTCTCAGTTATTCCAGCTTGAGAATAGCTCTATTCAAGCATCGACACATTAAAAAAGTCAGTTTCTAACATCAAACACCTTAATAATGGCCATTAGCTAGCACACCGAGAAATCATGAAAAATCTCCAAATGCCAGCTTTTGCAAACAATGCTATGTCCTCAAAATATTTCTAAATGTACTGACTGAACCAATATGTAGGCATTGGAAAGGCATTTCTTAAACTATGGTAAAATACACAGGAGCTCACAAATTATAATAAAAGCAAGAAGCATAAAAGCACATAATTTATCAACAGCTCCATCTGTGACTTGCTATTTGGCTCTTGTATCATAACTGCATCTCTTTGGCTGTCTAAACAAAAAGGAGCCTGATCATGACCTATAAGAAAGTCATTTATTGTAACAAGGCAGTTTCCGTTAAAAACAAAATAAAATTTTGTAATTGTTAGAACAAATTAAACATTATCCTTTTCAAGTAGTTAGGATTATTTAATAGGTGCAGTTTAAATTATAATCTACACACAGCTATCTGAACTTGAAAGTTCCCAAGTGTCAAACTTTTCTTAGAAACAGATATTAACATTGAGCAACAAAAACCCGGTGGTCACCTCTTTCACAAACTGGCAAGCCTATGGCGTCAATGCCAAACTCAAGTGCTTACCCACTCCTCACTATAAAAGAGAGCATTAGTGATGGGTCACTGGTTATCTTCTAGTCCCAGACTCCTGTCTCCCTGAAAAGGCAACTGATTTTTCCTCACTTGAAAAAAAATAATTTAGTAGTTCTTGCATAATAGTTTGAAAACCACTAGACTAATACTTCTCAAACTGTAATATGCATATTAATCACCTGAGCTTTTGTTAAAATGCAGATTCTGATTCAGCAGCTCTGCGGTAGGGCCTGAGATTCTGCAATCCAAGTAGCAATTTATTCAACTTTAAAGCCACTATTAACAGATAAATTAACCAGAGACCATCCACCAATGACTAGTATTATACTAAAGTGTACTTATTTGTCGCTTCTGCTTTCAAGCTAATATTTTATCTATATAACTGTTTTGTATTCAAGTGAGTGCCTATTAGTTTTAAAGACAGATGTATTTTACTCTTATCCTGGGACAAGAGCGCTTATCCAGTAAGAATGCTTATTTCATGGAAACATTACTACCAGAACCCCACAAGGTACAAACATAGTCTCATATCTAATTTTGTATTTATCTATATTTGGGATTAACATGTAAGGATTTCTCTTTAACTCACAACTGGAAACTGGGTTCTTTTTCCTGCTATCAATTAGGAAATATCTGAATGCAAATTTAAGGTCAGTCAAATCTGTTAAGTTACATACAAATATGATAAATGCTCATTAATAATAAATTCCTGATTATTTGAATAGAAAGGAACAATAGTTTTAATCTGAGGTTCTCAATGCTGGCAGCACAATTATTAACTGGGGAGCTTCTGAGAAATATCAAATGCCCCAAACCCTACCTTGGTCCAATTAAGTTAGAATCTTTTCTAGAAGGGTCTTGAGAATAGTTAATTTTTATAACTCCTGAGGGGATTCTAATGTGCAGCCAATGTTGAGAACACCTGGTTTAAAATATTATAACTGAATTGTGATGCATCTCAAAGTCAAGTATTGTCTTAAAACTACTTTCAATCTCCTTCCTCTTTCATAGTCAATTGCTCAGTTCCAGTAAACTTAATTTAAAAAATATTATGGTTTGACAGTCTATCAGGTATTATCAGTATATACTAAATATTTTTAAACTCTTCAAAGAATTAAAACTACATCTTTTTCTTTTTTTTAAAAGATTTTGTTTGTTTATTTGAAAGAAAAAAGAGAGAGAGAGTGTGTGGGCTCTCACAAATCAGGGGGAGGGGCAAAAGGGAGAGGGCAGACTCCCGGCCGAGGAAGACCTTGGTATCATGACCTAAGCTGAAGACAGATGCCCAACTGACCGATCCACCAAGGTGACCCTAAAAACTACATTTCTTTTTTTTTTTTAAAGATTTTATTTATTTGAGAGAGAGAGAGAGAGAGAGAAAGAGCAAGAGAGAGAGCACAAGCAGGGGGAGTGGCAGAGGGAGAGGGAGAAGCAGGCTCCCCACCGAGCAGGGAGCCTAATGCAGGGCTTGACCCCAGGACCCTGGGAACATGACCTGAGCTGAAGGCAGATGCTCAACTGGCTGAGCCATGAGCCACTCAGGCACCTCTACAGTTCTTGAAAGGGCTAATAAAGCCGATAAAATAGAAAGACCGGATATTTTATCTTTGTCCATGAAGGTGGCGATGAGGGGAAATATCCCTGTTCCTTAAAATTGGGTTTTCTACCAAATTCCAGGATTTTCCATTTGTTTTATTTTGAATTGAAATAATCTCTACACCAAAAATTTTATCAACATCTACTGAAACTATTATGGTTAATAAAAAACAACATGTTTACATTTCTATTAGTCATCTTTGACATTAAAATCAAGTTCCATTTAAAGATTCTTTTATTTTCTTCTATGGACGGAAACACAAGAAATACATTGGTTGCTTGTAGGAATAGCTGGGAAGGGGTGGGAAAGAAACTTTTTACTATAAATCATTTATGCTTCCTTTTGTCCAGGTTTATTAAATTCTTTGATTGACGACTGTCAACTAGTTTTATTAGTTCTTTCTCTATTATTATCTATTCAGAATTAATCACGTTCACAGAAAACTGACAACTCTTCACATACCAGAAAAGATATTCTCAAGATTTTTTTCTACCAGAGTCCACTATAAACAAGATAAACAAGTAAAAATTATTGACTGAAAAGAAATTCATTGCTATGTAAAATTAGTAGTTAATGTGATTGCTATACATTCTGTGTCCAAATACTAATTACAGTGTCATCTATTTTCAGCAAGATGTTCTGGAGCAACTCTTAATTTATCAGGAAGCCAACAGGAGAAAGAAACAAAAACCTTTTCACATTGCCTTTCAATAAGCTATCATCAGGCAAAAAAAGACAGTAGGCAGTTGAGGCATAAGAGAATGTAGGAGCTGGGCTATTAAAGGAGGCTATAGATCTGTTGGTAAAAATATAAGCTCTGAACAAAAAGTTTACACAAAACTAAGTTATAAAAAGAAACAGTATAATTAAAAGCCACTTTACTCTGAAGAACTACCAATTTAATAATCTGGTTAACTCATTAATTTTTTTTCAAAACAGTATTCTATCCCTCCATTGGAGAAACGTATGCTCATACGTTACTGGTGGGAATGCAAATGCTTCAATTCTTATGCAGGGGATTTGATAACATCTAGCAAAATTACCCAGTAATTTCAATTCTAGATTTCCCCAAGATAAATTGGCTAAAATATGAAGCGATACATGTAAAAGGGTATTCATAAATTCATCTTTGCATTACCTAAACAGTATAACTGAAAATAATCCAAATACCTACTAAAAGGAAAGTGGCTGAATAAAATACAGTACATCCACAAAATTTAAGTACATGCAGTGGTACAGAGCAATGAGGAAGATGGCTGTACTGTATTCTGATACAGAGTGACCTCTGTGTTTAGATTACTGGAAAGGTAGAAATGTATAAAGTTTACTGCCTTTTATGTAAGGAGGGGAGCAAAAGTATTTACTTATTGTTTTCAGAAAGTAAAAAAGTATTTACTTATTGTATTACCCAAACGAAGTAGAAAGTTGCCTATAAATGGGAGGAACAAAGATAAAAGCCAGATTTCGGACTCCATCTTATTTTGCCTAAATAAAACTATATACATATTCAATATTAAAACAGTTATGAAAGAAAATTCATTCAAGTGATTTTAAGCACAGTATTTTGATTTTATGCTCAAAAGACAAAAACCGCAAAACCTCTCAAAACTGCCATTTAGCAGCCTTATGATCAAAAGCACTGTATTATTTAGAAACATCTATGTAGTGGTAACTATGTAAGTCACATTATTTTAAGAACCAAGACACTCAGCATAAAAGATATAGGCAGAACACCCAGAAGTTAGATAGCTTGTATTCATAAATTTGATGAATTCATGATTTATTTTCTCTTTCTAAAAAATAAGTACTCCTGGCTCTACCTAGTAAACATGTCTAGAAGCAATGACAACCCAGCAGAAATGAACCTAGCATGCAGTCTGCAGGTAGCCACCAAATAATATTTTCAGTGAAAAGGATTAAGGTTCTTTGGAAAAATGGCTGATTTGGGAAAAGGCAGGCACCATACATGAGCCCGGGACAGCTTACTGTGGCAGAAAACAAGAAACTATCAAAGACAAACAGAGTCAATAAAATGACACATGAACCAACACAGAATGAGAGGAACCTAATAGCTAAAGATGGCACAATTTGAACATGGAAAAAGAATGATGAGCATAACTGGTCATAAATGAAATATATAAAAACCATGCTAGTTAAAAAATATTTTTATGGATTACCTTTCAAAGTGATTAGGCTTTAAATTGAAAGCTGGCAAATTATGCTGGCTCTCCTGTGTGAATTTTATTTGAAGATAACTATGCAAGGTCATGAGGGAAAAGTTCTTTATAAAAGAACTCCAGTTACAGATGTAATAGAGTAAGAGAATGAGAAAAATCACTACCTTACAACCTCAAACAAAATAGTGGATCTAGGCAATAATCATAAATGGCAACCATAACTATCAAATGAAAGGGTGATGTAGAACTTTAAAATGGATGGATCATGCTTTCAACATCTGAACCTACTAATTTAGCATCATATGCCTCCTGAAATGATGCAATATGAAAACCAGAACACTGTTTATGAAGTATTCGTGGCAAAGAAACTGAACCTGAATCTAGCCAATCCTCGAGATCTATGCTGTTCAATATGGTAACTACTAGCCACACATGGCTATTTAAATTTAAGGAACATTACAATTATAGTTCCTCTACCACACAAGCCACATTCCAAGTATTCAATAGCCACATGTGGCTAATGGCTACCACAATGGACAGGAGATAAAAAAAAAAATTTCCATCATCAAAGAAAGGTCTACTACACACTTCTACTAAAGGTCTAACTCCAGTCTACAGAAAGCACAGTTATAGAATAAGAGATTAAATGACACTTGAAGAAGCAATCTGCCAAATCCACAAGGAGGGAAATTCTGGAGAGAACTGACCTGGTTTCTTCACCGAATTAACAGAGAGGAAACTTGCAGTGGAGATAGCTATAAGGCTTATGAGATAAAAACAAAACAAAACAATACCAAATAGTATGTGTAGCTTGCTTGGATCCTGATTTGAGTAATTTAATCATAAGAGGTATTTCTGAAACTGGAGAAATTTGAACAGATTAGACATGAATTATTAATTTTACTAGGTGTGATAGTAGCATTGTTGTTATATATGTATACATGAAACAGCTATCTTTTTGAGATATATACTGAAATACTGACATTTTAATGTGTGAAATATTGTTACAGATTCACTTCAATATATTCTAGTGAAAAGCAAAATAGCAGAACCAAAAGGAATTTAAAAAGCTGGAAGGTTCAGGTAAAGATGAAATAAAACCAGTAAAATGTTAAAACTTGTGAGGCTCTATGACTAGAGGATCATTAAACTCTTCTCTCCAATTTTCTTGATGTTTTAAATTTTGTATAAGGCAATCATCATCTCCAAATCTATTTATCCTGTCCCTCAGTTTGGATTCTCCAACTCAATTAAACCATCTACAATATTATCCTTCATCCTGGCTTTTAACCTATTATCTGATCAGTCCAGCATTCTTTTTTTTTTTTTAAAGATTTTATTTGACAGAGAGAGAGCACAAGCAGTCAGAGCGGCAGGCAGAGGGAGAGGGAGAAGCAGACTCTCCACGAGCCCGATGTGGGACTCGATCCCAGGATACTGGGATAATGACTTGAACCGAAGGCAACTGCTTAACGGACTGAGCCACCCACAGGGCATCCCCAGTCCAGCATTCTTGATGGCGCTGTACCATCCTGCTTCATACTCTGGACTAAAATTCTCCATACTTTTCTATTTCATTGTCCTTCACCAGATTTTCCTAGTTTCTCTTGCTCTATTATTTCTTTATTCTTAGCGTGACCCTATAGCTCTTCCCTAGTAATACTAGATAAAAGGGCAATATCTTTATTCCAGTATATGGTTCTATATTAAACAAAATCTTTCACTGAGTGCTCTATACATTCTCCATAATCACCAAGTTTATTTCTAACAAATAATTCTGAAATTCAACTTATCAAGTACATCAAACCCAGACAGACACAGCTTAAGAAATCAAGAACTTCCTCTGAGGATGTGTGACTTTAAAATGACAAAGAGAAGATGAAAAAGATAAGTAATCAACTAGATAAATCTTTCCAGCTAGACAAAATAAGGAAGGAAAATGACTCCAGGGATAGCTATCTTGTAAAGGTCAACCAAATCAACGCTAGATTAGTCAACACTTTGTTCTCTGTAAATTAGTTCATTTATACCTATGCTTATTAGTTCTCCCTTAGTTTCCTACATTTTCCTTTTGAAAAATTATATCCTGCCTCATCCACAATGAAAAAGATAAATTTTCACCTCAGGTAAGGAAAGACTTATTTGAAGATAACTCCAAGAATAGACTAGCTTCAGAGTTGAGGGAAAAGCCACAGAAGACAAGCAAAAGTAAAAGCAAAGTTAGAAATCTAGACAAAGATTAAATATAAAATCCTTTCCTTCTTTTAAAAAAATGATACTTAAGCATTTATTTCCACCTTTTAAAATATTTCCTTTAAAAGGCAGTATATGACTGGCTTTGTTTGAACCATGCTCAGCACAGAATCAAACACAAATCAGACATTTATTAAACAATTGCTTTTGCAGTAAGCACGGGCTACACTACTGACAAAAAAAACATGAAGTTTAGATTTCTAATGCCGTTTAATGAACAATGAAATGAACACTTCATTGAGTGCACTGGAATTTAACAAGAAGCTAGGACACAAGCAAATTAGTGTTGTCAGATTACTTATACCTGAACACAGTGATCATAAAACTAAAGATACCTGATTGTGTTCGACTCTTCTTTGCTTGAGTGTTACTGGAGTCTTTGCTCTGCCCTTTAGTGGTTCTCTCTTCTCAAGCTTGAGCTCTATTTTAGAGTCTGGAAATAACATCGGAGAAACATTACTCTCTGAAATACACAATAAGCTACAATGTCATTCTAACATTATTCTGGAACCTCGGTTTTAGGCATATTCTTATGTGAAAACAGTTGCCTGTTCAACTGCAATTTGTTTTTAAAAACTTTACTTTCTCATTCTTATTTTATTCCATTTTTGTTCATCCTCCCCTACTTCTTCATCTGTTCACCCCTTCTTTCTATTCTTTCCTTTTTCTGGAACTAGTAGCGTAAAACATAAAGTGAATTCAAACTACCCACCGAGGCTTTTCACAAAAAACTACTT
The DNA here is from genome assembly GCA_028533885.1 of Nasua narica. NCBI lineage: Eukaryota > Metazoa > Chordata > Mammalia > Carnivora > Procyonidae > Nasua > Nasua narica. The sequence continues at coordinate 100,490,780 of CM052807.1, read as the reverse complement.
GGATATGGGAAAAGGCTATTAAAACACACCGTTGTTAATATTCTTTTGTTCATACGGTGCATTACTACTATATAAACAAGGTCATTAAAATTTGAAATATGGAAGAAATAAAGCTATAGGGAACTTTAAAACTGAAAACTGTATGGTATCAAGCCCCTAATAAAAAGTAAGTGCAGTGATGTTAATACTTTAGAGCAGCTTAAAAGTCCTCATTTCTGTTTTGATGTGATTATAAAAAAAACCTGGGTACAACTGAGGTAACAAAGAATCCTGTTCACAGAAAGTAAAAAGTAACACTCACAGGTCACTGCTCTTCCTCATCTCCATAATAAAAAAAACATTTCTTTGAAGAGAAGCTAGTAAATATATATTAATTAGCATTTCACCATGATGCCAACCAACTCAAACGTATCTTTTTATAGTCTTCAATATTCCATTCTCCTAGCCTTGATTTTTTTATCACCATTTGAAGAGCTAGTTTTTTTTTTTAAGTTTTATTTATTTAAGTAATCCCTATACCCAACATGGGGCTTGAACTCATGACCCCAAGAATCATGTTTAACCGACTGAGCCACCCAGGCGCCCCTGAAGAGCTAGATTTTTAGACTTGTAAAAGTTTTAGTTAACTCCCACATTTTTGTCGCCATTTATCATAGCATAGCAAAATTAATGTCTGCTGTGACTACTAAAACTTGTATTCACAAAAATTTAAGTTAGATTACTTTCCTACCAAAGTAGAAATGGAGTCAATTCTTAAAAAGCTTAGTTTTTCATGAACTTGATGCACTGGTGCTAAAAAGTAGTCAGGACAGTTAGGTTTTGCTATTTATAGTCTAGTACTAGTCAGTCCAGAGTCTACTTGCAATTTTCCCCCAACTAGTGATTTTTACCATGTTAGTTCAAATAGTTTAATTTTACTTAGGATTAATGTATCAACCCCACCCCCCTCCCCAAATGTCTATTAATGGATCTATTGATATATTTAAGTTTGGGACAAACTTTAGCATTATAAACCTTGTTTTATTAATTCAAAATCAAAGAATGAGAAATCACAAAGAACCCAGTGGTAATTGAGCAGAAACTGATTAAACAAATAAAATATCTGGTTAGAGATTAATTCCTCTCAAATTTAAATTCCAACAGCCAATAAAAAATGGTCTTTAACAGAAGAAAAACCACACAACAATGTAAATAGAATATTTTGAACTACACCATTGGAATCTCAATCAAGTTTCAATGAAGAAATGGAAAAGGGATGTTCATACCTAACTTGTTGCAACTCCAAGAATAAAACACACATACAACATGTTTCTGGAGACCAGACAAAACTGTTAAAATTGCAACTTTATTGAATTTGCAGAAGCATTCTACAGTAATACATTAAAAAAGTCACATAGCACTTAGTAGGTACATGTATACATGTACATTCCAGAAGACAAATGACAAATAAAATTACTCCTAGAAAGCTGCAAAGATGGACATGTATAGTAAGAATATAATAATGGTCAGGAGTACCAAGGGGACTGAATTTTGCTGATACTTAATACTACTATTTTCCATAAAAATACAAAGAAATTTGATTATTAAATGTCTCTACAGTTAGACTCATCTTACAATCATAGAAATGAAAACAGAGTAATATACTGCTTTATACAAAGAAATATAGTGTTTATGAATTTTTAAAAAATAACTTAATTTTGCTTTTAGAATTTAGATTAAATCTAACCATCCATGAACCACAACACAACCTGAAAGTATTAAAAAAAAAAAAAGCCCCACTTTTCCAGTGTCTAGTTCATCTGACAAATTACTGTGATAGTTAGAATGCACTATTCCACAATTATATGGTTTTGAGCAGTATTTTGTAAGGTGTGGTCCATGAACTGTTACCAGTCCTTGAAGAAACGAGACACCTGCACCAGAATGTAAACTGGCACACTGTTTTATCAATAAAATTTTCCCACAAAAATAAACACTGCCATTGATCTAAAAAGTGTCTCTGGATCCAAATTCTAGTGCATACTTATCTGTGGATCAGTAACTGTCTGTTGACTGGCACTTTGAATTTCATTGATCTAGAATATTATGAAGGAATACAGAAGGAAAAACAAATGTGAGAATAAAAGAAAAAAATGTAGACAAGTTCCAGGAAGTGAAAAGATATTTAGTAATATTTAAATCAGTGAAGACTCCACTTATATTCTAGTTATTAGCATTTTCTTAGTTTTGGAGAATTGTAAAATCTTAATAGGAGAGAATGAGTTGTATGAGGCAAAAATGTGATCTAGAAATCTTTTAATTGTTTCTATCAGGCTTTTTCTATCTGTGCAACTGAAAAAATAAAGGCAGTTCTATGTAGGCAAATAGTTTGATACTATAATGTGATGGGTAGAAGCCTGACTTTGAAAATAGCCCAAACTGGAGTCTAAAAAGATCTTCAAAACTTTGGCATAAAAGCACTTGAAATTCTTAGGGAAGCTGCTAAGTTCCCCATCTCGAAGATCAAATAGGTGTCTTTATTCTTTATTAGCGTTTATTTGCACGCTTTTTAGTTACTTTGTACACTTCTCCTCCAAATAATGTTCCACCTTTAAAGGGAGTAACCACCAGCTTATTCTTCGAAGCTGGATTAATTTTACAATCCTTCAGCCAGAGATAGCGGCGACCTAAAGTGGAAGATCCCATGCTACTGGCAGCCATCTTTACTTCATCAAATGCAGCTTCACAAAGAAATGAGGCTGCATCATATGTTTTGCTCAAAATCCCAAGTGCCTGGTGCATATGACTAGGATCTGAGCTAAGAATTTGTGCAGCCTGACTAATGTCTGCCTGCAGAGCCCTAACTACAAAGGCAGTATGGGTTGCAATCTGCAATGCTGATGCTGCAGCTTCATATGTTCTACAAAGTACTAAGTCTAACTGTTTATCACAAGACTCTGTGGAAGCTCCCTGAATACCTACTGGTGGAGTGGCTTCAGAAATAAACTCCAGTATTTCATCATCTACTTTTGGAACTGATAATATCTGTGTTGCCTCTCTGGAGGAAATTGGATACTTGCATGCCAATGAAGGCAGTTGCTTGTCAATTTGCTGCCACTCCTCTTCAATTACTTTTAAAATAGATTCATGGAAGGGAAAAGATAGCTCTGGGGCATCTATTTTCTCATGTTGTGATTGCTTAGACATTTCTATGCCTAAAGTAGTGAGTGAATGAGAGACAACAGTTTTGGCAGAAGATGACATCAGTTCAGATCCAGGTATATTTTGAAATGTCACAAAGGAACCTGAATCCTTTTCCTCTACTGACTTTTCACTGAGCCGAGGGAATTTTCGTGGAGGAGACAGGGACTCAGTGTCCTGATAATTAGATTGAGCAATTCTCTTCCAACTGTTTTCTACATCCAGTGGGGGTGTAGAGTTTGAAGTCCCAGGCAAACTACCTACCCCACCCTGGACCAACAAAGAATTGACATAATCTCTGATTGCCTGAGCAAGTGGTGGAGAAATTACTTGTGATCTCTCAGACTCTTCTAGTGCTTTCCTTTCACTGGAGAGAACTGACTGATCTGAAACACGGGACCTCTCAGTACACAATGGTTGAATTCCACTTTTCTTTCCATGGTAAATGTTTTCTACTATATCTTTATAGCAAGTAGTGGTGGTTTCTTTAATCAGTGAAGGAGAAGCTGCAGCAGAGACCAACATGGCAGCGAGTTCATGCTGAGAAGATGCCGAAGAACTTTTCTCTAAACATCTATCATGGCTAGACTTGGAGGAAGTAAACAAATTCCCTCCAGAGACTAACTTCTGCAACTGCTCCCTGCCAGGCAAGGTTGTGGCAATAAGAGGTTCCCTAGGTGGGTCTCCCTTAGAAGTGTGAACTTTCTTAGCTGCCTGTAGTTCAGTCCTGCCCAAAGGAGGACGGGTGGAGATTTCAGGAAAAGAAATACCCTGAAAAAATCCACCAGAGGGAGTAGTTGGAAGTTCAGAAAAAGGAACAAAATCCCTAGTGGACTTCGCTTTCTTGTGTTCTTTCTTCTTTCCTGTAGAGGCAAAAGAGGCAGGAAGTTTAAGCATTACTTGTGTTCAAGCTGATTTTATTCTTTGCCTCCTTGCTAACATAGTGCTGTTGAAGGAAAAGACTACATTTCATACTCTGAACAACCAATTTGACACACTGCCCTGGCAGGCAGTGCTTATGAAGATATAAGCAATCTGAGTCAAAGTAAATAATCATGAAACTGACAAACAAGTCATATGAAATTAAAACTATAAAAATATCAAGTTGTTCTTACTATAGAAAGGTCATTAATTTCATGTACTATTTTCAAAAATACTTAAATATTATGGCTAACTTTTCTTAAAACAGTCCATTAAAAATATGTCAAAATATTTGCTTCATAGGTGCCTTGAAATTACATTATCAAGCAAAAACTATAAATTTAAATATCAATTGAGAACACAGAATACATGTCATATTATAAATACTACCATTAATTATAATAAAACTGGACACAGATAATCTAGCAGTAGGATGAGGTCTCAAAAGCAAGTGAGAAGATCTGGCATGCTATTTGTATAAATTTTTTTAAAGTTCAAAATAATATTATGTTTTAGATGCATATGAAAAAGTATTTAGGGCCGCCTGTGTGCTCAGTTGGTTAAGTATCCGACTCTTGATCTCAGCTAAGGTGTTGATCTTGGGGTCGTGAATTCAAACCCACAATGAGCTCCACACTAGGAGTGGAGCCTACTTAAAAAAAGGTATTAAAAACGGATTGGAAAGATTAGCATCAAATTAATAACAGTGTTTGCTTCTGTGGTTGCTTCTGTGTTAATAATACTTGGAGAGGGTAAGTGAGGAAACTTCATCTTTATTTTTAATACTTTATTCTTTTAGAAAAATATAATTTGAAGCAAAAAAGGTACCTAGTAATTTCAGGTGAAAAAAAAATCAGACATTTGTACATTTCTGTTTCTTAGAATTCTCAACAGAAGGTATTTAAATGAAATTAGTTAGAGGATTACTGATGATATGAAAAATTACAAATAACTTGGTAATATTTAAAGTTTTATCTTCTTCATGGCTACTGTATGAGTCTGGAAAAAATTACATATTTTTGACTAACATCATTTAAAATTTTACCTTCTTCGTTGTCACTGTATCTGTCAGAATCATTACTTCCATTCTGTCTTGTATTTTCTGCTGATGAAGAAATTGTTGGCAGAGGAGTAGATGATCTTGACTCTGTTCCCTGTTCCCTCAGTTTCAACAGTTTTTTCTCATATAGCTTCCTGGTTGTTCCTGTATTAAGGCAGAACTTGCTTTAGCATTTGTATTGTCTTATTTAAGATCCTACTCATTGTCTTTAGCAACATTAAAATGTTACATTCACTCTTTCCTTTTCTATATTTAAGTGCTTTAAAAACTATATAAAGGATTCTTTTCTAAAATAGGTGTTTTTCTGAGATTTTAATACATGATTACAACAATGTTTCTTTTAGTAACATGGAATACACAGTAGATTGATATAAATCTTATTACAAATCACATACTAAAGAGCCATGTATGACTAAGTATTTTTGACTGAAAAGTCTTGACTTTGTATATTTTTTCCCCAGTACTACGTAATAGTATTTGCCTTGTAGAAAAAAAAATCTTTTTTTTTTTTAAAAGATTTTATTTATTTATTTGAGAGACAGAGAAAGTGAGAGAGAGCATGAGAGGAGAGAAGATTAGAGGAAGAAGCAGGCTCCCCATGGAGCCGGGAGCCCGATGTGGGACTCGATCCTGGAACTCAAGGATCATGACCTGAGCCGAAGGCAGTTGCTCAACCAACTGAGCCACCCAGGCGCCCGAAAAAAATCTTTTTTATAAACTGTATTCCTCTGAATACTATGATTAAAACCCCACAACTCTCAGAGTTTAATATGCCTAAAAAGAGCCATCCGGTCATGGCAAAAGAAAAGTCATATAAATCACTTTTTTAGTTGAATGTATTTTCATATAACACTGTGTAAGTTTCATAAAACACTGTGCCTTTGGCTTGGGTCATGATCCTGGGGTCCTGAGATTAAGCCCTGCATCAGGCTCCCTGCTCAGTGGAAAGCCTGCTTTTCCTTCTCCCTCTGCCCTCTCTCCCCACCCCCACTCATGCCCTCTCTCTCTAATAAATAAATAAAATCTTAAAAAAAAATTTGTATAAATTTAAGGTGTTAAATCATATTTAGATAAAACTACTTTGTGATTAAAGTGACCTTTTATGGAAAAGGTGTGCCACAAGTAGAAATTACATACTAACTAGATAGCAAAGAAAGTGGATTATAAACACATTTTTAACACATTTCAGCATGAATGACAATTTAAAGCCAAAAATAGCTTTTATTTTATTTTTTTTTTAATAGCTTTTATTTTTTACTTTACACTAGCTGCATGTCTCCCTGGTTTCTATAAGATGAATAAAATGATGATAAATACACATTTTTTAGAAACAACACATCTCAGAATGTTATATAAGTAGTTATAAGATGGAGGGGGAAGTGGAGGATGTTGGTCAAAAGGTACAAAATTCTGCAAGATGAATTAAGTTCTGGAAATCTAACATATAGAATGGCTTATACTTAACAACAGACTTGAAATCTGCAGAAGTAGACCTTAAGTGTTCTCTTATCACATATCCATACACAAACTAAAACTGTGAGGTGATGGATATGTTAACTTGCTTGATCACAGTGATCACTTCACAATATGTATTATAAAAACATTAAGTTATACATACTAAATATAAATAAGTTGTCAATTATACCTCAAAAAGGTTGGGAAAGAATGAACAGCTGGTATGCCACCATGTAACAATATATATTGATATATAATACACATTTTTGCAGTATCTCCCTTTCAGAATTCATATTTTTAAAAGATTATTTATTTATTTGA
>CM052807.1:100442336-100483743 GCA_028533885.1 Nasua narica | reverse complement strand
ATTTTTTAAAATTTTATTTAATTTAAATTAATTAGCGTATAGTGTATTATTAGTATCAGAGGTAGAGGTCAGTGATTCATCAGTCTTAAATAATACCCAGCGCTTATTACATCACGTGCCCTCCTTAATGCCCCTTACCCAGTTACCCCATCCCGCTACCCCTCCTCCTCTAGCAACCCTCAGTTTGTTTCCTATGGTTGAGTCTCTTATGATTTGTCCAGTGTTCAAAATTTTACATAACTCAGAAGACCAAAGCAGACGTTCTTCATCTTAAGGTTACTGTCAAGACCCTCCAAATTTAAGGCAAAAATCACCAACAGTAACCAAATGATGGAAATCCGGTGTATTTAGTTTCAAGTCTTCTTTTAATTTGTTCTTTAAGGGATCATTCTTGATTTCCAATCAAAACAAGACTTTAAAAACGGTACTTTTAATGATAACTGAAAATGGGTCCTATGCTAGGAACTGATTAACTTGAGTTATATTAATAAGTCTGTCACCAATTTACTAATTTGGATGAATCTGGCCAACTATGTCACCTCACATTTTCAATTGTCATTTAAGACTCACCAGGTACTTGTGACATGAGCACCATATTTCAACAACAGAGATAATCTTGGAGATTATCTAAATTCATTTCTCTCATTTTATTTTCCTCATTTACAGTTAAGGAAACTGTCCCCTGGTCATATAAATAATTAATGACACACTGTTCCTTAGAACCCAAACTCTAACTGCTAGACAAGACAAGAAAACAATGTGGGCACTCACAGAAAAGGAAATTTTACCAACTTACCCACAATAGGACCAGGATTCACTCCATATTTCACAAGCTGATCCAGAAGATCTTCATTAGTGAGCTCTGTAACATCTAGATCATCTTTATCTTCTAGTCTGGGTTTATCAGTTTTCTTTGTGGCTTTCTGTAAAGAAAGTCCAGTTATTATTTTCACTTGAGTTAAAAAATGTTCACCTACTATATAATTAAGACTATAAACATGCAAACACGCCCTCTGTTGATTTATAGCTTCATCAGGCCTCATACTTTAAAGATATTACTATTAAAATAGTTTTGGCTATCTATAGAGGAGGTGACAGCATAAAAAATTCAAGAGTAAACAGACTGGGATTAAACGTTTTCACCCAGATAATCAGAAATACAATTTACTACTGACATCTTTTAAAAATCCTTAAAAGTTTAAATTATTCTATGAAAATTTAAGACTTTACCATAAAGATATTTCTTAGTTATATTTAAAAATGATTTCCTTTAAACAAGCATATCAGAATTTAAGATGCCCAAATGAATACTGAGATACAGTGACTTTAGTGGCCAGTTTTTGACCCATGAAGGAAGTCAAACTTTATGGCTATCACCTCTTGACACAGTTTTGTCATCACACTTAGTTCTATGTGGCCGTTTTACTTAGGGTGAAAGAATATGGAACAAGCTCTGAAGAGAAATTTCAAAGGATTTTTTAAAAATAACTTAAGTAATGGCGGTATTTACTGGAAGAACTAGCTAAACTTTATAAACTCCCAAGGCTGACCAAGAGAAGAGAGCGGAAGTATGGGTACCTTCTAGGGTTGTGGCAGATAGCCTTACAAAATGCCTCAGTAACCCCAGAAAGCCTCAGGGAACTGAACCAAAAAATGGCTGTTTAAATAATGGCCATGAATATCAAAGTCAATTTAGGCCCAAATTGCTATTTAAGGCAAATGAGTCAATACTGAATCCTAGAAATACTTTACACAAAATGGTGAAAACAATAGTTGCATGGACTGCTTACTTTCAATAATTCTGAGGGGGGAAAAGAAAAATCAGACATGATTTGGCCAAGTATTAGAATTTCTATTTTTTAGCCAAATAAAAATTTGAAGTATTTTATATAAATATGAGAAATTAGTTTTTAAAGATAACTGCCAATAAGAACAATGACATTAATTCAAGAGAAATCTTTAATATAACTAAAAAATGGCCATGAAAGTTAGGGTACCTTCAGAAGGCTTTAATACACATATTGCACTGATAGGATCAGGCTCAAATCTGTAAGCAACTTACATGTTAATGTCAAAACAGCTGCCAGGAGTCTTAAGAGTTCTATATATCATAGTCCTGAATTCTTTAAAGAAAAAGACTTTTTAAAAAATCAAATAGACCAAACCCTGTGTTAATAACCTACTTGAATTTTCCAAAAATTGTGGGAAGGTTGGGAAGAAAAAACTCCCTTGTATAACATAAATACTTTAAATAAAAGAAAATCAATCAAATGCAGATTACTGGTAGATAATCCCTCCCACCTTAAGAATTTTCACATTTTATTATCAAGAAAACATCCAAGAATTATAATTTCTTACAACAGCCTGAGGTTTTCGAGAAATCTCCTTCTTTGGCATTCACCACATTCCACCTATTTGTAAACATACTTTATCTTCTCCAGATGTTAAATTCCTTAAGCAATAGTGCCTAAGTCTGGTTTGTTATCAGAACTTTAAAACTCTTGGAAAAGTTAACCCCTATTTTAAAAAGTCTTACCCCAGTCTGAGTCCTAATCTTGGGCCTGAGAAATCTGTATTTTAATGTGTATCTCAGGTGTTTTGGATGCAGCATTTAAGAGGGTAGCAGAAAGAAGAGGCACTGTCATATTCATACTGCATCCCAAGCATCTAAAATAAAAAAAAAGACTGCCTGACACAAGAGTAGGTATCTGACAGATGTTTTGCTGAGTGAACGAATGAAAAGTGTCATCTAGTGAGGGAGAAATAAGTCACTTATTTTTAAAAATCCATTTCTTATTAAGAAATAACAAAAGGCTTGGGGCACCTGGGTGGCTCAGTGGGTTGAGCATCTGACTCTTGATTTCAACTCAGGTCATGATCTCAAGAGTTGTGGGACTGAGCCCAGCATCAGCTCCACGCTCAGTGGGTTGTCTGCTTCAGATTATCTCCTTCTGCCCACCCCCGCTCTCTCACATACATAAATAAAAAATAGTATTAAAAAAAAGAACAAAGGCTTATCAAATCAAAGCAGAACTCAACAGTCTTCTATTTCCTCAAAACATAATGAAAGATTACAGCTATACAATGAAATCTTCCGAGGCGAATAAACTAGCATAAGGTAAGTCAAATAAAGCGAGAATTAACAAGGTACCTGATTTTTATCTTTAATTTGCAGGGAGAAAAGTTCCAGAAATGTAATGCTATTCTTATGAAATATCAAATTTAATAGGAATGCAAACTGGGAGACAGGTAGTGTTTTACACATAATTATCAAGCCAGCAGTTTCAATCAGGAAGAAGGAACCATTATTTGTACTGATTTCTGCACCCAGAGTTTTGTTCCTTTGAGTAAATCACATAATCTTAAGTTTCATTTGGTCAAAAATACCAGGTACCTATTACATGCCAGGCACTGTTCTCCAGCTTCTTCCCAACTACCAGATCTCTAATGTCTTTTTCAACTTTAAAAATCCAACAGTTCTCTGATAATATCACCGATGAGCTACTTTTATCTTATTACTTTTTAAAACTTTAGGCTCCATGACCAACGTAGGGCTTACTCACCACCCCAAGATTAGTAAGAGTTGCATGCTCTACTGACTGAGCCAGCAGGTGCACCCGACTACTCTTATTTTTTAAATTTCCACCATTAGTAGCAAGATGAAGTGCAACAATAATTATTATTATAAAATAGAGTCTACCAAGCACTTACTATATACCAAGTTGTGTTCTGGATAACTTCCTACATGTATTAACTTACACGGAATCCTAAAAATCCTAGGAGACAGATACTAACACCCCCATTTTAGGAGAGGAAAACTGAAGTTCAAAGTTGCACAGCTAACTCCAGCAATAACAGTACCATTTGAACAGACTTTACGCCTGTTATTACTTTCACAAACTTACCTCCTCCAATTCTGAAAAAAATATAATGGTAACATTGTATTGCTCTGGAGCTAAATAAATACCAAAAAATTCAGAAATCACATATAATAGGTATCAACCACTGAGCACCAGACACCTTAACATGTGCAACCTTTAATAATCCTCAATTAAGTAGCTACTAGTTACTAGTTATTAGATTATTCTTATTTTCCAAATGAAAACCGAGCATCTGATAGACAATGTTCATTGTTCAAGGTCATCTGAATAAGAGGCAGACCTGGGATTTTAATCCCCACTCTAGAATACTGTGACTCAAAAGTCTCTACACTAACACTTTACTGTAGAATATGGCAGTCAATTTATGATTTAATTAACACTCACCATCTCCAACATACTTTTTACTGTTCTGTTCCATGTCTTTAAATATTTCCTGTTAAAAGTTCATGATCCACTAGATCAGACCATTTGAGAATGCTATGCTTCACTGGATTCCAAATAGCTATACCTGTGCTTTGCACCTTGGAACCATAAGGCAGATCGCCAACTTTGTTATTTTTGTGTCAACAATCTTGGTTTTCAACACCTAAAAACACTGACGTCATTAAGATACATAAAACCTTAGAAACAAGAAAACTGAAAACCAAAACCAATTTTGAACATGCAAATATTTCTGTCATATCACACCAAATGAATCTAAGAGATCGTAGCCATGGTAAATGTAAAGTTTCTCCCTTAATTAAAAATACTCTTCATAAATCCACGTTTAAATAGAAAGTATATCCTCTTTCCTTGGCCAATCTACAGTAATGTTTGGTTTGTTTTAAAATGCTAAAATTTTACCACTTAAAAAAAAATCTGCCTTGTCTACAACTCTCAAACATAATTTGACTTTCTGCTAGATTATACTCTTTAAGGATGTGACTACATTATTTTACATACGAGGTAACAATGGCCACAACATAAAAGACTGTACACATAAGAGTAATGTGCCACAGAAAATAATTTTATCGATTATTATAAATACCCTAAGGCTCTTTTCCTGTAAATTCAAGATTATTTTCCCTATGCCTGATAAAGTCTATCGTATTCCTAAATTCAATTATAAGTCACTTTTACTTAACGTGCTATAAAACAGAAAATGATGCTACTGCCCAACTACCACTATTAACTTTTTCGAGTTGTTAACACCATTGAGCCTGGTATTTGAGTTTTAAAAACTCAAGATAGGGACGCCTGAGTGGCTCAGGGGGTTAAAGCCTCTGCATTTGGCTCAGGTCATGATCTCAGGGTCCCGGGATTGAGCCCTGCATGGGGCTCCCTGCTCAGCAGGGAGCCTGCTTCTTCCTCCTCCTCCTCTCTCTCTCCCACTCTCTCTCTCTGTGTCAAATAAATAAATAAACAAACAACTCAAGGCAGATAAGACTTGAATTTATGGCTATGAAGTAGTTTTTCTTTATATGGATTAAAACATTAAATGAGATATAAATGGTTTAACATGCCACTGGAGATTATAGATTCTCTTAAAATATTAATTTCTTTCACCCAGAACTTTTTTTTTTTTTTAACACCCAGAACTTATTTGAGTGGTGCTGACCAACTCTGATAACATGGGAAATTTGAGATGAAATGTGTGAATAACAAACACAATGAATTAACATATAAAACAATTCAACAAATTATATAATTATGGTAGTGGCCAGGGTCTGCAGAAATTAATCTCCAGTAGTTAGGAGCACTAGGTAGGAATTAAAAAATGCTGGAAAACTGAATTCAAATTTTTATATCTCCAAAACACAGCAGATTGTGACATACTTTTTTCTTAAACTGAAGTATAGTTAACACACAATATTATATTAGTTGGGACACTCTTTAAAAAAGTTTATGAAGGAAAAGCATCAAAACCAAGGTGGAGGTTTCCGTTGAAAACGAGTCAAATAAGAACGAAAATTCCTATTATAAACCCAACCAAGTACTTCCATGGCTCAAGAAAAATACATTTACACAGAAGACAATATAGGGTTCTACAGAAGACTTTTTTTTAGTGTGCTGATTTAAATGGAAAAGATCTCATTTCCAACAAAATCTTTACTAAAATCATTTGAATATTTTTTTCATAGGGGCCGGGAAAAAGCAGATAATCGATATGCTTTACTTTCTCTTTAAGAAATCTCTTAAATTTCTGTTTATTATGAAGAAGTAAATTGGTTTTCTTCAAATCCACTAAGACATCAGAAACAATAAGGTGCAGTCGGTCTTTCGTTTAAGGAATATTTGACATTCCTATTTGTCAGGCACTGAATTAAGACATTAAGACTTTCAATTCTCTAAAGCTCAGGTTAAGATTTTCAGTTAAATCTACATTAAATCTTTCTTTCATATCCACCTGGTAGTCCAGAAAATCACATCATATATATTTCTTAAAAACTAAACAACTTTGAAAGACGCAGTACTTCTGAGTTACCAAACTCCACAACTATAAACACAAAGTCTTACAAAGCAACGTAAATTACATTCAATCACTAATTTTAACTAGTCTGTCATGATTTGAAGTCTGAGAAGTATGCAGTTCACGCCAACAAAACAGCATATAAAACCCCCCAGAACAAAATCCAAACTATTCTCAAACAATATTTATTTGGTAGAACCAATCTGAGATTTAACCGGGATTAGACTATAGTCCAAATTGCAATCACCGATACATCAGAATGTCAAAAAACGAGCAACTCCTGGTTTTGAAATCTTTCCTTTTCTTATGCAAAATTTACCAAAAAGTAAAAAAAAAAACCCAAAAACTCAAGCCCTCAGTAACCAGAATTGCCAAATATTCTAGGCGCCTAGGAGAACCGCTTAAAGATGTTATTTTTAAGTGCTCATTCTAATTTAGAACAACACTGTCCCGCCAAAAGATGGCTTGTTGCTGTAACATTTAACAAGAAAAACATAAACGGTTCAAAAAGCCCTCCATATGCAAAACCATAAAAAGGCGGGAATGTCTATTTCAAATTTTGGTTAGAAATTAGTATGTCACAAATTGCCCTCCAGGGAGCGCTCTGAGACTCGGTTACTAGTCATTTCAGTTAATAAAGCGGGAAAACGTTCGGACGTAACCTACTGCAGTTTCAGGCTGACCCTCCCCAAAGGGCTTTCGAATCAGGCACGGAAGTCCCAGTCGAAATACCCATTCCCACAGTCGAGGAACGCCGAGGTATCCGCGCGCCACAGAACGGCAAACGCCAACTTCACACCTTCCAGACACACAACCGCGTCCTGCGGCCCCAACTTCGCGACTCTTCCCTCCGGCAGCCTCCCCTTCCAGAACCTGGAAGCCCGCAAGCCCGCGGCAAAGGAGCCGAATCGTGCGTCCGCAGACCCACAAGCCAGCCCCCCTGTCCGGCGCGGTGACAGCCCCGCCGCCGAGGAGGCCCGAGGGGGCGCCAAGGAGGAAGGGCTGCGAGCGCACGCGGGGCGGGGTAGGGGGTGGGGGGTAGGAAGGTAGGGGCGACAACCGCCAACCGCCCGCCTTTGTGGTCCCGGCCAGGCGTCCTTACCCTGCCGACGGCCGCCCGGCTGCGGCCTGAGACGGCGGCCCCGGAGCCGAGGACCGGGGTGGGCTCGCGCTCCTCGTCGCTGGAGAAGTCCGGGGGCCCCTTGCTGTTGGCGCCGGCGGGGAGCGGCGGCCGGTTGCGCGCCGTGAGGTGCTGCAGGTAGAGCTGCACGTATACGTCTTTGCGCTGCTCCCCGACTGGGAGCGTCACATTGTTGGCGACCAACTCACTCTTCAACTTCTCTTTCGTCAGGACCGAGGGGTCTTCCAAGAACTCCGGCATCTCCGCGGCGAATCCTCTACCCCGCAGACCTCACACCCGCAGCTCACGCCGGCGCGCTCGCTCTTTGCCCGGGGGGACCGCGCTGCTGCCTCCGAGCCTCACGGCTCCCGCCCGGGAGGAGCGCCGCGGAGCAAAGCAGAAACTCACACAAACAAAGCAAAGCAAAAGCCGGACACAAAAGCCCCCTGAGCACAAGTGCGAACCAAGTGCGGCCAAGATACAAGCCTCCACCAACCCCAGCCCACACACTACACAAGCAAGGAGAGAGCAGCCTGTTTCGCCCACGCCCCAAGAACGCGCGCCGCCATTGGTCCGCGGTGGGAGGAAGCCGGGCGGTGATTGGTAGGATCCCTCGCGCGGGTTCCATTAGCCGCTGCACCGTGCGAGAGGTTGTAGAAACGCAGTTTAAAAGCCGCTGGGGCGGGAGCCTGGGTGTCTGGTCCGTTTCTATTTCCCTTTTCTCCACCCTTCCTCTAAGACGAGGGGACACCTACTACTTGTATTACTTGTATGTGCGGTTTCCTCCCCCCCTCGCCGCCCTCCTTGAGAAGAAGCTTTCCTCTCTGGGGTCGGTCGCCTTCGAACGGGCCGACTTTCACGCCAGCTGCGAGGACCCTGGGCTGGGCCTTTCTCAGTCGTAGGACACTGATTTACCGAAGAATGACCGCAACCTTTCCTTCCCCAAACACTTGCCCTGAAGGGAAAGAAAAGGAGCAAGGCGTGCTTCTCGACACTCTTCCTTGATTTGGTTTACCTGGGGGGGGGGGGGAGGGGGGAAGGGGAGGACAAGCAGTTAAATCCCTCTGCTTGCAGGTGCTTCTTTTGTTCCTGAAATTCGGGAAAAACCAGACCTCGACGACTGGGCACTGTAAAATACTCCTCAATCTGTGACAAAATTGTATCGTCAAATAGTTCATTCGTTTCTTACCCTACAGGTTGGGACGTTCCTAAATTATATCATTTTGAACATCGGGGCACAACTGACTGCATTTTTGTTGAGAGCATCTCTGTGTTAGATTCTTAAACCCATGAGAATCTTACCATAACTTAAACCTAATGTTAAATAATAAACAGGATGAAGCAAAACAGGAATGCCTTAATGGGCAACTTAAGATAACTGAGATGGTGCATACCTAGATTTCAATCATAGAAGAGCCTGGTGCCTATAATCAGGCCGGGAACCCTAATCAAGCCCATATTACTGATCCAAATTAAAAAGTATTAGGAATTTCGTAAGATTAAAATATCTTCCTGAAAGCAAATACCAGTGATGACAAATATTTGTGTTTCTTATGAATGTACATGTTTCAAGATGCCTTCTTCCGGGAAAGAAAAGAAACTGACCTTGCATTTAGGGTACTTTAATCATTTCCCCCAAATTCTGCCCTCCACACTGTTTAATAAGCTGCTTGAATTTTTAAAAAATGTTTATCTGATTTCTGCATGGTGGTTTGAGGAAATTAAAAAAAATGCCTTCATTAAAAATGTTCCATATGAGTTGTCATTATATTTTGTTCAAATTGAGGAGATGCTGTTTAATGATGGATTCTTTTCCTAGGGACAATTTTATATTTAAATTATTTTCTAAAACTCTCAGTATTCTATGTATTTCAGCAATAGTTATAAGTTAGTAATGCAAATTAAAAATTGTATTTTAAGTAGCAAATTGTTTTGTACATTTTTAGGATGCCTTGTGAAAGTTACCTCATTTTTCTCCCCACAGCTTCCCTGGGCACATAGGCAATCTTCATAGGGTGACTGAGCTGAGAGGTAAAGGACCATGATTTATTTTATTAACATATAATATATTATTTGCCCCAGGGTACATGTCTGTGAATCATCAGGCTTACACATTTCACAGCACTTACCATAGCACATACCCTCCCCAATGTCCATAACCCAGCCACACTATCCATACCCCCGCTACCTCCCAGCCACCCTTAGTTTGTTTCATGAGTTTAGGAGTCTCTTATGGTTTGTCTCCTTCCCCATCCCATCTTGTTTCATTTCTCCCCCCCCTTCCCGTGATTCCCCACCCTGCCTCTCAAATTTTTCAAATCAGAGAGATCATGTGATAATTGAAAGGACCATGATTTTGCACCATAAACTTAATTAATGCATGTGGGATCGTCCCAGTCTGCATAATCTTGTCAAGACCACAGTTGATGGGTCTAATCTACCCTATTTGGATTAGCAAATTATCCTGCTAAATTGTTAACTTGCTAGTTGAAGAATTTGGCTTCGGCCTGACTGTACTAACAGTTTTTAAGAGGTAGGTTTTGTTGCTGGATCTGAAAAGGGTCAGAGTTACCAGGGCTATATATGATCTGACCAGGTTGGGTACATAGAAGGGTCTCCTGGCTCTGACAGCTGCCCTATGGTCTGAGGATACCTGAGCAGCTTGGTCCTTGAAATGGATCCTTAGAGAAAGAGGCATCACTGATACCTGAGGATAATATTCTACCTAAATTTGATGTGAGTAAAATATAATGAAGAAGTCACAGAATCACCCAAGGATAGTGCAGTGACTTTTTCATAGGGTCCTTGCACCAGATATTTTTCCATTTTTCAGACTGTTTAATCCTTACAGACAATACTTCATCCTACTTTGTAACCAGAAGCTAAAAAAAATCACCTGTTGAGTTTCCAAGGTGTTTGGGTTTTTTTGCAAGTTGTTTTAAATAGATGCAGTATGGGGCGCCTGGGTGGCTCAGTTGGTTAAGCATCCAATTTCTGATTTCAGCTCTGGCCATGATCTCAGGGTTGTGAGATTGAGCCCCATGTGGGGGCTCTGAGCTCAGCAGGGAGTCTGCTTGTCCCTCTTCCTCTGCTTCTCCCCATCCCCACTCTCTCTCTCTCTCAAATAAATAAAATCTTTAAAATAAATAGACAAGTACTATGCCTACAGGCCAACAGTAAAGATAATATAATTCACGAAAAACTGCATTCTAGATGCTTGAAACGAATATTCCTTGAGCAAAAACATTTTCATTCCCTTTCGTTAATTACTTCTCCTTTTTCTTATCCTTAGATACTATCAACTGGAGGCTACTTGCAGATTCTACATTTCTCAGGAGACATGGATGATGTCATAAGCTGTCAGACAGATCGCCTTTCTACATCATCCACAAAGTCATGACTTACCAAATTCATACTTGCAATTGTCCTAGATGCATCCAGCTATATCCCCAGCACTATTAATTTTTAGGGATGAAGGTAATTTTTGCTTTTAACTCTGCTGTAGAGCTCCTTTTTTCCTCATATTCCGTGTACCTTAAGGAAGAGGTTGGGCTACAGAATTTGGGTGGCTTCTTTGTTCCTGATTACTACCACAAAAGTATTTCTCTTTTCCTCATTCAGAAGCATCTGCAGTTCATATCATCTGGCTAAATTAACCTTTATCATCTTTATCATTTATCAACCTTTTGGCCACTCTCCCTCAGATATTATAGGCTGTTTTTCCTTGCTCTAGTGTTTCCCGCCATCCCTGTCTATAGTCTCTGTGAATTTAAATTCTTATACATGGCCCATGCAACAGCAGCACTTGGCCTTTTATTTTTATTTCTTTATATATATATTTAAGTTTATTTATTTAAGTAATCTCTACACCCAACATGGGACTCAAACTCATGACCCCTGAGATCAAAAGTCACATGATCTTCCAACTGAGCTAGCAGGGGGAACCCTCAGTGATCAGCCTTTTAGAGTTTTAACCTCTTCATCTCCAACAACTTGTTCCTCTATTCCATATCATCCATCCATGCAAGTGGTAAGACTTTGAGCCTTGCAATCAATAACTGTTGTTTTTTTTTTAAAGATTTTATTTATTTATTTGACAGAGAGAGATCACAAGTAGGCAGAGAGGCAGGCAGAAATAGAGGGGGAAGCAGGCTCCCTGCCGAGCAGAGAGCCCGATATGGGGCTCGATCCCAGGACCCTGAGATCATGACCTGAGTGAAAGGCAGAGGCTTTAACCCACTAAATCTCAATTTCAAGCATCCCAGTTGTCAATCACTAGTCTTTTTTCCTCAGCTCATTTATTATACTCTTACTGACCTATTACCACCTCCAATCCATTAAGTCCAACACTTAAAAAAAAATCCATTACTATGCTTCTAACATCGTAAACACTTCCAACTCACCCAACTTAGATTCCTTGATTAATCCTGTAATTGCTCTTGTGCAGCCATTTTCAACTCTCTTACCCCACTGTCTCTAACTTACTTGGAGGAACCTCAAGGTAGAATCTTACTTAGTCTTGTTTTGACTGAACCCTACTGAAACAAACTTTTCCATTCCGTTGCTGGCATCCAAGTAGCAAAAATTGCTATAGAAAAATCATATGACAGGGCTGACTGGATTTAATTCATGACTTCAGACCTCATGGGAACATTTCATACTGGCTGGCAAAACTATTCATTCACTGGATTAACCATTCATACTTTGGCTTCTCTACTCAAATCTTTTACGTCCTTTTCTCCACACTTATCCCTATTTTCAGCTAGTGAACTTGCATCATACTTGAGAAACTGGAAACCATCTTCAAGGAATGTCTCAACTTCAGAAGGTCATTTCTGTGCTCATTTACTCTTGCATCTTTCTTGTTTCAATGGAAAAGTGAGAACTCCTATCAGAAAGAACTCCACCCCTTGTACTCTGGATCTCATCCTTCTCTCCTGCTCAAAGACTTAAGTCTTTGAGTCATTGCCTGTGAAATTTCTTAAATTTTTTTTTTTTTTTTTTAGTTTTAAGTAGGCTCCATGCCCAACATAGCACTCAGACTCATGACTCTGAGATCAAGAGTCATATGCTCTATTGGCGTGTGAAATTTCTTAATTGAAAAAAAAAGACATTTTATTTTGTTATATTCATACAAATAAAAATTTTAAAAAATTACCCTTTATATTGAAACAGGTTAGGTTTTATTATTTTGGTTTTAGGTTTTTTTAAAAAAAAATCTTTAAAATGTTGCAGCATTGATACCTAAAACCTTGGGAAACAGTTGAAGGATAATCTTATGTGAAGTCACAGCTTAAAAAAATAAATCAGTGCAATGACTTTGTCAGAAAACTGTTCTGAAACTTTTTTTTCCCTATAAATCACTTGGATTTATCACTTCATTTTCCTTTTTGAAGTTTTAAATGTTATTAAATGTTATTAACACACAGCTGAGTTTTTTGTTTTTCATTATTCTGTTTTGCATAGAGCTTGGTTGTGAATTTAAAGATGTCACCTCAAACAAAAGCGGATGACCAAATACTACATGGTCGTAAAATCATGTTCTTGATTTTTTTTTTTTAAGAGTATAAGTGGAGGGGCACCTGGGTGGCTCAGTGGGTTAAAGCCTCTGCCTTGGGCTCAGGTCGTGGTCTTGGGGTCCTGGGATCAAGTCCTGCGTCAGGCTCCCTGCCCGGAGGAGAGCCTGCTTCCCTCTCTCTCTCTCTGCCTGCCTCTCTGCCTACTTGTGATCTCTCTCTCTCTCTCAAATAAATAAATAAATAAAATCTTAAAAGAATATGAATGGATTTTCACAATACAGCATTAAGTAAAAAGTAAGAAAAAACAGAGAACCATATTAGAGTAAGATCTCAGTTCTGTAAAGAGTGGTGTATATGGATATTTGTTTATTTAAAAATATTTTTAAAATATAAAAATATTTTTTTTTTATTTAAAAAAAGAAAAGAGACTAAATAGATATAGACCAAAATGTTTGTAGTAATTTTGCTTAGGTGGTGGGGAACAAGTAATTTTTGTTTTCTTTCTTATTTATTCTGTAATTATCAAGATTTCTATGATGAACACATGCTTTTATAAACATAACTCCTTTTCTTTTGGAGTTAATGTGAGAAATCGGGAAATTAGTTGGCTTCTCAGAATTCAGTCTTTCAGTTTTATATTTCCAAAGCCTCCATTTTATCAGCTCATCAGTCTTAGGTAACTGATTAAAAATAATCTCAAAAGAGAAACCTAGTTTACTAACAGGTGAAATAAATGCTCAAAACATTCTGTCCTAGTGGATAAATCTTCCTGGAAGAATAAATGCCTGGACAGTTTTTAGAGGAAAAGAACAAAATCACACATCTATTAAGTGGGAATTCAAATACGGATCTGTATTTTAGAGCCTCTTTCCTGACATCATTCCTATATGATGGTTGTAGAAGTTAAAATGAAGTATTGGATTTCAAGTAGTTTCAAAGTTATAGCAATCAGCAAATGGGCTATTCTAGGAAAGTACAGATGTCCAAACTTGGAAAGAAGCTGGAACCTGTGAAGTAACAGTTTTAGAGCTACAGCAGTATAAATGATGACATGTGTGTATATATATATATGTATATATATATATATATATACTGCTTTATGACATTTTTATGTAAATCTCATTTGATTCTTTTTTTTAAAGTTTTTTTGAGTATAGTTGACACACAGCATTACATTAGCTTCACATGTACAACATAGTGACTCAACTTCTCTTATATGTTATGCTGTGCTTAACACAAGTGTAGCTAACATCCGTCACCATACAATGCTGTTATAATATTATTAACAATATTCCCTATGCTGTGCCTTATTTGATTCTCTTAGCCCTGACAGGTAAGTGGGACCTCCAGTCTGGCCTTGCTGTATAGGCCAGTGGTTCTCAAACTTTAGCTGGCATCAGAATCAGCTGGAAGGCTGGTTAAAACTCTGTTAGGCCCCATCCCAACTTTTCTGAGTCTGTAGGTATGGTGTGGGGCCTGAACATTTGCATTTCTAACTTGTTCATAGGGTACTGGTCTGGTCTGGAAACAACAGCTTTAAGCCTTTTTTTTTTTTTTTTACATTCTTTGTAAAGCCAGAGCTGACCTTGTCACAGTCTTGAATAATAACCTTACATTGCCTTTCAAATAAAATCCGAATTAGTTAGAAGGTCCTGACTAATCTGACTCCTGTTTCACCTCAATAGATTTCTCTCTTTTTCTCTCCAGCCATGCTGGAGAACTAGCAGTTCTCCAAAGAAGTTGTATTAGTTTGCTAGGGCTGCTATCACAAAATGATTAACAAGGTAATATTATGTAATATTACTTTCTTTATTAATATCACTTTTCTAAGGTAGAGCATGATCTTATACAAAGGAGATAATATGTTTGGTCCAAGCTAAGATCAAGTGAGTATTTTTACAGATATACGCTATGTGTAAAGGTTGCTAGGGGAGAAGGACATAACATCTGTTATGGCAGAATTGTGGCCCTTCACAATTCATATGTTGAAGCCCTAAGTCCCAGTACTAAATAGTTGTGGGAGTGACTATAGTTCAAAATGTGACTATAGTTGGAGATAAGTACTTTTAAGAGGTAATTAAGTTAAAATGAGGCCATTAGAGTGGTCCTAATCCAAACTGACTGGTTTCCTTATAAAAGGAAAGTTGGACGTCAGCAGGGATGTGCACATACAGAGGAATGACCATGTTAGGATACAGTGAGAAAGTGGCCACCTATAGGCCAAGGACAGGTCTCAGAAGAAACCGACCCTGCTGTCACTTGGATCTTGAACTTCTAGACTCCAGAACTATGAGAAAATAAATTTCTTGTTTAAGCCTCGCAGTCCGTGGTCTTTTGCTATGGCAGCCCTAGCAAACTAATATGAACTACTACTTTTATAATTGAAGAAATCAGACCCCAGGATATTAAGTGACAGTGCTTGACTCATGGAAGACATTCATCTATATCTACTGGATAAATAAATGCCTTAAAGTAACATAGCAAACTTTTATTTTTGAAGATCCTCCTTTATGAGGCCTTGAGCTACCCAAGCCAGAGTTAATGCCCCTATTTTAGCATCTACATACCATTCTGTTCATGTTACTTTCATGGCACTTGGCCCAACATATTACAGTACTTGGTTACTCAGTGTATCCCTCAGTGCTGAGCACAGTATTAGGCTCATCATAGTTGGTGGTTCATATCTGTTGAAATGGATGGTCTAATTTCAATCCATCCAAATAGGAGAAAGAAGAACAAACTACACAAAGTAAAAATATAATGTCCATACATACTGCTGTATTAGATTAAATCATAAGAAATTAGTGCTTGATATTTTCAAAACACTGAGCAGAAACACTCAGGGACTTTTATGGAACATGGACAATAAAGATCTAAAAATATTTCTCATCATCTTGCTATTCATTTTTTGTACAACAAATGTTTGACACATGCTTGTCAGGCACTATTCATTACTAAGAGTCCTAGAGCTCACAAAGGTGATTAAACTTTCTTTGCTCCCTATGAAAGAGATTAATTGAAAGTGATATCTGACATGTCCCCACTCATAGGAATTGGTGAAAATATAAAGGGGGCATTGATATATCACTTAGGGCCAAAGGCTTCTGGCGCGTTCTTTCAACAATTTTCCCACCTCTATTATAAAACAATTAGTAAAAACAAGGAAATGTAGTTTAAGTTACCTTGTTTGAAAACTTGGGTGACCCTTGGCAGGTCCCTATTCCTCCCACACACAGAAGAATAGGGACTGTAAAAGTGTGATACTAATCACACGTTGTAAAATTGTTTTTTGGCACACAGGCTAAGACGTGTAAACTGCCCAATATTCAAAGTTAGAAATTTTACTCTATTGTCCTTGCTTTCTTTCAAAAGGGTCTAACACTATTTTTGGGAAAACAGCTTGTACATTTCTTCCGAAGGACGGTTGGACCGATATGCCCACTAGCTCCCAGTAGTAATAGTCCACATTCTATGTATTATGCACATTAAATGACAAAAATACTCACTTTACAAATCCAAATAGCACAAAACGATCAGCGTTAAGACTCTACAATATAAACTCAGCCTTGTCTTTTCTCACCCTAAGGATTACTAGGATCACATTTGAAGATGGAAGATTTAATCTTAAAATTAAAGTCATTTAAAAAAAAACGGCGGGAATACTCTTAGATTTCAAGAAGCCAGTGTGTTTTGCTTTTTTAAAAAGAAAGGGTTTGTAAAAACCCATGACCCCGACGTGATTCGAACACGCAGCCTTCTGATCTGGAGTCAGACGCGCTACCGTTGCGCCACGAGGTCCTGCTGGGCTCTGTCTCGCGCAGTTTCTTAGGACTCAAGTAACATGGCGTTTTTTTCTGGGCACACATCTCTTAATTCTTTCCTTGCCCCTCTACCCCGTACACGTTGAAGCTGAGACTGATCACTTTACCGCCCAAGTTTTACTGATCGCCAACTCTCCACCTAACTTGGGACGGGACCAGCGGAGGCGGGAGAACTGAATTTCCCTTTCAGTCGGGTGCCCAGTGTCAAGGGAAACTGTTCCTTCCTCTTCTACAGCAATTTCCGTTCTTAGCCGCTCCTTTAGGGGCGGAAACTCCGCCTTCTCTCTCCCTTCCCCCCTTTGGGTTCCGCGCCAAGTTCATGACCTCAAGTTGGAATTTGGCGGGCGTCGCTGCGCAGGCGCACGCCTGTGCCAGCTAGCCTCTGGTAGCTAGCGAGGAAGAACGTGTGGTTCCCTTTCTCTTCCACGGACATGGAGTTTTTACTGTCAGGGTAGGCTTTTATTTCAAGATGAGCATTAAGTTTAAAAGGCACCCGTTGTAAAAGACACACTTATAAAGGATATCTGCGTATTGTATTTTCAGCAGGTTTGAAGTCACGTAGTTGAGGTATACGGAAAACAGCAATTGCATTAATAAAAGGTCGCATCTCCCCGTCGGGGAATTGAACCCCGGTCTCCCGCGTGACAGGCGGGGATACTAACCACTATACTAACGAGGAGCCATTTTCTGAGACTCTCTAAACATTCCTTCAAAAGAAGAAAAGGTTCCCTCCCCCAGCCTCATTTCCTTTCCGCTTACCACCCGGAAGTGTGAAAATGCAAACGCTTGGACCGCTCTTCCTCTCACTATCCCCTCTGGGCACTTTGACTTGTCGTTGGTGAAAAGAGTAAATTATTTAGGATAAGTGAAACAAAATGCACTTCCAGTTTGGGTAGTGATGAATTGATGAAAATTGTTTTCCGGAGCTCTTTATGCTTTCCAGGTGATTTAGGTTTCTGAAGGGAGGTTTTTAATTTAATAGTGACCAAGAGGATGTGACTTGAAGCAGAACTTTACCTTCACAAATTTTTGTTTTCATTCTGAAGTCGAAGTTCAAGGATATCATGTGGTTGCCAGATGTCCAGGGCAGTCAGGGTTGTCCCACATTACACTGCCTCTTCAAAAAATTGTAAGCTTTTGTGACACAAAGGGGCTCATGCACCGGAGCAGCTATGGCCAAATGCAATTCTGCTGGTTGATTTTTTTTTTCCCCCTGTATTTCGGTCTCTTTCCTGAGGCGTCTACAGTTTGCTTGAAAATGATAAACACGTAAGTGGCAAAATAATAATACATTTAAATAACTCAATAAGGATGTGCCGTTAATTAAACATAGGGTTAAGAAGGTGTGCTAATAGAATAATTTGTATCGTGCTCGCTTCGGCAGCACATATACTAAAAAATTGGAACGATAAAGAATAATTTGTATCATCCTTAGTTTTTTCATAAACAGGATCAAACCTGTTCCAAGGAGGACTTCCCCATAAACTTTCGGCATTATCTATAAATAAGCAAATTCGTAGAGTCACAAACTGATATGATTGAAAGTTTTCCTTGTAGAACTTGAATTTATGGAATCCATTCCTCGCAGTGTAATGAATTAACACATTTTGGCAGGGGGGAATGGGTTACATGGTGTTTTCCATCTGATGAAAGGGATTATTTAATGCAGACTTTAAAAAACGACAATTTTTGAGGCCTGTTTTGGCATATTTTTTTCACTCTTAAATACACCAAAAGCATCAGTAAAACTCCATGTCCTGTGGCCTCCTTCTATTTCTAACTCTCTAGTAACTCTTATGAAGTCCAAAGGGCACTGTAATAACTATGATGATTTCTTTTTCCTTGTAAGAGTGAAAGAATTTGTCCCAGGTGTCTCTGTTGGCAAAACTGCAGGGGAGTGGGAACCCAAATTAATTGAACAGCCCTTCTTCACCCTCCCCGACACCCACTGGCGAAGCTTGATCCTTGTCCCTTCAGAAGAGACATCATTCTCTCCAGCTAAGCTGTGGTAAAGCTATGCCAGCATTCATACATGTGTTTCTAGATTTTTTTTTCCCTCCCTAGGGAAATGAAGAAGCAGTCGGAGTCAGCAGAGATCATGGCGCAGAAAACAGCACCTGCTGCCCATTTTCCTAAAATGGAAAGGAAGAGAGGATAATTAACCTGAACAGGGTAAGGGAGCTCCGAGATTCCTCACTGTCAGCACTGGGTAAAGGCATAGGTTAAAATCTGACTGGCAGTAGAGAGGGCACAGAACTCTCTTTGGAGGTGAATAGCATGATGACAATCAATGTTATTGAAAGTTTCAAATCTTGCTCTACCTGAATAATTGGTTGTCTAGCTTATCACAGCTTGCAGAACCATTCACATTCATTTCATCTTCTCCACAGTCCTGTGAAGTTAAGAGGGCGGGTGTTTTATCCCTATTTTACAGGAGGAGAAAGAGAATCTTGCAGAGTTACACAGATGGGAAGTGGTGAGAGGCCAGGAATCACCCAAGCCTTGACTGCAAATCTTGTACAGCATTCACCCTGCTGTATAGTTCCACATATTTGTATATTAGCAAATCATGCATTATGGAGAGAAAATCTTTATTACTAGCATAAACATACTGTGTCACACTCGTTCCTGTATTAATATTTACTAGTCTCTAATTGCTTAGGCACTGTAGTTATTCATTCACTATTGAATCTACAATGTGCCAGATATTGGTTTCGACATATGGGGAGGTTTTAATGGATACGTTTTGTTCTCGTGGAGCTTATATTCTAATAGAAGGAAGGTAGACAATAAACAAGGGATATAATACATGAATATGCTAGATGGTGACAAGAATGGAAATAGAAAAAATAGCATTGTAAAGGACTTTAGAGAGTGGCAAATTAAATACAATGGTCAAATAGGCCTCATTTTAATAAGGCGGCATTTGAACAGTTTTGAAGTGAGGGGTGTGGTCATATGGGTAGCTAGAAGACTCGTGGGGCCTTCGAGGTTATTGTAAAGACTTCGACTTTTATTCTGAGGGGAAACGAGCTGCTGTAGGGTTTTGAACAGAGATGTGGATGTGACTTGGTCTAATTTATGTTTTAGAGTTTTGGGCTACTGAGTTGAGAATAGACTGTAGGGGGCCAAGAGCAGAAGCAGGGAGATCGATGAGGCCTATTGTAAAACCCACGTAGGAGGTGAGGTGGTTCAGGCCAGCCTGGCAGTTGTGGAGAATGTGAGAAGTGCTTCGATATTTTGAAGGTACAGCCTTCCTGACAGAACTCCCTGACAGCATGAATGTGAGGTGTAAGAGTAAAAGAGACATCAAAGATGCTTCCAAATTTTTTGACTTAAGCAACTGGAAGGATAAAGTTGCTATGAAGTGAAGTGGAGAAGAGTAGTGCACAACTTCAGAGGGCATCTTCGATATTGATAATCTATGTGAAGGGAGCAAGAATTCCTGTTCCCTTTAAGGCCCTTCTAGCTAGACTAAGAATCAAAGTGACATGAGACAGATTTCAGGGTTGTGAGTTTGAGCCCTATGTTGGGCTCTGTGCTGGGCATGGAGCCTGCTTAAGATTCTCTCTCTCCCTCTGCTCCTCCCCAACCTTCTTAAAAAGAGACAAAATTGACATGAGACATATTAATAGGAAAAAAATAAAATTTAATAACATACATACAGAGAATCCATACAGACATGGAAATTCCAAAGACAGGCAAAATGAGGCATATATGTCATTAGGAACTGAGAGGGGGGTAGGGGTCTTGGTCTTCAAAGGGAAGGCATGCGTTCTTCAGGCAGAATGAAAAAGAGTAAATATTTGGTAAACAAGTTTGTGCTGGGTCACTCAGAAACAATGGGACAAAGAGAGGACTTTAACCAAACAGGCCTTCCTAGGTTCTTCCCTGTCTACCATACTTGGTTCATATTGTAATGTAGTTACTTATATCTCAATTCTTTTAGGCAGTTGTGGATTGGCTCATGAGCTTTTTCTGAATCAGCTAAGTTTGGATTGCTTTTTAACTCGAAATAATATTAATGCCAATGTGGCCCATTTTGGGGCAGCATCCCCTTGGCCCCCAACAAGAGCACACTGGGGAGGAGACAGGGCACCATTCACACAGATGCTCTGTGGTTGGCCCTCCTTGGAAGTGTACAACATGGCAGCTCTGCATGCGGAGCAGTATTTGGGGGGATAATCAGCATTTCAATTTGGGATGTGTTAAGGTTGAGACATGGAGTAAGTAGTTGAACATCATGGTTGAGTACTCATTGTATAAGCCAAGCATTGTGCTCTGTGCGGAAGGTACCGGGAAGAACAAAGACCCTGATCTCAAGGAACTTTCATTTGCGCGAAGGAAACACATATCATTACTCAAAGAATAATAACCACAAAAAAGTAAAATTACAATTGTGACAGTTACTAAGAAGAAGATGCAGAAGAAAGAGCTTTCTTGGTAGGTAGATAGAGTTGTATGTGCAAAGGTTAGAGGAACTGAGGAAGTGTGGTGAGTCGACGGCTTGAAAGGGGGTGGAAGTGGGTAGTGATCCTGAGGAGGAGCATGGGAGAGATGAGGGTGAAAGGCCCACAGCAGTGCGGGGGGTGATGCAGGGTCCCTCAAGCTGTCTTAACCTTTTCTTGGCCTCTTGTTCATTTTTAAAATAAATGTGGTTTTTGTTTTTTTACTATTTTTAGGGTTTGTTGAGGCATAACTTTTTTTTTTTTTTTTAAGATTTTATTTATTCATGAGAGAGAGAGAGAGAGAGGGAGAACATAAGCAGGTAGGAGAGGGAGAAGCAGACTCCCCACTGAACGGAGCCTGACACAGGGCTTGATCCTGGGACTCCGGGATCATGACCGGACCCAAAGGCAGGCAGTTAATGGACTGAGCCACCCAGGCGCCCCTGAGGTATAATTTATATCCAGTAAAATTCATTCTTTTATAGGGGTGCTGTTATATCAATTTTGACCACGGTCAAGTTATAGACTATTTCCATCACTCCTGTCACTTCCACCACAAACTTCCCTTAAGTTCCTTTGCAGTCAATCCCTTCCTTCCAGCCCCAGGCACCACTGATATGCTTTCCATGTCCAGAATATCATATTAATGGAAAGGTACAGTTTGTAATCTTTTGAATATGGCATCTTTCAGTTAGCATGATGCTTTTCAGAATCATTCACATTGTTTCCTGTATCAATGAGATTTTTTTTTTTTCCATTGCTGATTAGTGTACCACTGTGTGGTTGTTTATCCACTTACTAGTTGATGGATATTTGAGTCGTTTCCAGTCTTTGACTATTATAAATTCAGCTATTACAAACAGTGTTGTTAAAAAGAAACAACAGACCAAAACAGAGTCACTTTTGCTACACTCCACGAAGACTTAACCTGTTTGCAGTTTCAGCCTCTCTGAGAGGAGTGAAATTTTAAACCAATCCGTCTGGAATGTCCTCATCAGGCCTTATGAGGTAATATGCATGATAAGACCACCTGCTCTGCCCCTTAAGGGGAAGGTAAACTTGCCTGAAATAATCTTTTCTTTTGCTAGCAACCTTCCTGTTTCTGCCTATAGAATTCTATTCTGTACAGTTCCTTGCAGCTCCTTTCTACTTGGAAGATTGGATGCTGCCCGATATATGAATCATGGAATAAAGCCAATTAAATCTTCTAATCTAAATCTAAATCTAAATTTACTCAGTTGAATTTTGTTTTTTAACAGTACACAGGTTTTTGTATCTTCATTTCTCTTGGGTCAGTACCTAGGAGTGGGCTAGCTGGGTCTTGGCATGAATGTGTTTGCCTTTATAAGAAACTACCAAACTAACTGGAATATTTTGCATTCCCACTGACAATACATGAGCATTCTTGCTGTTCCCTATCTTTGCTAGCACTTAATATTGTAAGTAGTTTTGTTTGAGCCATTCTAATACGTGTATAGTAGGATTGCTGTGTGGTTAATAGGTCTTTCCCTAATGATTAATGATGTTGAGCATATTTTCATGTGTTTATTTAAGCATCTTAATATTTTGCCTATTATTTTTCGATTGGGTTGTTTTCTTACTGAATTTTGAAAGTTTTTTTGTATATTCTGATTACTCATTTTTAAAAATCTGATATGTATCTTGGGATATAGTAACACATATATAATATATTTTGGGAGATACATTTTCTCTCAAGCTGTGCCTGATTTTTTTCACTCTCTTAAATAA
Source organism: Nasua narica (assembly GCA_028533885.1). NCBI lineage: Eukaryota > Metazoa > Chordata > Mammalia > Carnivora > Procyonidae > Nasua > Nasua narica. The sequence continues at coordinate 100,460,756 of CM052807.1, read as the reverse complement.
TTTTTTTATTTTTTTTAAGTTTTAACTTGTATAACTTTATTTTTTTAATTTAAATTCAATTAGCCAACATAAAGTAAGTACATCATTAGTTTCAGATGTAGAGCTCAATAATTCATCAGTTGCCTATAACACCCAGTGCTTATCACATCATGTGCCCTCCTTAATGCCCATCACCCTGTTACCTCATTCTCCTACCCACTCCCCCCAGCAGCCCTCAGTTTGTTTCCTATAGTTAAGAGTAAAGAATTTTTTATTTTATCAGAGCATAATAACCTGGTTTCTTGTGTTTCTTCCCTTTTTTCTGTATTATTTTCACTTCCTCAACTTAACCTTTGAACGCAATGTAAACAAGAGCTTGGCCCAGCTCACTATTCAACATTCTCTTTTCCCTTTCCTCCTCCTCCATAAATAAAGAAGAGTCTAAATTGTCTTAAACTCCTGGGTAGGTTTTGGATTCTATAATCATTCATTCACAGAAACATGATTTACATTTATTAAAATGCAACACTTCCTATGCATATATGAAACTAACCCTCCGTAAACATTAAAATTCAAATTCAAAGGTGAATATTTATGATTTGGGCCTGGAAGACAGACCTAGCTGGGTACAAGTTTAGATTATTAAAGGAAAAAAGTTTCTATTGAGGATGCTCATACTTCACCATTTCCCAGCCTAATTTATCTAAATAATCCAGGGTTAAAACTGAGAGGCAAACATCTTTTCCCTTCCAGTGCAATCAACACTGTAGTCTTTTCCTTCTCATTAAAAAAACCCAGAAAACAACAAACAACAACAAAAAATCCAACTTTGTTGATCTAGTCTTTATGCCAGGTGTGGAGATAGACCCTGGGGACAAAGATATGAGTAATATTCACTTCCTGCCCTTGAAAAACTCAGTTTTCACGGGAGAGGTGGACCCTCTTGCTGATAGTTTAAGTGCTGTGGTGGCAACACTATTCTTGCTTAGGAGAGCCTACCATGAATAGGCTCTTTTTAAAGTGTTTTACATAAGAAAACTAATGTTTGTTACAATCCTGTAAATTTGGTACAGTAATTCTTCCCCTTTTACAGATGATGAAACTGAGGCACAAGAAGGTTAAGGTCACAAAGAAAGATACATATAATAGTGTAAACTACTATGGAATTACAAAAAAGGAAGGACTGTGTCTGTTGGGGCAAGGGGAGGGGTGGGTTTCAAAGAAAACCACTTTCAGCCGGGTCTTTAAAAGATGATGATGAGTTCTGAAAGAGAAGGAAAAAGATTTTCCAGCACTTCTGGAAGAGGGAAGCACTAACACAAAGGCTCAGAGCTTGTGAAAGAGTATACAGGGATTTCAGAAATGCCAAGTAGAGGGCCTGCTGCTGTTGAGATAGGATTGCAGGAGGCAGGAAATGTCTTCACGGTTCATTATAATGCACAGTTGGGGATAGTTAAAAATCATAGACTTTGAGGGGCTGGCAGGAACCTTACAGATCTTTTCAACCCTTTCATTTATATAGGTAAAGAAACTGAGGCCCAGGAGGCTCCAGTGACTTCCCTAATTCTCAGGGTGGAGAATGTCACCCCTTTAACCTTTATTTGTTGCAGTCGTGCAAGGGAATCCAGGGCATCAGATCTTGGCATCCCCTTCCCTGTGGCTAACTCTTCTTGGGCTGGTCTCAGCTTCTTTTCCTTTAAGGAAGCCACCTGCTGGCATTGGCCACAAGCCTCGGGGCCATTGATTTCCTGTTCCTGATTTTTTCCTGCCTTGCAGACCACCTGCTTGCTGGTTTGCTGGTGTTAATAATGGGCTGGTTGATCTGTCTGGCTTTGGAGCAAGCACTCGCCCCACTGGGAGGACTACTGGGTTCTGTTGATCCAAGCTCTCCCCTAGCCCTTTGGGGTCAGTTCTCAGACACTGGAAGGACAAATTCATTCTGCTTATTTGGGGTGGGATGAAATAGTGTCTACTTCTTTGTCTTTACCTGTTTCCTTTTCTAAATGCAAAGAAACAGAAAAATTCTTGCCTTAAATACTCAGGTCTGGCATTGAAGTTGCCATCTTAGGAAAAAAGCTGCCTGTAACACTTTTGAAATTTCTTCTATTTGTGAGTCCTCACGTGATTAGCAAGGTTATCAGAATTTGTTGGTAAAAATGAATTTGATAATACAGTAAATGAGAACAAAACTAGCACAAATAGTATGCAGAGTACTATTTTCCTATGCATTTATAAATATTTTAAAATCTTTTTTAAAAGTTTATTTATTTAACCAATCTTTACACCCCAGGTGGGGCTCAAACTCACATCCCAGCCCCCCCAAGATCAAGAGCCTCCTGCTCCCTGGACTGAGACAGCCAGAAGCCCCTGCATTTATAAATGTTGAAAGAAGTCTGGAAAGAAATATCTGGGTGAAAGCATGTTGATAATCCCTGTTCTCTTTGCTTTTCTCTATTTCCCAAACTTTCTACCTTTGGCATATATTATTCTTGAACTCAGAAAAACAATAACTTAAAAAAAAAAGTTAGTAATACCAAGAAAAGCAAATAATGTAAATGCACACCTCTGATAGTCTTCTCTAGAACTATAGTGACTAATCTATTCTAACTGATTTTCCTTGTTAGTTGAAGATTTCATCTTGCAGTTTAAATTGTTTTACTTCCTTAAGGTAGGGAGGTGAAGGGATGAGGAAGCAAACTTCAACGTCAGTAAAACTGGGTGTGCAGCCTTTTTTCCTTGTCCCTTTGTCTTCCCGCCCCAGCATTCCCAGCCTTTTGTTGTTCTCCACAAGGATTTTGATTCAGCATTTAAAGAAAAACAAGGGCCGGCCCTCCGCGCGCCCTCTGGTGTCCCAGTGAGGTATAACTAGACATTACCCACAAAGATCCCGGCCATTTTCAAACAACACTCACCCCGCATGATGATGCCTGGAAACGAGAATGTCTGGCATTTTGGGGGAAGTAATCACACATCAGAAAGCTTGGCAGGTTTAGTCTTCGAAACTATAGGTGTGGTTATTGATTTTTTAAAAGCATTTAAAGTCAGTATCTGCATATTTAAAAGAGATCTAATAGTAAGTCAATTTTGAAAGCAGTTTACGTTTCTGGCTTCTGAACCTAAGAAAGCTAAGTTTAGTTCTATAATCATAGCAACTCAATACTTTGGAGTAATTGCCAAAACATTAGCTGAAAGAGGTCTGGATACTTAGACTTTAGCTTGATTCCTGATAATGATTTCTGCCACTTTTAGCTTTATCACTATACTACGAGAGTCGATACTGAAAGTACTTTTTTTACAGTTTGTTTATATATGTATGTATGTATGCACGTATGTAAGTAATCTCCGCACCCCACATGGGGCTCAAACTCACAACGCTCAGATCAAGAGCCACGTGCTTTTCTGAGCCAGCCAGGCACCCCTTAAGTCCTTTCCCACTGTAATTTATTTGCATTGCATTTTTCATCAAACTGTGTTTTTAAAAATTACATTTCCACTGAAAAAATAAAACAATAACAACCAGAAAACCCCACAAAGGAAACCAATATAGGCAAATAATATTTTTGGTTTAAATATTTATGAGTTGACAAGATCCCAGGCTTTAAGGTTTATTTGAATGGGTGTTGGGAAGGCAAAACTTTACCTCTGTTCTCTTAAGGATCTCCACTGGATCTGAGAGTTAATCTGACATAAAACAGATTAACAGGAGAAAAACATACAGGTTTTAAAAAATGTGTGTGGGGGGGCCCCATAGGAAAATGAAGGCTCAAAGAAGTGGCAAAACCTAAATGCTTATATACCAGTTTGAACAAAGAGCCAATTTTGGACAAGGAACCAAAATATATGGGAAGGCTAGAGGAAGATAAAAGTTATTTTAACAAGACCTGTTTTTACAGAATTCTCTCAGCCTTGACACCCTGTCTCTGGTGATAAGCATAGTTCTTTCCTTTTGGTATAAGAAGGATACCTTTCACATGGAAGTTTTATCTCCGCTTTTAGGAGGGAAAACCTGCTGCTTTCCAAATTATTTTTCCAAAATAATTCTTATGCCAGAGTGGCATATTTTGGGTGACATATTCTGCTACTTTTCATAGGTGATTCGTGCACAAAATATGAAATTCAGTAAGTACCAAAGCGTATACAGAACAAAGTCTCTCTTCCATCCCAAGTGATGTGAGGATTGGTTCAGTAGCTCCCCAAGGTCATCAAGAGCTCGGGATTCTTTTTTTTCCTCAGGTGTATTTTCTCTGCAATCCTATACAAATCGACCTTTCTTTTCATGATTGTCCCTTCATGATTACAAGCTGCAGCTCCAGACATCATGGCCACTTTTGAGGTTGGAGCATGAGATAGGAGGTGATTTGAGCAAATGCTCCTTTTGAATTTGTCCCTTTTAACAGAAGGAAAACCATTCTGGAAGCACTCTGGAGGTTGTTTTCCTATATTTATTTAGCCACTATTGGATCACAAGGAGATTGGGAAAGTGACTCTCTGGCAAAAGGAAATGAGTAGTGATTACAATATCAGTTTTCAATATTCTAGTTTTCTGTGCTATTTTTAAGAACTGAAATTTGTCAGCATAACACTGTTTTTCCTTGATTTAACAATAACGTTTTAATCACTTTTATGTCTGGAGATATGCCCAGAAAATTATATAATTGCATTAACATTTAAATCGAAGGCACATGTTTTGAAAGCATTCTGATCACATCCTTTCTCTTTTTGAAATCCTTCCAAGGCTTCTTACTGTTGATTTAATTCCATTTTTCCTCATTATTAAGGAGTATCTTTTCATATTTACGTCATTTCTCTACTTTTCTTCCAGAGTGGACTGGAGGACTCCAGGTGGAGTCATGTTAGAATGGAAGAGCATAGTTTAGAACAGCAACTGAACCAGTGGTGGTATCATCTTTATTTCAGGATTAGTAGAGATGACCATGTTTCCCAGTTTGCCTGGAACAGTCCCAGTTAGCACTTGTTGTCCCAGTGTATTTTCTTAATAGCACTCCATTCACTCTCAAAAGTGTCTTAGTTTGGATGAAAATTATATCGTTACCTCTTATTTGAAATATACATCAAAATGCTACAGTTGGCTTTTTACTCTGGAATCTCCATTAATTGGTGCAGGATTATCACGAAGACTAGGGTTTGGTCTGCTTCCTTCACTGTTGTATCCCCAGAGCCTAGAACAGTGCATAGTACACAGAAAATGCTTAAATATGAATGAATCAATAAATAGACTCATTACTGGGAGCTTGGCACATTGCCACCTGAGCAACTGGATTCTGTTAGCAGGGAATCTGGAGGAATGATTTTGGGGTCTACAACTAATGGTGCCTGCCAAAATATGCATTTTAGATTTTGATAGGTATTGTCAAATTGTTCTCCGCAGAGGTTGAGCCAGTTTATACTCCCACCAGCAATATGCGAGAGCATCTGTTTCTCTAACCTTCATCTACATGGTGTTATCAAAATTTTAATCTGACAGTCTGGTAGTTTTAATTTGCATTTCCCTTATTATGGAGAAGATTGAGCATATTTTCGTATATTTAAAAGCCATTTGAAATTTATTTTCTGGGAACTTTTGTTCATTTCCTTTGCCCATTTTCAACTAGGTTATTGGTCTTTTTGATTGATTTGTAGGAATGGAAATTGTTGTTCCTTTTTTTATGTCTTTTGAGTTTGTTTATGGTGTTTTTTTTCTAAGTAGGATTTAAAAAATGTATTTATATTTAGCTTCTTTCCTTTTATAGCTTCTATGTTTTGTATTATGCTCACAAAGGCTTTCCCTACTTCCAGATTATAAAATAATTCTTCCCTATTTTATGGCTGTACTTCCAGATTTTCAGTTTTTCATGTATAAATCTTGATCCATCTGGAATTTATTTCTGTGTAAGTTTTGAGGTATGAATTCAATCTATTATTGTTTATCAAAGATCCCACCTTCTTCCTACTAAATGGGAACCCTAAAAGGTTCCTGATTTTCAGGGACTCCATTTTTTTTTAAAGATTTTATTTTTTTAAGTAATCTCTATGTCCAATGTAGGGTTTCAACTCACAACTCTGAGATCAAGAGTTGCATGCTCTACTGACTGAGCCAGCCAGGTGCCCCAGAGACTCCATTCCTTATGACTAGTACTTTTTTTTTTTTTAAGATTTTATTTATTTATTTGACAGAGAGAGAGACTGAGAGAGGGAACACAAGCAGGAGGAGTGGGAGAGGGAAAGTAGGCTTCCCCTTGAGCAGGGAGCCTGATGTGGGGCTAGATTCCAAGACCCTGGGATCATGACCTGAGCTGAAGGCAGATGCTCACCGACTGAGCCACCCAGGCACCCTGTACTTTTAATACTCTATTAAATTCTAAAGAAAGGAAATCAAGGGCAGAGGAGTCAGGATGAAAATTTAATCTTTAGTTTCATGTCTTACACTTTGCCATTTTACAATTAATACTACCTTTTGCTAAGCACTTATGTGTTGAGTGTAATACACACAGAAGACTGTATGAAACATCTGTAGAATATAAAGAATAATGGTAGAATGACACTCGTGTATCTGTTACCCAGGTTCACAAGTGAAACATGGCCAGTAACCTGAAATTCCTTCCTATGCTGTACTTTAATCATATTCTCTGCTCACCTTCTCAAGAGGTAACCGGTATCCTGAGTTTTTGGTAGTTATTCCTTGCTTTATTTTATGCTCTACCACCTATATGTATCCTTAGATAATACATTGTTTGCCCCTGAAACCAATATTACATTCTATGTTAACTAACTAGAATTTAAATAAAATTTTGAAAAAAAAATACATTGTTCGGATCCTTGACAATTGAGTGGCAAACACAACCGTAGCTGCAAGCTCTCAAAAGACAGGTTAAACAGATCTCCAAGACAAGTTTAGCCCTAGTGTTCTTCAGAGACTCCACAAGCTCCTGGGAGGTCAGAGGTCAGGATCAAGAGTGAGTTCAGGGAAACACAGGCTATACCACAGTTGGGACACCTGGTAGAGGTGCAGTTTGTATCAGGTATTGTCCATCTGCAGAAATATAGTCGGGGTGGGTAGCTCTCTAGCTGTTGCTTTCTAGCTCTCTGTGGCCTCTCTGCTGTTCTCAAGAGGAAGTCAAAGCCAACCCCTTCTATGAGGTAAAGTAAAGTTCTTCAGCTCACCCAGACAGCAGGCCATGGTGGGTATGTTTTCTGTTGCCAAGTAACAAATGTAGAGGCTTAAAACAACACCCACTTCTTATGCCATAGTTTCTATAGGCTAGGAGTCCAGTAAATTTTAGCTGGATCTTCTGTCCAGGGTATCGCAAGGCTGAAATCAGGGTGTCGATTGGTGGTGTCTCATCTGGAGACTTGACTGGGGATAGCTTCATGTCCATACTTCTTCAGGTTATTAGCAGAATTCATTTCCTTGCAGCTCTAGGGCAAAAGTCCCTCTTGTCTTGCTGGCTATCAGCGGGGACCTCTCTCAGCTTTTAGAGGTGGTCCTCAGATCCTTCCTCAGCAGCTATCAGCGGGGACCTCTCTCAGCTTTTAGAGGTGGCCCTCAGATCCTTGCTCAGGAAGTGGCTTGCCTTAGAGTGTTGAGATGTTCACAGGCTTGCAGGTGAGGGCCTTTAAATCACCTGCTTCTCCCGGCTTCTCCCTGACCTTCACACCCTCAACCCTTGGTTGTATAAGCCTCTATTCCCTCTGCTCAGACCTTTCCTATTTATCTACGTAGAGTAACTTCTGTTTTCTTGGACAAACCCTGACTTGCATGGTTGTTTTGCTGTGTGGAAATTTTTTTTTTTTTAAAAGATTTTATTTTATTTTATTTAACAGAGAGAACACAAGCAGGCAGAGAGGCAGGCAGAGGCAGAGAGAGGAGCAGGCTCCCTGCTGAGCAAGGAGCCCGATGTGGGACTCGATCCCAGGACGCTGGGACCATGACCTGAGCCAAAGGCAGCTGCTTAACCAACTGAGCCACCTAGGCGTCCCTCTGTGTGGAAATTTGAAGCAATTTTGATTCTTCATATTTTAAAGATTTTTTATTTATTTATTTGAGAGACAGAGAAAGTGAGAGAGAGCATGAGAGAAGGTTAGAGGAAGAAGCAGACTCCCCATGGAGCCGGGAGCCCGATGTGGGACTCGATCCCGGAACTCAAGGATCATGACCTGAGCCGAAGGCAGTTGCTCAACCAACTGAGCCACCCAGGTGCCCCAGATTCTTCATATTTTATATGTGATCTCTTTCTTCACTCTGCAGGCTGGTAGAATCATCTTTCTGACCCTCAGTCAGAGGGTCTTTCTGTATGTGCTTATATATGCTATATATATGCTACAGATTTATAGATGATTATATATGCTATATATATACATATATACATATACATATTTTATACATGCTGCAGATTTTTCTCAGATGATTGGAAACCTTCACTCCTGATTAAGAGTGAGCACCAAGAGGCACTTTGCACTTTTGAGAGTGTAAATCTTGTTCACTTTGGGAACCTCACCATGTAAGTGCCCTGAGTAACCATTCTCTATTCCCATGATTCTCTTTAGTTCATTCCTTATGAGATGTTTAGAGTGTTCAGAGTGTTTCAGTTATCTGCCTAGAGGATTCAGATCTGGTTGCCAACATTTCAGGAGACAAATAAGGAAAGAGAACTGAGGGTCTCAGCATTCAGACTTCTGTGAATACAGTTATTTAATAAACCTGATTTCAGTACAGTATCTGTGATGTCACGGAACACTGAAGACTGTTGATTAGATGGCAACCAGTAGGCAAGAGCAGATTAAAAGTGTTTTGAGGACGCCAGGCTTGCTCAGTTGGTTTGGGTGTCCAACTCTTGATTTCTGCTCAGGTCATGATCTTGTGGTTGTAAGACTGAGCTTCATGTCAGGTTCTAGGGTCAGTGAGCAGTTGCTTGAGATTTTCTCCCTCTCCCTCCGCCCCTCCCCCTGCTCATTCTCTCTCTCTCTCAAGTAAATAAATAAATCTCTTTTTAAAAAGTGTTTTGAATGCTTTGCAATTATGTAACATCATTTAGGGTGCAGTGATCAATCCATCGGTAGAACAGAGGTTGAGGATAAGGATGAGATTTCATAAGAAGGAAATAACTGACCAGAATGAGCAAAAGCTTTAGTTTGGTTTTAGGAATAAAGTTAAGGCAGTGTAATACACATTTGATCAAATTCATAGGTAGAACCAAGTATATCACATTAATATTAATTGCAAAAAAGCCAAGAAAGAAAATACTTCCAAAGGGAAAAAAGTATATTTGAAGTTTTTTGGGTGTTTTGGGATTTCCACTCATGAAAGAAATGGTTCTATTGGTGAAAAAGTCAGTGGTCTGTTCTACATAGCTAGTTAGTCCCACTGCTTTTGATGAATTATTAGAGAACTCATCCACTTAGAAAAAATTGTGTGCATTTAATTTTTAATTTTTTTTAAAACTAGGCTCCACACCAATGTGGGGCTCGAACTCATGACCCTGAGATCAAGAGTTGTATCCTCTACTGACTGGGCCAGCCAGAAGCCCCAAAAGCTGTGTGCATTTAAAATAAACGATTAATAATAAAACTGAATGTAGCTTGTGAAAAACAAAACAAACAGGTATATATATAGTTCCTTTTGAAATAGTTGTTGAGTTCTGAAGGTATTGTGCCAGTTGGGTTCTTAGTCCCATGTAGTAGAGCTTAGTAGCTAGTTTAGCAGAAACAATTTATTGAGGTTTAACTGACAGCTCAGAGAAACTCTGAGAGGGTCAGAATCAGGCTTGGGGCCTCACAGCCAGAAACAAATGACACGGTAGCCACACTGAAGGCCCTGTTCAAGTGCTGTCTACTGCTGTCCTTGGTGAAGACCTCCCCTGGAACATCTATCCCTGCTGCCTCCAGAGGTTGGCGACTCTTCCTGTACCTTTCCCAGAAGTATGGACTCAGTACACTGACTGTTGTCTCCTCTGGTTCTGCAAGTTGAATTTTAATCAGGATGCATCTGATGAGTAAAGCCTTGCCTAGCTGCAAGAGAGGCTGAGAAAGCAAGTCTCTGATTTCTGTCTTTTTTTTTTTTTTAAGATTTTATTTATTTATTTGACAGAGAGTGAGAGACCACAAGTAGACAGAGAGGCAGGCAGAGAGAGAGGGAAGCAGGTTCCCTGCTGAACAGAGAGCCTGATGCGGGGGCTCGATCCCAGGACTCTGAGATCATGACCTGAGCTGAAGGCGGAGGCCTTAACCCACCGAGACACCCAGGTACTCCCGCTGATTTCTGTCTTTGAGAGTGCCACTCATCATGTGAGAAATTCTCCAAACAGGAAGAATGTACAATAGATGCTGGGCCACCACGAAAAGGGCACATGCTAAGTGGAAAGGGAACCAAAGGGGCCAAGAACACGGATTTTGGAGTCAGATGGGCCTTAGTTCAAGACCAGCTCCACAGCTTCCCTGGAGTCACTCTACGTCAGCCTTTCAAGCCTGTTTCCTCGTCTGTAAGTTACAGATAATGAGTCAAGATACACTTGATCTTTGCCAAAAGGCCGAGAAGCGATATAAGAGTCGAGATACTGCAGAGGTGCTATTAATATTAAACATGGTAAAGCATTTAACCTACTGAACACTCTCTGATTATAAGTTCATAATATTATCCTTGATGTTGTTGATATTATAGTTGATATAATGACAATCAAAGCTGAGGATATAAAATTGAAATTTTATAGAAACCATTTAATGGTTTATGTCCCAGGAGTTATTTTAGTGTTGAATTCAGATCCCCCTTTTCTGGGTAGAAAAACCCCCAAAAAATAAAAAAAAAGGGGTTAGTACCAATATCCTGATAAATTATAAATGCCTCTGTCATACTCACTGTCTCCCCATATATTCTCCTTACTTTATTTGTCCACCATTACATCACAGAATGGCAGTAATAAGTCAACATATGCTCTATAAAAATCAAAAATAGAATAAGAACAACTCAGAGCACGTTGGTGTTGATAATGTTATTTTTGGTGTTTCTTGGTGGAGCGGGTCTTTTATATGTGTATGTGCTGAAAGACTGGTTTGATAAAGATTTTGGTTGAGAAAAGAATATGAACTATGTAAATATAACTATATAAACACCACATGAAATAGAAGATGAGGGGCTACATTGCCAGAGTATAGCATCACAAAAAAGAACTAGGAAGGAGGCAGTGGGATCTTCTCCATGACCATATTTCACTGAAACCCTCCCCCGTTTTTAGGGGAATGGTGTGAAAAGATGGTCTATTATGGTATATAAGCTTTCCTGCAAATGCTACATGGCTAACTCTTGTATGGAGTGGGCAGAGCATGGTGTTCTGGAGTTGAGGGTTGGCATTTAAATCTCGGCTCTGCCATATATTAGCTGATTAAGTGTTTTGAGCCTCAGATTTATTATCTGTAGCATGAAGATAAAATACTTTTCTTACAGACTTCTGGCGAATTAAATGAAGTGTTTAGTATGTCTGGTGTTTTGTGAAGTGTCTGACACATGCATTGGCCACACGTGATGAAGCCACACATTGACAGGGGGGAAAGTTGGCAGAGAGAATCCAAAATAAATTTAAATCAGGGCTTGACTCTCATTGTACTGCATTAGATGTTTATAGAGAATTTGCTTTTTTAGTTAGTTTTTAGACTGGCAACATGAGTTTTCCCTGAGTCTTAGTCTGTCCAGGCTGCTACAGGAGAATACCATGGACTGGGGGCTTACACACAATAGAAATCTATTTTGCAGAGTCATGGAGGCTGGGAAGTCTAAGGTCAAGATTATGGCAGATCGTGGTCTGGTGGGAGCTTTGTTACTGGCTCATAGATGGTTGTCTTCTCCCCATGCCTTCCCACGGTGGAAGGGATAAGGGTGCACTTGGGCCTCTTTCATAAGGGCATTCCCCTCATGACCTAATCCCCTCCAAAATGCCCTACCTCTTAATACCATCACAGCGGGGGGATAAGATTTAATATATGAATTTTGGCTGGGATACATGCCATCTGTAGCACCTTAGATACTGTGGTCTGGTTTTCAATCACCACAGAACTAACCACCGTAAAATTAGCGGTTTAAAAGAACAATTTTATTATGCTTCCAGATTTTGTGGATTGGGAATCCAATGGGGGGCTGTGGAGATTGCTTGCCTCTTCTCCACAATATCTGGTGCCTCAGATGGGAAGACTTGAGTAGCAAAGGATGATTTAGAAGGTGAGGGGCTGGAATCATCTGGAGACTTTTTACTTACATGACTGGTGCCTGGGCAGCTGGGACATCTTGAAGGCTGGGCTTGACTGGGGCTGTTACGTGGAGCACCTACATTTGGCCTCCCCGTGGGGCTTGGGTTTGTTACAGTTGGTTCCAAGAGAGAGCATTCAGACAGCCAGTAGTGTAAGGGTACCAGGGGAAGCTGCATGGCCTTTTCTGGCCTTGTGTCAGAAGTCACAAAGCAGTCACTTTTGCTACATTTTTTTTGGTATAAGCGAGTCACCAAGGCTAGTCCAGAAGGGATTAGTCTGCACTTCCATTTTTTTTAAAAGATTTTATTTATTTATTTGACAGAGAGATCACAAGCGGGGGAGGGGGCGGCAAGCAGGCCCCCTGCTGAGCAGAGAGCCCGATGTGGGGCTCGATGTGGGGCTCGATCCCAGGACCCTGAGATCATGACCTGAGCTGAAGGCAGAGGCTTTAACCCACTGAGCCACCCAGGCGCCCCTAATCTGCACTTCCTGATGGCAGAGGGCCAGGTCCCATTGCAGAAGAGCATGTTGGATAGGAAACGTTGTTGGAAAATGCAGTCTCCCAGAGCCTGGAAGGGTGCAGTGGATTGAGCACATTTCAGCCTGACATTGAAAGTTTGGTTCGTGTAAAGAAGTTTCAGGTATGTTATCAACAGAAAAAAGAGGATTATAGAATAGCATGTACACTATTATTTCATTTACAAAAAAATATTTAAAGCTGTATCTCTCTACATATATGCATGTATAAGTGCGTGTATGTGTGTGTGTGTGTGTGTGTAGGGGGTATGATCTATCAAGGTCACAAAAAATAGAGTGTGCTAGAAATGTGACTTAGTTTTATTCTCAAACTCAATTTATGACTACAATCCCCAATTCTCACTCCTAGTATCTAGGCCCTGCCCATTCTTCCTGATCTAGAAAATGGTACTTAGCTCCTTCCAAGAAACACACTGGCCTCAGTGGTTTAGCAGTCATTCGGTCTCTAAGTCCTAATATATGCTTGTTTCCTCTCTGTGTTCCTCTTCTCCCCCTGGAGTTGATGCTAAGCCCTAGGGAGAGTTAAGAGATAAACTGAGGAGGAGCGCCTGGGTGGCTCAGTGGGTTAAAGCCTCTGCCTTCAGCTCAGGTCATGATCTCAGGGTCCTGGGATCGAGCCCGTATTGGGCTCTCAGTTCAGCAGGGAGCCTGCTTCCCCCTCTCTGCCTGCTTGTGATCTCTCTCTCTCTGTCAAATAAATAAATAAAGTCTTTTTAAAAAAAGAGATAAACTGAGGCATATTAAACATTTTAGGAGTTTATTTGGACAAAAATTGATTCTAATGGGGGCTGTGCCAAACCAGAAGAGGCTAGGAGCATTCTGTGGACAGGAATCAGTGGGAAAACATCTAGAGAAGGCATAGAAGCAAAGAAAGGAAGTTATCTGACTGGCTACAGCTTAAAGCCTAGATGGACATTTGTGTTGATCATCCTTAGCATTTTGATTTTGTAAATTTGGGACATTTTCAGGCTTAGATATTGGTTTGCTTATGTAGGCTCATCATGGCTTTAAAGCCACATAGGTCTAGTGGCCTCCTTGTTTCATCAACTTAACAGAAGCTTATGTAAATGCCACTCTGGTAATAGGGCAAAAGGGGTGCCCACTTTTTATCCTGTGCACAACATCAGATGTCTCCCTACCCACCTGTCAGATATAAGGCACTGGCTTGGCTCCAACTTGTTTCCACTCTTTGGAGGTGGGGACACATCCTCAACATTCTGCATCTACAGCAAGTCTGTGTCCTACCTTTCATTGTAGTGATTTCTTGTCTGGGCTGAAGGATGATGTTATGGTCCAGGCAGTTCCTTTCCTTGCTTAGCTGACTTCTGAGCACCATTTGGGCTCTGGGGAGCTTCTGGACGAGCTTGCAGGGCAATCTGGGAACCATGGAGATCCAGGGGTCACTAGGGTCTTTCAATATGGAAATGTGCCTCTCTTCTGCTCTATCATTGCTGCTCCATGAGGCTGTTAGGAGCCTCTGTACCCTCTCAGCTTACGCTCGACTTACAGATCTCTATTCTTGGCTCCCCAAAGATTAAAGGGGTTCTTAAATTTCTACCCATTCTGAAACTCTACTTCAAAGACACTTGTATATGCCAGGAATGCTTTTGATTGCAAGAAACTGATAATCTAACTAACACCAATTTAATAAGGATTTATTTTTTCTCATAAGCTTCAGTGGTGCAGTGACTCCATGATGTCATTCATGTTTTAGGGCACCACTGTCTGGTAGAAATATAACATGAATCACATACGTAATTTAAACATTTGTAGTAGCAATATTAAAAAAGTAAATAGATAAAATTAATTTTATTAATATATATAATTGAACCCAATACATTCCCAATAATGTTCTTTCAATACGCAATTAGAAATAAAATTATTTCAGAGATATTTTACATTTTGGGGAGTCCTAATTCTTCAAAATTTGATGTGGATTTTATGCTTATGGCACATCTTCATTTGAACTGGTTGCATTTCAATTGCTAAATAGCCTCATGAAGCTAGCAGCTACTGTATTGGACAGATAGATCTAAGGCTTTTATCTTTTTGTTTGCTATCCTATCTTAGCCTGTTAACTTGCTGCCTCATGGTAGCCAATTTGCTATTGCATACTGGGTATCAGTACTGCATTTAAGGAAGGAAGAAGGAAGAGATGGTGTCTATATAAAAAAAGTAAATTATTTTCTAGAACTTTCTAGCAGACTTTTGCTTACATGTAGTAGGCTAGTATTATGTCATATGGCCATACTTTACTGTAAGAAGAAGGCTGGGAAAATGGCACCTGAACAAATTTGAGGTTGTATAAGTAAGAAAGAGAGTGGAGGTTGGATACTGGGTCACAGTGAGCAGAGTCTGTTTGCAGGGCTCAATGCACACTTTACACTCTGTGCTTGACCTTGCTTCCTCTTTTGACTTTCCTCACATTTTCCAGCTCAGAGGGTCTTAGCTAGTCAGGGAATGTGTGGTAGAGTAGGGGAGGGGCCAGTGAAAACTGTTTTCAAGTATTTGCATATCCTTTCCAGTAGGTTCTATTTTACACTGCAATATGGCTTTTGGTATTAAAAGGAAAAAAATATATATGGTGTGTTCTTTTTAGTACCTCTGCTAAAAATCTCTGAAGCACTGGATGCCTCCCCATCTAGCTGAAGGTGGGGAGCAACAAACAGAAAGCAAAACAATTAATACTTGAGAAATTGTCCTCTTACATATATATAGGAAAGAGAATGATGCACATCTGGATGGTGAGAAAAGTCATGGGTTTTTTCCTCTCATTTTCTTTTAAAAAATATTTTATTTATTTGTTTGAGGGGAGAGAGAGAACACAACCAGGGAGAAGAGGCAGAGGGAAAGGGGAAACAGATCCCCCGCTGAGCAAAGAGCATGATAAGGGGCTGGATCCCAGGACCCTGTGATCAAGGCCTGAGCCGAAGCCAGAACGCTTAACTGACTGAGCCACCCAGATGCCCTCTCATTTTCTTTTTATCTGAGTTTCTAAGTTTTATATTATAAACTATAATTCTAAGATTAAATTTATTGATCCATGTAATCCACATGTGGAAAATCAAGGTTTAAAAAAATATCAAGTAGGGGTGAGTGGGTGGTTCAGTTAGGTGTCTGACTTTTGGTTTTGGCTCAGGTCATGATTTCGGGGTTGTGAGATTGAGCCCCACATTGTTGGGCTCTCTGCTCAGCGGGGAGTCTGCTCAAGATTCTCTTTGTCTCCTTCTGTCTCCCCCACGTGCCACCCTTACACCCTGTGCTCTCTCTCTCTAAAAAAAAAAAAAGCAAAAAAACCTTTAAAAAAGTAATCCCATGCTATAATTTTAATTACTATGATACAATTGCACTCAAATATTAGTATATATTGCCAATAGGATATTTAGGGAATTTATTTATGTACTTATTATTATTTAAAGATTTTATTTATTTATTTGTTAGAGAGAGAGAGTGCACAAGCAGGGGGAGTGGCAGGCAGAGGGAGATGCAGGTTCCCCACTGATCAAGGAGCCCGATGTGGGACTGGATCCTAACACCTGGGGTCATGGCCTGAGCCAAAGGCAGATGCTTAACTGACTGAGCCACACAGGTGTCCCTATCTATTATTATTTTTAATAGACTTTATTTCTTAAAGCAGGTTTGGGTTCATAGCAAAATTGAGTGGAAAGTACAGAGAATACATAAATCTTTGCCTTCCCCTGTCCCCCCTCCTCCTTCACATGCACAGTCTTCCCCACTATCATGACCTAGCACCAGAGTGGTACATCTGTTACAGCTGATGAGCCTGCATGGACACATCATGATCGTCCCAAGTCAATGGTTTGCATTAGTCTTACTCTTGGTAACCTTAGGGTTGCATTCTCTATGGTCGGATAAATGTAATGATATGTACCCACCATTATAGCACCATACAGAATAGTTTCACGGTAGGGAGTGTATTTAAAAGAGTAGAATTAGAAACCACTTGAGTCTCTGATTAATTTTATCAGAGGCTGATTAAGTCATTGGAGGAAGAGTACATGCTGGTTTAATTCAGAGGCAGCCCCTGGTTTAGAGTAGCTTCAGTTGGTGGATTTTAACTTGCCAGCTCCTGAGTCATTCCAGGTCAGAAGAAATCCTAGGTGACTGGCCTGGAGCAGTTGGTTTGCTCTGGGCTAGAAGTTTGGATCCTAGTCCATATGACAAATCTGGTTCAGGCTGACTTAGTGTGTATGAGGGAGGCGAGATCTGGGGCCTGAGGGAGGTGCTGTTTTTCTTGGAAGATCTCAGATCTCATGGCAGTTTTTTTTTTTTTTTAAGATTTTATTTATTTATCTGATAGAAAGGAGAGAGATCACAAGTAGGCAGAGAGGCAGGCAGAGAGAGAGAGGGAAGCAGGCTCCCCGTTGAGCAGATAGCCCTATGCGGGTCTCGATCCCAGGATGTTGAGATCATGACCTGAGCTGAAGGCAGAGGCTTTAATCCACTGAGCCACCCAGGCGCCCCTCATGTCAGTTGTTGAACCAGAGCATGTTCTTGTTGCCAGACTGACATGCCTGTCCAGCATCATCTATGAGGGCATGCTTGGGATTCCTGGACAACCAAATGGAAAGAGAAAATGAAGATTCTCCTGGTGCTGGCAACCTCCTTGAAAATAAATGAGATTATTAGGAGAGCTCTGGAAAGAAGAATGTGTGTGTGTGTGTGTGCGCGCACGCACGCACGTATTTGTGGTTTTGATTTTGTGTTTTAAACTAAGTTGTAACACTTGGAAAGCTAAAATAAAGGGAGGCTCAGAGGAAGCTTCCAGACTGCTGAAATCAGTACAATGCTAGGATTTAAGCCCTAGAAATAATCTGAGAGCCGAACCTTTTACAGAGGAAAAACAGGTGATTTGTTTTACTTAAACAGACCTATTGATTCCATACATTTTTTCCTAGGAACTTAAGACCTGAAAAACAAAACAAAACCTAAATAACATTTTAATTTCCAAAGGTTTATGTTCATTGATTGTTTTTTAAGTTTCAATAATGAGAAAGGTAGAAAAATTTTTATTCTCATAAAAATTAATTGCAAAAAATTATATTAAAATAATTTATTTGCAGTTTGTTAATATTTTTCTCATAGTAAATTCCTGAAAATGTGAAAACAACCCAATTTTTATTGTCTCAGTAATAAAGGAATAGTATTCTGAATAAGTGCTGAATTTTTACAGAATTATTTTTTATAATTTTTTATTAACATATAATGTATTATTTGCCCCAGGGTACATGTCTGTGAATCATCAGGCTTACACCTTTCACAGCATTTGCCGTAGAACATACCTTCCCCAATGTCCATAACCCTACCCCCCCACCTCCCAGCAACCCTTAGTTTGTTTCGTGAGTTTAGGAATCTCTTATGGTTTGTCTCCTTCCCCATTCCATCTTGTTTCATTTCTCTTCCCCACTCCCCACGACCCCCTGCCCTGCGTCTCAAATTCTTCGTATCAGAGAGATCATGTGATCATTGTCTTTCTCTGACTGACTTATTTCGCTTAGCGTAATACCCTCTAGTTCCATCCACGTCGTTGCAAATGGCAAGATTTCGTTTCTCTTGATGGCTGCATAGTATTCCATTGTATATATATACCACTCTTCTTTATCCATTCATCTGTTGATGGACATCTAGGTTCTTTCCGTACTTTAGCTATTG
>CM052807.1:100420909-100441836 GCA_028533885.1 Nasua narica | reverse complement strand
AACTCATCTTCTCGTTGTAGCGTACAATTTTTATGGGCAGTTAGATTGAAATATATGTATATGTCCTTTTTTCTTTTTGGTGTTCTAGCTTGGGTTTGAAAACTTCTTATTTTTCTTTTATATTGATTTAGCTTTCTCTCTAGGGCCTTTCCCTTTCTCCTAAGGAGTTCTCTTTCTTCCTCTAGGGTCTTACCTGGTCAACTACTGTTCTTTTATTTTTCGGTTTTCCCCACTCTGTTCTCACTCTGCTAGGAAAACTGAAGCATGTCCTTTAAAATCAATGCATTTCTTCTCTATTTTCTGGGCAAAACTGATTCTCAGAGGCAGTGTGCCAGACAGGGGCCTTTAAACCTTTTTTCATTTTATAATTTAATTAGAAAAATGAAAACATGGAGCACTGGGTGTGGTGCATGAACAATTAATCTTGTAACACTGAAAAAATAAAATAAAAGTATTTGGGGAAAAAAAGAAAAAAAAGATGAAAAGCAATTGTGGTAAAATATATGTAAAATTAACTGTCTTAACCATTTTTAAGTGTATAGTTCCAAATGTAAAGTGTATCAACATTGTTGTATTTAGATTATTTTTAACCTTCAGTTTACAATTTTGTTGTTTGTCTTCCTTATACCAAGAAGATGACATATACCCTATAGAATGAATACTATGTTCTTCTCTTAATTTTTATTATGAAAATTTTTAGATATAAAGAAAAGTTGAGAGAAGTATGATGAACACTCATATGCCTACATTCAACAATATTATTTAATTGTACTATTTTATCTGTATTTATATGCATAAATATGTATTTATGTATTTTTGTGTTTATGAATGCATATATGTATGTATATGAAAAAAATAAATACTTTTGCATACTGCTTGAAAGCAAATTATGGAAATCGGGACACTTTGTCCAATATTTTTCATCAATATCACATAAAAATAAGGATAATCTCTTACAGAACCACAATAGCCTTATCACACCAAAGAAAAGGAACAAATTTCTTAATTTCTTCTAATATTCAGTGCATATTCAGATTTTCCCCAAAATGTCTTTTATAGTTTTTTTTTAAGTTGATTTTGAGAACCATCAAAGTTCATGCACTACATTCCAATTCTTTTTTTTTCTACTAAGATACTTCTCATTTGTGTTCGAAGCCAAAATTTGAGTCTCTAAAATAAAAAAGCCATGGTGAACTTATGTAAATTAACATATTACAGTGGACAAGCCACATGATTTCAAGAGATTTATTTATTTACTTGAAAAATTTTTTAAAAAGATTTTGCCTATTTGAGAGACAAAGAGTGAGTGTGTGAGAGGGAGCACAAGCAGGGGGAATGGCAGGCAGAGGGAGAGGGAGGAGCCGACTCCCCACTGAACAGGGACCCTGAGATCATGACCCAAGCCAAAGGCAGATGCTTAACCAACTGAGCCACCCAGGCGCCTGGATTTCAAGAGATTTATACTCAGTTCTTTCTTTGGTCCTAGAACTGTTGAAGATCAGGACAAGATGGGGAGGAATAAAACCTGGGTCTGCTGAACTATTGCCAGATGTTAATGCCCAGATGCTGCAATTAATGGGCCAGTTCTCTGTGGTCTATGTGCACTTCACTGTCTTTTGTAATTTTAAAGATTTTATTTATTTATTTGACAGAGCGAAAGAGATCACAAGTAGGCAGAGAGGCAGGCGGGGGTGGGGTGGGGTGGGAAGCAGGCTCCCCGCTGAGCAGAGAGCCTGATGTGGGGCACGATCCCAGGACCCTGAGATCATAACTTGAGCCAAAGGCAGAGGCTTTAACACACTGAGCCACCCAGGCACCCCTGTCTTTTGTAATTTTAAGCCCTAGTCTACTGTCCTAAGAAATAGGTTATAGGGAGCAAACATTATTCCACCATTACCTAATAATCTTATACAATGAAATTTGGTTAAGTCTTATAGGTATGAAAATACTTTTTTCTGCAAAGCTAATGTTCGATTCAGTCAATCTTCTTGGCTCTAAGTCTGCCAGAAAAAATGTCTTTCTAACTAACTTACAGTAAAAATTGCTTTGTGTCTGTAAATATCAGCCAAAATGTAATGTGTTATAGCCTACAATGGTCAACAGTCATAAAAGTATTGAAGTCAAAGGCCTCAAATCTTCCTTCATCTTCCATGTGTTATTTCAGTAGTCCTCATCTAGTGTGGTATTAATCTTATAAGATTTCCTGATCAATATGGCTATATATCAGGCTGGCATTGGAGTGATGATTAATTCCACCTCCTCCCTTACTCCTTTCAGAACCATTTGAGAAGTAGATTCAGGGGTCATTCAGAAGATGGACCTACCGGTCCTATTATTGTAAAGTGGATTGGAAAATGCAGCTTGATCCACCATTGGGCTTCCTCCCCCCAAGTTCTAGACTTTGGGTTAACTCACCTGAGGGAGAGTTTAAGTGTTTAGAGAGCAAACTCTCATACCTAGAATTGCTGCCTCATGCTCTGTGAGCCCCTAGAGTGTGAGCAGAAAAAGGAAAAGCCTGTATGTTGGGTACTTTTTTTTCCCTAAAATTGAAAATTAATATAAATAGAGTAAAATTAATAATTTTAATGTGTAGTTGGATAAGATTGGATAAATATATAGAATCATATAACCACCATCAAAATCAAGATATAGACTATTTCCTTTATCTCAGGAGTTTCCCTCCTATGCTTTTGTAGTCAATCTCTCATTTCCATCCTTACCTGCAAACTTGGGCAATCCTGATCAGATTTCTGTCTCTATAGTTTTGATTCTAGAATATTTTATAAATGGAATTGTACAGTATATAGCATCCACGTTGTTGTATGTACTAGTAGTTTGTTTCTTCTTATTGCTGAATTGTATTACCTTGCATGGCTCACAGTTATTTATGCATTCACCAGTTGTTGGACATTTGGGTTTCTAGTTTGGGGCTGTTATGAATAATTCTCCTGTAAACACTTTTCCACAATTATTTCTGTGGACTTACATTTGCATTCTCTTGAGTAAATTTCCAGGAGCGTGATTGTTGGATTGCATAGTAAGTATATGTTTGACTTTGTGAGAAATGGTATACACTTTTTAAAACATTAATTCCTCCCAACAGAGGGACATGAAGCAATGCGTGTTATACTCTAAACACAAGGCAGGTAAATTTCTCACTTGGGGATGAGTAAGTGGGGTATGAGGAGAAAGGGTAGAAATATGACTTTATTGCAGTGACTTATACCCCTGGATGATCATTAGAATTTCATAGGAAGCTTTTATAAAGTTCGATGCTAGTTCCCAACCCCTCCCTCAGAAGTAATAGGTTTTTGGTGAAACCTTATATATATATATATTTTTAAAAGATTTTCTTTATTTATCTGAGAGAGAGCGAGAGAGCAAGGGAGAGCATGAAAGGTGAGGTCAGAGGGAGAAGCAGACTCCCCATGGAGCTGGGAGCCCGATGTGGGACTTGATCCCGGGACTCTGGGACCATGACCTAAGCCAAAGGCAGTCGCTCAACCAACTGAGCCACCCAGGTGCCCCGAAACCTTATATTTTTTAAAGAACCCTAGATGATTCTAATAAATAGCAAAGGTTGAGAACTACTCTTTTAGTTGAAATTCCCTGGTAGAAACATGGCGCTCGTGAAACGAACCCAGGTGCTTAATAACCAAGGGGTCTTTCCTTGATGAGAAAGAATCAGTAATATGATAAAATTAGTGGTAACATGATATTGTATGAAATAGTGTGAAACTAATAACATATGGGATCTAAATATATTTAAAAAATGTAATGTCTTGCAGGAATTTAAAGAAAATATATGCAAGTAAGAGAATTGTAATTCTGAATTACTTAGGCTACTTTATTTTTATTTTTTTATTTTTAAAGTTAAAAAATTAAAAAAATTAACATATAATGTATTGTTTGTTTCAGGGGTACAGGTCTGTGATTCATCAGTCTTACACAATACCCAGCGCTCACCACAACACATACCCTACCCAATGTCCATCAGCTAACTACCCCATTGACCCACCCCTCTCCCCTCCAACAACCCTCAGTTTGTTTCCTAAGATTAAGAGTCTCTTATGGTTTGTCTCCCTCTCTGGTTTTGTCTTGTTTCATTTTTTTCCTTTCTTCCCCTATGATCCTCTGCTTGTTTCTTAAATTCTGCATATCAGTGAGATCATATGATAATTGTCTTTCTCTGATTGACTTATTTCATTTAGCTTAATACCCTCTAGTTCCATCTATGTTGTTGCAAATGGCAGGATTTCATATTTTCATGGCTGCATAATATTCCAGTGTGTGTGTGTGTGTGTGTGTGTGTGTGTGTGTGTGTGTGTATACCACATCTTCTTTATCCATTCATCTCTCATGGACATCTGGGCTCTTTCCATAGTTTGGCTATTGTGGACATTGCTGCTATAAACATTGGTTGCAGGTGCCCCTTTGGATCACTACATTTGTATCTTTGGGGTAAATACTCAGTAATGCAATTGCTGGATCATAGGGTAGCTATATTTCCAACTTTTTTTTTTTTAAAGATTTTATTTATTTATTTATTATTAGGAAAGAGAGAGAGTGAGAGAGAGCATGAGAAGGGAGAAGGTCAGAGTGAGAAGCGGACTCCCCATCGAGCTGGGAGCCCGATGTGGGACTCGATCCCGGGACTCCAGGATCATGACCTGAGCTGAAGGCAGTCACTCAACCAACTGCGCCACCCAGGGGCCCTTATTTCCAACTTTTTGAGGTACTTCCATACTATTTTCCAGAGTGGCTGTACCAGCTTACATTCCCACCAACAGTGCAGGAGGGTTCCCCTTTCTCTGCAACCTTGCCATCATCTGTCATTTCCTAACTTGTTAATTTTAGCCTTTCTGACTGGTGTGAGGTGGTATCTCATTGTGGTTTTGATTTATATTTCCCTGATTCCAGGTGATGTTGAGCATTTTTTCATGTGTCTGTTGGCCATTTGGGTGTTTTCTTTGTAGAAATGTCTGTTCATGTGTTCTGCCAATTTCTCGATTGGGTTATTTTTTCTTTGGGTTGAGTTTGATGAGTTCTTTATAGATTTTGGATACTAGCCCTTTGTCTGATATGTCATTTGCAAATATCTTCTCCCATTCTGTTGGTTGTCTTTTGGTATTGCTGACTGTTTCCTTTGCTGTGCAAAAGGTTTTTAGCTCAATGAAGTCCCAATAGTTCATTTTTGCCTTTGTTTCCCTTGCCTTTGGAAACATGTCTAGGAAGAAGTTACTGTGGCTGAGGTTGGTAAAGGTTGCTGCCTGTGTTCTCGTCGAGGATTTTGATGGATTCCTTTCTCACATTGAGGTCTTTCATCCATTTTGAGTCTATTTTTGTGTGTGGTGTGAGGAAATGGTCCAGTTTCATTCTTTTGCATGTGGCTGTCCAGTTTTCCCAACATCATTTATTGAAGAGACTGCTTTTTTTCCATTGGACATTCTTTCTGTTTTGTCAAAGATTAATTGACCATATAGTAGAGGGTCTGATTCTGGGTTCTCTATTCTGTTCCACTGATCTGTGAATCTGTTTTTGTGCTAGTACCATACTGTCTTGATGATGACAGCTTTGTAATAGAGCTTAATACTTAAGCTACTTTAAAAATCTAATTCAAAACGCTTTGAGTTCTCATATAAAAACCTCAGCTCTACTACTTCTTTCCAATACTAAATAATTAAGGACATTTGCAAAGTTATTTTTGGCTAACTCTGCTGAGTCTCTCAAGGATGTTACCTCTCCTGATTTGTTGAATATATTTTGTTAGGATTAAGATGATTCAGTTTTAGATGGCATAATTTCCTTGAGAAATTCTAAGCTAATTTTATATCATGATTCACAAAACAAACTATGGTTTAGTACTTTTGATTTGATTTGAAAGGAATTCCTTTAAAAGCAGCTGTATATATTATTGGACCCATTAACTTCTTATTGTATATCATGCTCTTTGGACTTCATTCAGAATGTCAACTTCTTCACTCTAAAAAGTGATGAATTGCCAAGTAAAGTGTTGATGTTTCAAGAAAAATATCTCTTCTTGTCACAGATGTCTCTCTCGTTGTGTTTAGAAGTAAAATATAGACTGGCTACTTTAGGTTGAGAATTTCCAAAAGCAAGATGAAATAAATTGACGGATGATAAAAAAAAAATGAAGACCCTCACTGGGCACAGGAAGCTTCTGTTGGGCTGGTCTGGAACGTGACATTCTGCGGACAAATTAATAGATTGCATCTTTTTACATGGAGCATTTACAGTGTAAACTAAGGATTACTTATGACTGTTTTGAACTGCCAGTACTGCAGAAAATGTCAACAAGAAAGAGGAAAGAAAAAAGGAAGGGTCTTTATCATTATTATTAGCTTATTGATTAAGAAAGAATTTAACTATACAAACATTGTTATAGCAACATCAATAAAAAAATAAAAGAAAAAAATCTCAGTGCTCTCAAATTCCTGCTACTTGAAAATCAATCTGTTCTCATTTTTCATTTTTTAGAAATCTTTTGTTCCATATAGTAGGCAGAACATTGTTTATTCGCCATTTCCAAACTGTAAGGCACACAGCCCAGGTTGTTTTGCTTTGTTTTGTTTTGATATTATAATATTACCATGTATATCTACATGCAAGTTTAGAAAGTACTTTTGGATTATTTTCTTAGAATAAATCTGTGGAAATAGGATTTCTGAATTGGTGGACATAACATTATAATAGCTCTTTACTATGTTAACTCTTTTTTTAAAAAAGCATTGTCATACCCATTTATTCTATGCAGGTGTAAATGCACTACCTCACCATTCCTGAGTATTCTAATTTGAAATCAAATTGGTATAAGATGGTGTCTCGTTATTATTTTAATTATTTCTTTGACTATTAGAATGATTGAGCATTTCCTCATATTTGTGTTTACTAATTATAATTTCTATTTTTTAATGCAAAATGTTTGGTTATTTCATCGATTCATGATGAATTATCCAGGGAGCCTGAATAATGTTCTTACTAATTTTTACAA
This sequence comes from Nasua narica, assembly GCA_028533885.1. NCBI lineage: Eukaryota > Metazoa > Chordata > Mammalia > Carnivora > Procyonidae > Nasua > Nasua narica. The sequence continues at coordinate 100,434,824 of CM052807.1, read as the reverse complement.
GCTCATTTTAATGTAGGTAATAACCCTTTCCTTGTTTAATTACAATAAATATTATTTAGTCTGTTGTATTTCTTTCCAGCATAGTTTTGTTTAGCACAAGTTTTGAATTTTTTTTTTTAAAGATTTTATTTACTTATTTGAGAGACAGAGAATGTGAGAGAGAGCATGAGAGGAGAGAAGGTTAGAGGAAGAAGCAGACTCCTCGTGGAGCCGGAAGCCCGAGGTGGGACTCGATCCCGGAACTCAAGGATCATGATCTGAGCCGAAGGCAGTTGCTCAACCAACTGAGCCACCCAGGCGCCCACAAGTTTTGAATTTTTTAATGAGGAAACTATCGATCATTTTATTTGTAATTTCTTTTATTGCTTCAAAATTTAGAAGGTTATTACTCCAGAGATTTGAGCTGAGCCCACTGTCAAACCTGCTGAGGCCCTAGTGTTCCAGCATGCTGAGAACTTAATGGGAGTAGAAGTTGAGTAAGGAAATCAGAACAGATAGAATTAAGGTTAGATGATAGTTGTATTATTAAATGGTGAATGTGTGTGTGTGTGTGTGTGTGTGTGTGTGAAAGAGAGAGAAAGAGAGAGAAACATTTCCCTACAGAGGAAATACACTGTCCTTCCTGAGAGGTATTAATGCCTTCAGTTTGGTTGGTACCCATGAGACCCAACTATGTAGTAAGAATAAAGTAGGGAGTGTGGCACTTTATGGGAAATTTAGCTTCAAGGAGTTAGCCACAAATTGATTCACATTCGGAGTAATTTTTTTGTTTTGCTTTGATTGTTTGAGGTGAATTAGTTTTTTTTTTTTTAAGATTTTATTATTTTATTTATTTGTCAGAGAGAGAGAGAACACAAGCAGGCAGAGAGGCAGGCAGAGAAGCAGGCTCCCTGCTGAGCAAGGAGCCCTATGCGGGACTCAATCCCAGGACGCCGGGATCATGACCTGAGCTGAAGGCAGCTGCCTAACCAACTGAGCCACTCAGGCGTCCCGAGGTGAATTAGTTTTAAACAGGAGTCTAACTAAAACATAACTATCTCCAAGAAAGAATGAAATCTCATAATTGTTGCTAAATAATTTCCTGCTTGCCCCAAAATTGACCACTTTCAGAAGGATTAGGGAGATCTCATCTTATAACATGTTCTAACAAAGAAGGAGGTGTTAAAAAAATCATACCACCTCATTGCCATATTCCTGGAATACTTACAACAGCTAAAGATTTTCTGGAATATCCTTAATTCAGATATTCTATTTCGTTGATCTGTGTTGATTCCTAGTTGTCAGTCACAGGTCCCCCCTTCTGTTCAAAAAGTAGCTACCCCAGAAATTTGGCAACGGATTCCTAGCTTGTATTCTCAACCTCATTCTTCTCTTCTACCCCATTTTGCTTATCTTTATTTAAAATAAAAAGAGCACCTTTAAGTGCCAGTGCTTAGTTTCAGAAACTCTAATGTTCTGAATGTACTGGTTGTGCTGTGCAAGGAGGAAGTCACTTGGATTTTTCTTACCACTGCCTTCAAATAAAACCTTCAGCTAAACTCCATTCCAAGCTTCTGGATGGTGTCTAAGGCTTTTGTTTTTCTGGACCCTGGAGATTAGAACAGTTTGAGTTACTAACAGTCCCAGCCCAATCTAATTCAAGACTTTAATCACATATCTGATTTTTTTTTTTAAATCAGAGCACTTGTTAGCATTTAATGAACCTCATTCCATGTAGTTTCAAGCTACCAGGATATGCCCCCCCCCCATTCACCCCCTTAATCTTCTCCATAGTTCTTCTACTGAAGAATTTGATCTTCACAGTGACTGGCTATTTTGGGAGCTTTCCCTTTCCCAAAACTTTGTGGTAGCCCCATCACATCACATCGATGTTAGGAGCAGCTCCAATCTTGGTATTTTATTTTGTTTTATAGCATCAGTTACCCATGTCTGCTCACTGACCAAGGTCCACAGTTTACCAAGGTTAACAGTTGGGCACAAACTCTGGTTCCTTTGAGTGGTAATGCTTCATACCAACCTTTCCAAAATAACCTGAATGATTTTTGTCTAAGTTGATCCTGTGGTGATGCAGGCCACCAGCATTACCCCGGCCTCCTGGGTGCTTCCAGTGCTTGCCAATGGGGCCGTGGCCCCTGAAGTTTCCAGATCTTTCTCAGTCTAGATGACATATCTGCAGTCCAGACGAAAGAGCAGTTATACATATCTGATTGAACGCTTTTGTCCACGTTCTCTAAGGTATTTGAAATGGGCAAGTGGGGAGCCGAGGTCTGTTTTTTCTTTCTTACTCTTTCCACCTCTTGCCCCTATTTGCTAGACACTCCAGGGTTAAGCAGGAGGAAGAGGACTATTTTTTTAAACCTAGTTAGTGATAGTCTGTGAAAACCCTTTGCATAGCAAACATCCAAACACTGACCATTTTTCAAATAGGCTTTTGTGGGTTCTTTGGGGACTCTCTGTTGGAGACCTCTGACACTGCAACATTTCCTAATGTGAGCGAGGCACTCCCTTGCTGCCCTTTTTTGATATATCCTCAACCCAACTCCAGCAGCTCATACTCTGCAGCCTCTTTCTGGGACAACCTGGACCTTTGCAGGCAGTGTTCTGGGGTGGGGCCCTTTCAAGAAATCTCTAACATGGGTATTCTTTTTTATTTTTATTTTTAAAAGATTTTATTTATTTATTTGAGAGAGAACGTGAGTGAGAGAGAGTGAGCGAGCTCAAGCTGGGGGAGGAGTAGAGGGGGAGGAATAGGCAAACTCCTTGCTAAATAGGGAGCCCAACATGGGCCATGATCCCAGACTCCAGGATCAGGACCCGAGACAAAAGCAGCTGCCTAACCAACTGAGCCCCCCGTGACCTGGTTATTCTTCATAGCATCCATTTGGCCTACAGAGGCGTAGTGCTTCTCTAAATTCTGGAAATGCATTTCTCTCTTTGCTATCTATCATACACTATTCCAGCCAGTCTCTTCCCTTTGGGCTTTTCTAGGTGAGAATCAGGTACCATTCTCTGTGTTCCCCAAACTCCAGTTTGAGGAACTGAGATAGGCAGAACAGTGCCCCCCGGCTTTGCCCCTGCCTGTGTGCATACCTTAATCCCTGGACATTGTGAATCTGTTACTTTATTTTTTCCATAGCGGCACTATTTTTATTTTTTTACTTTTTTCTTTAAAGTAATCCCTACACCCAATGTGGGGCTCAAACTCACAACCCCAAGGTCAAGAGTTGCATGCTCCATGACTAACCCAGCCAGGCACCCTTATTTTTTATTTGTTTTTTTTTTTTTTTTGTTTTGTTTTGTTTTTAAAGATTTTATTTATTTATTTATTAGGAAAGAGAGAGAGTGAGAGAGAGCAGGTCAGAGTGAGAAGCGGACTCCCCATGGAGCTGGGAGCCCGATGTGGGACTCGATCCCGGGACTCTGGGATCATGACCTGAGCCGAAGGCAGTCGCTCAACCAACTGCGCCACCCAGGGGCCCCTATTTTTTATTTGTTTAAACTGAAATATAGTTAACATACAATATTATGTTAGTTTCAGATATATAATATGGTGATTCAACAATTATATAGATTACTAAATGCTCACTATAATAATTGTAAGTACCATCTGTCACTATATAAAGTTACTAAATATTATTTTTTAGTTGAACATTTTATTATATATGTATTTAATTTTAATTCCAGTATAGTTAGCATGGTGTTATATTAGTTTCACGTGTACAATAGTCATTCAACAATTCTATACATTACTCAGTGCTCATCATGATAAACGTATTCTTTTTTTTTTTTTTAAAAGATTTTATGTATTTATTTATTTGAGAGAGATAGAGGGAGAGAGACCATGAGCAGGGAGAAGCAGACTCCCCATGGAGCCGGGAGTCTGATGTGGGACTCGATCTGGGGACTCTGAGATCATGACCCGAGCTGAAGGCAGTCGCTCAACCAACTGAGCCACCCAGGCACCCATGATAAACGTATTCTTAATCCCCATCACCTATTTCACCCACACCCCTGCCTACCTTCCCTCTGGTAACCACCAGTTTGTTCTCTATAGTTAAGGGTCGGTTTTTTGGTTGATCTCTTTTTTTTTCTTTGTTCATTTGTTTTGTTTCTTAAATTCCACATATGAGTGAAATCATATGGTATTTATCTTTCTCTGACTATTTCACTTAGTATTATACTTTCAAGATCCATCTATGTCCTAGTAAATAGCAAGATTTCAGTCTTTTTTATGGATGAGTAGTATTTCATTGTATATATATATATACACCACATCTTTTTTATCCATTCATCTATCGATGGACATTTGTGCTACTTCTATATCTTAGTTATTATAGATAAGGCTGCAATAAACATAAGGGTGCACGTATCTTTTGTAATTAGTGTTTTTGCATTCTTTGGGTAAACCTCCAAACTATCTTCCACAGTGGCTGCACCAGTTTGCATTCCCACCAAGAGTTCATGAGGGTTCCCCTTTCTCCATATCCTTGCCGACACCTGTTGTTTCTTGAATTTTTGATTTTAGCCATTCTGGCAGCTGTGAGATGGTATCTCATTGTAGTTTTGATTTGTATTTCCATGATAATGAGTGATATTGAGCATTTTTTCATATGTTTGTTGGCTATCTTTATGTCTTCTTTGGAGAGATGTCTGTTCATGTCTTCTGCCCATTTTTTTTTTAAAGATTTTATTTATTTATTTGACAGAGAGAGAGATCACAAGTAGGCAGAGAGGCAGGCGGGCAGAGAGAGGGGAAGCAGGCTCCCTGCTGAGCAGAGAGCCCAATGCGGGGCTCCATCCCAGGACCCTGAAATCACGACCTGAGCCGAAGGGAGAGGCTTTAACCCACTGAGCCACCCAGGTGCCCCTGCCCATTTTTAACTGTATGATTTTTTTTTTTTTGGTATTGAGTTGTATAAGTTCTTTATATATTTTGGATACTAAGCCTTTATCAGATATGACATTTGCAAATACCTTCTCCCATTCAGTAGGTTGTCTTTTGATTTTGTTGATTGTTTCCTTTGCTGTGCAAAAGACTTTTAGTTTGATATAGTCCCCAGAGTTTATTTTTGCTTTTGTTTCCCTTGTCAAGAGACATATCTAGAAAAATGTTGCTATGGCTGATTTCAGAGAAATTACTGCTTGTGCTCTCTTCTAGGATTTTTATGGCTTCAGGTCTCACATTTAGGTCCTTAATCCATTTTGAGTTTATTTTTGTGTATGGTGTAAAAAAGTGGTTCAGTTTTATTGCTTTGCATGAGGCTGTCCAGTTTTCCCAACACCTTTTGTTGAAGAGACTGTCTTTTTCCCATTATATATTCTTGCCTCCTTTGCTGAAGATTAATTGACCATATAATTGTGGGTTTATTTCTGGGCTCTTTATTCTCTTCTATTGATCTATGTGTCAGTTTTTGTGTCAGTACCATACTGTTTTGATTACTGTAGCTCTGTAGTAGATATTGAAATCTGGGATTGTGATACCTCCAGTTTTGTTTTTCTTTTTCAAGATTGCTTTGGCTATTTGGGGTCTTTTGTGGTTCCATATAAATTTTAGGTTATTGTTTGTTCTAGTTTTGTCAAAAATGCTATTGATATTTTGATAGGGATCACATTAATCCGTACATAACTTTAGGTGGTATAGACACTTTAACAATATTTGTTCTCCCAATCTGTGAGCATAGAATATCTTTCCATTTGTTTGTGTTGCCTTCAATTTATTTCATCGATGTTTTATAGTTTTCAGAATACAGGTCTTTCACCTCCTTGGTTAAGTTTATTCCTAGGTATTTTATTATCTTTGGTGCAATTGTAAATGAGATTGTTTTCTTAATTTCTCTTTCTGCTTCTTTGTTATTAGTGTATAGAAACGCAACAGATTTATGTATATTGATTTTGTATCCTGCAACCTTACTGAATTCATTTATTAGTTTTAGTAGTTTTTTGGTGGAGTCTTTAGGTTTTTCCATATTTAGTATCTTGTTGTTTGCAAACAGTGAAAGTTTTACTTCTTAACAATTTAGATGCCCTTTATTTATTTTTCTTGTCTATTTGCTGTTACTAGGACTTCCAATTGAATGTGTTACTTTACATGGCAAAAAGGACTTTGCAGATGTGATTAAGGTTATGGACCTTGAGTTGGAGAAATTATCCTTTGTAATCCAGGTAGGCCCAATCTAATCATCAAGCCAACATGAGTCCTTGCAAGTGGAGAACCTATCCCAACTATAGTCAAGCAGAGATGTGACTACAGAGGACAGGTCAGAGACCTGTGACACTAGAGGGATGCTCTCCACCATGCTGGCTTGAGGATGGAAAGAGGGCCACAAGTTGAGGAATGTGGTGACCTCTACTTAGCTCGGAATGGTCCTCAGGTATAGCCAGCAAGAAAACAAGGAACTGAGTTCTACAATTACAAGGGACTGAATTTTGCCAATAACCTAAATGAGCAGGAAATGGATTATTCCCTAGGGCCTCCAGAAAACCGAGCTTGCTGATAACTTGGTTTGAGTCAGTGAGACCCCAGTAGACTTCTGCCCAACAGACTGTAAGGTAATAAATTTGTGTTGTTTTAAGCCACTAATGTGTAGCCATTTGTTATGGCAACAACAGAAAATGAATATATTCTCCCCCAGTCTTATTGGTTTCTGCCTCTTGGTAAACATGTGTTTACAAGACCAAGATTGTGTTCTTCCCTTGGCAGGGAATCTCTACCTCCATTTTTTACCATTGCATTTCTTGAAGTTTCTCCCACATGGTTTGGGAAGACAGTGATGTACTTTTCTATACCACCAGACTGACAACATAGTTGGCATTCTTCCTTATTTTTTTAAAGGTTTTATTTATTTGACAGCACAAGCAAGGGAGGGAGAAGGAGAATCAGGCTCCCTGCTGAGCAGAGCTCAACATGGGACTTGATCCCCATACCCTGGGATCATGACCTGAGCCGAAGGCAGATGCTTAACCAACTGAGCCACCCAGGTGCCCCTGGCATTCTTTCTTATGCATAGGCTGGAAATGGATGTCTTGGTGTATCCAGCACTTTATTTAAGGACACCTGCTCCCTGTCACAATGTAGAGGCAGGAAAAGTCCCATGTAACATTGTTGGACAATAACAATCATAAATCTTTGTCTCTTTGTTCTGTGTTTTAGTGCAAGTGTATGTAGACCGTTCATAAACATTTCCATTACTCTCTAGCTACCTGAATTCGTCTGCCAGACTAGGTCTCAAGGTCTTCTTGATGGAAATCCTGTTACTAATTCTCTGCATTTTGATGAACACATCTTTCACATTGGACTCTGTATACTTTTGGTCCTATTATCTGTTTGAAATTAATTTCTGCAACCAAGCCAGTTCCCCCACTCTCTCATTCTATTTTATGCAGACTGCTAGGAGGACATCATGTCTGTGCGGTGCCTTCATGAGCATAGATGGAACCTTAGTTTTGGAAGGGTCGAAGCTGTTTCACTGCTTCTTTACTTTCAGTCCTCAATCTTGAATTGTCCGTCTTCACTGTCTTCCAAGATATGCATGTGTGAGATTCATGGGGGAATCTCACTACTTCTGTTGACAGCTTGTTCCCATATGGAGATTTTTTTCCTAAGCTCCTTGAGGGTTGGAACCAAATCTTAAGCACTGTGACAGCACCAACCCCAACTCAAGTCTGAAGCATAGTAGAAACTCAGTGAATAAATAAGTAAATGAATTAGTGAATAAATGAATGAATATTATTGGTCCCCAAACTGGCTTCCTTATGGCTCCCATAAAGTAGTCCTGGGAATGATTCAGAATGATTTAATGGCTTCTCTATAAAATGGCCTTTAACAATGTAAAGCTATCCTGTCCTAATTATGTCTTTCCTTCTCATTGGATATATTTTCAATCCCCTCAAAGGATAGTCCTACACATCAAATTCAACCCTTTCTATTTCAGTTATATAATAACCCCCCAAGGAATGTTGAGTTTTCTGGAATGCATTTAGCATGAGGGTGGGCCGGAAGTGATTGTGTAACTATTGCAAAAGTCTGTGGTTTGAATCTTTCCAAAAGTTTTATCTCAGCAGCCCAGATGCAGGCCTCTGCCAAAAATCACAGCTTCTCTGTTTCCCATTGTGTAGTCTGCAGATAGTTCTGATAAAGGACTGAGGGGTTTACATGGAAGGAGTCATGGTGTGTTGTAAGTGTAATAGGATATCGAATGGGAATTTTCACGGTGTCATGAAATTTCATCTGAAGCCCCAAAGCTGAGAATGAAAGGTGATAAGTATCCCCAGGTTTCCAAATGGGGTACTGACATTAGACATATCCATGCAGAAATTATGAAAAGACAGCAAAACTGGTATCAGCCTCTATCACACACTTCCAGCAGATGCAAGAGAATGGGAATTAAAGAGGGTCCCTGAGGTAGTGGACAGTGTTATGGCATTTCCCTTGGTCTTCTTATGAGGGGGGCCCCTCAAGAGAATTGGAGGCTCTGGCAATGCCCTGTCATTGGAATAGAGCAGGGTTGGAGAAATCGTGGAGAAATGGGCATGTGTCTTCTGGACAGTTTAGGGACATACATTAATGGAAACAGATGCTTTCGTCCTCCCTGATGACTATGGAATGTGGGAGGCTGGTCAGACCAACCAGTGAACTCAAAGTGACTGAGGAGGACAATGGTGAGAGCTATCTGTGCTACCAGAATTTGCAATGGTGGGTATATGTGTTTCCTAGGAGCTACGATGGAAGATGGCTGGCCTTCAACCAGGAGGGCTGCCTGTGGGGTAAAGGGGCCCCAGCAATAAGCTGCTATATGTTGTATATCTGAGCAGGAGCTGAGAAGTGTGTGAGAAACTTCTGAGAGAAGTGGGAAAGAAATTTGCTTTTAGGGGGCTTTTCAACCAGGTGGTTTCTACAGTGATCCTTTGAAAGCCCATAAATGCATCCCATTGGAGAGAGCCTGTATAGGGGCTCTCTCAAGGCCATGGTCTATCATATTTTAATGGCACCTACCAGAAAAGATACATTTGCTTCTTTTCCTTCTAATCCCCCTACCCCTCCACCTTGACCTTGGAGAAGCCAGAAGTGGCCCACTGAGGGGAAGGAGAATGAAGGAGATGAAGGAAGAATAGATAGTACCTCCTTTCCATGCTGTAGGGCTGTAGTCACCATACTGTAGGTCATGGTAGGGCTGGAGAGGGGTGTGTATGGTGGTGGGAGACTCTGAACTGGGTATGTGATTGAAGTTTTAAATAGAACTTTTTAATGATTTTTAATTGTTGAAAGTAAACTAAAAATCTCAAAGTATGAAATATGCTTGAGATATTGTTTGGGCTTGGGGAGAAGCGCGATTTGACAGAGCATGTTCAGAGGGAATGATTAGAGAAAAATAACACTGTTTTCTGTTTGTATATCACTGAGTTAGCCCGTTTGATAAATTCGAGGGAGGCTAGGCCCAGGGGATAGGTGGACAACAGACTATGCTCTGGAACTTTGGTACTATGGACTCTTTTTTCCCCTGAAGTTTTTGATATTGCTGTTTAATTTTTTAAATTTAATTTTAAATTTTTTAAAAGATTTACTTATTTATTTTAGAGAAGGGCAGGGTAGAGGCAGAGGGAGAGAGAAACGTAAGCAGATTCCATGCTGAGCGCAGAGCCCAACCCAGGGCTTGATCCCACGATGCTGAGCCAAAACCAAGAGTCAGACGCTCAATCGAATAAGCCACCTCTTTTTTAAGATTACATTTTTTTTTATTTTTTAAGATTTTATTTTTAAGTAATCTCCACACCCAGTGTGGGGCTTGAACTCAGGACCCCAAGATCAAGAGTGCACGCTCCTCCCCAACTGAGTCAGCCAGGCACCCAGCTGTTGAATTTTTAAAAAGTTTTTCCTTTGAAATAATGTTACAACTACAGAGAAGTTGCAAAAATAGTACAGAGAGTTCCCAGCTTCCCCTAATGTTAACATCCTCTATAACCATACTGTAATGATCAAAACCAAGAAGTTACCATTGATACAATACTATTAACTACTCTACAGACCTTATTGTAGTTTGCCAGCTTTCTCATGAATGTTCTTTTTCTGGCCAGAATCCAACCCAGGATCTCACAGTACATTTATTTGTCGGGTCTCCATAGTTTTCTCCTTAGTCTTTCTTTGTATCATTACATTTTAGGATTAGAAAGGATGGTAAAGATCTTCTCGATGAATGAGCCTGTGGATTCTTGAGTGTCCTCTATAAAAATTCCTGTGAATAAATTTTCTGCATGAAGACACCTCCGCTGACACTCTGTTCTAAATGGGCCCAGCACTGTAAGGACGTCCATAGCCATGATTTGCTTTCTTAAAGTTTTCACCTATTGATTATGGGTATTATTTTATATTTTTGCCTTTTAGAACAAGGCCATTTTCCCTTCTACATGCCAGCCTTCAAATATTGGAAGACCATTATATTTCTACTCCCCCTGAAGCCCCACCCCCTACTCCTGTCACCAAATCTTTTCTTCTTTAGGATGAACTTCTTTATTTTTTATTTATTTAAAAATATTTAATTTATTTGAGAGAGAGAGAGCATGAGAGTACATAAGCAGGGGGGAGGGGCAGAGGGAGAGGGAGAACCAGGCTCCCCACTGAGCTGGGAGCCCCATGCAGTGCTCTATCCCAGGACCCTGAGATCATGATCTGAGCCAAAGACAGATGCTTAACTGAGCCACCCAAGCACCCCATAGGATGAGCATCTTTAGTTCTATTAATTGTTCCTTGTATGACATGGTTTTAAGTTATCCTACACATGGGTCACTATACCCTGAATGAGCACTAGTTGTATTTATGAATGTAGGTGGGGGTCTATCAATCTATGTGATGCCTGAACAGAGAAAAAAACACAAGCATCATTCTCCACATTCTATGTACTTTCTCTGCAGGCCAAGATTACATTTACCTTTGGTCAGGTCCTAGTTAAACATGCAAATTAAATAGCCATTTTCAGTGAACATAAGGGGGATAATCTAGGCTCCTGTGTGAGTTAAGAGAAATTTGGCATTTTTCTTAGAGATAACTTCTGAGGTAGAAGGCTAGACAAGGAAGTATGTTTTTAATTAAGCTTGGGTTGGCTTATATTGAAATTGAAAATAGTACCTGGTAAGAAGCTGCTGGTATATCTTATCAGAAAAAAAAAAAGGCAATACATTTCCCAAAACTAGAACAAATTCTCAAGGTATTGGCAGTATCTGGGAGAATTTCCATTTGCTGAACAGCTAATGGAGATGGGTTGAGAAATACCACGTGACCTGAAATAGAGCAAGTATTTTACTTAAAAGTAATTCTCAATGCACTTTTTTTTTTAAAGATTTATTTATTTATTAGAGAGAGAGAGAGACTGAGAATGAGAGGGAAGAAGGTCAGAGGGAGAAGCTGACTTTCCGCAGAGCCGGGAGTCCGATATGGGACTCGATCCCGGGACTCCGGGATCATGACCTGAGCCGAAGGCAGTCGCCCAACCAACTGAGCCACCCAGGAGCCCTCTCAATGCACTTTTTATCAGTCTTTAACTGTCTGTACCCTGGTTCAAAATGCAGGGTATGTTTTGACCTTACCTGGACAGTGTGGGTCTTGCTGGAGGGCATTATTACAATACTATTGACTATATTCCCTATGCTGTACTTTTCATTTCCCTTATTTTTGGTCAAATTTCTTAACATTAGGTTTCATCTTGTGTTCTGTCCTGATTTTAATTTGCAGGCCCTTCTTGAATGGAAGATTTTGTTTCTTCCTTTCTGTTTTCTTTCTCTGATTCCCCACCATTCTTGCAGTTTTGAGGTTTGTTTCCGTCCAGTCCATGGAGTCACCAGGTCTTCAGTTGGCTCTTTGGGGCCCCTGCCCTGGAGTGATGTTGGGGATATCACAGAAACAGTCACTGAGCCCATCCTTTTCTTGAGCTGGGTTGCCGGACTTTGGCCCTGGTTTCAAGCTACTAGCATTTGGCTTGCTGGTATTCTTATTCCTGCCTGTAGGGCAAATCAGCTGTAAGCTCTGGAGTGGCACTATTGTCTGTTTACAGCCACAGTTCTAATTGGTTGCCACATCCATTCTCTCTGGTTGCTCCCTGTGCTATGTTAGTTATTAATTTTATCAGTATCAACCCGCCTGTTACTCCACAGACGCTACACTCCTGGCCACCTCTCATTGCTTTGGACCTGGGGCCCAGGGGCCGAGGCCCACTTAATGCTTTGGATTTCTCTTCTAGTTCTGGACGTACGTTCATTTGTTTTTAAGCATGACTGTGACTTTTTTTTTTAAAGTTTTCTTATGAAAGTGTAACTAAAATACGACGTTCTATTAGCTTCAGCTGTATAACATGATTTGATATTTGTATATATTGTGAAATGTTCACTGCAATAAGTCTAGTTCACATGGCTATGACTTTTATTTTCTTCTGTGTTTTATTTATCATGCAAAAGAGCAGAGCAGAGGACCTCAAAATATATACTTACTATGGCATTTTGACAAGCAGTTTCTTAAAGATGTAGTTAATTCTTAAAGATGTAGATGACCCTGATCATCTATCATGTATCAAGATGAAAGTCATTACAGAGATGGTGGGGAATGCCAAAATTTATTAAAGTCTAACTAATGTACTAATGGTAGACACTTATAAAACTGAATGTGTTAGGATGCCTGGGTGGCTCAGTGGGTTAAGCCTCTGCCTTCAGCTCAGGTCATGATCCCAGGGTCCTGGGATCAAACCCCACATTGGGCTCTCTCCTCAGTGGGGAGCCTGCTTCCTGCCTCTCTGCCTACTTGTGATCTATCTCTCTTGGTCAAATAAGTAAAAAAAAATCTTAAAACAAAACTGAATGTGTTAAAATTATTTAAAGTGAATATATATATAATTTAAAAATAAGAAATTTTCCAATAATTTAGTGTTATTATAATAAATGCTAAAATAATAAACTCTAAACATGGAGGTGGATAAGAGGAAACAAATGCTATAAAATTAGTGTATGCGTCTTTTTTAAAACACTCTTTTTAAAAAGATTTTATTTATTTATTTGACAGAGAGAGAGAGAGATCACAAGTAGGCAGAGAGGCAGGCAGAGAGAGAGGGGGAAGCAGGCTCCCCACTGAGCAGAGAGCCCGATGTGGGGCTCGATCCCAGGACCTTGAGATCATGACCTGAGCCGAAGGCAGAGGCTTTAACCCATTGAGCCACCCAAATGCCCCTAATATATGTGGCTTAAATAAAAACTCACAGGCACTCTGAAATGGGAAAAAAAGAAGAAACTATTTATTTATAACTCCTGATTTAAGGTGGACATTAAAAACCACAATTATAGACTATTCAGAAAGTGTGAAAAATAAGAACACCATAAGGTATGAGGCCAAAGTTGTGTTCAGAAGCAAATGGATATTCTCAAGCGACCTCATTATTCAACAAAGCAAGCATTCAACCTAAGAAAAACAAATTGAACCAATGTAAGGAAAGGAATGTGAAAAAAGAAGTATTAAATAAACTACTAATAGAAATCTTTGAATTAGAAAACAGAAACACTGGAAAATCAATACATTCATCTAAGAACAAGTTGTCCAAAGAACCAATGTGTTTAAGGAAACCTTGGGAAAATAAAGAAGAAAAGAGAGAAAAAAATGTAAAAATGAGAAATGATGTAAAATGATAAACCTAAAGAGGTTAAACTTTTACATGAAAAAAATTCTTTTCTGTAAGAAGAATTACACAAGTTTATATGGGTGGGATGATGGGAAGTCAGATTTGCTTTAAAATACAGTGCTCCATTTAAAAAGAGTGGTAAGGGCATAGGTAAGAGAATATTGGCAAAAATGTTGATTACTGTTGCAGCTGGGCAATAGGTATGTGGGGGTTCATTAAGTCATTTTTCTACTTCTATGTATATTTAAAATTTTCCATAATTAAAT
>CM052807.1:100350748-100420409 GCA_028533885.1 Nasua narica | reverse complement strand
TGTGCTTTGCTTATTTTTGTGGCTCGAGCAGACTGGGCCACGACATTCCTTTCAAGAGCGTAGGCTTTCATGATTAAGAGGAAAGAGAAATGGCAGACTTGATCCTAAAAGACAAGCACAAGTGACCTTCATAGAGTTCATCAAGTTTGCAGGTCACTTTTACATACATTTTCATTAGAACCTCAATGTGATTCTGTGAATAGGGATAATTATTCCCAATTCGGAGATAAAGAATCTGAGGTTCAGAAAAGTCAGGTGATCTATTCAAGGTCATGAGGTTAGCAAATGACAGCATTGACACACATCTTTCCAGTGCAACACTGGACTGCATGTAGGGTTTGTGGTGCCTTCCCATTTGTTCCACTCTGTTTCTGCTCATCCCCTTTCCTGTCCTGGGAATGTTCTTCCATCAAAATGTCTCCTTCCAGATTCTGCCAGTTCCTCTTTGATGCTTCTGGAGCGTATGCTCTGAACATGCTGCGGTCACAGCATTTATCACCACATGATGGTCTCTTCCCTGCACTGAAAAGCCCTTTAAGATAGAAGTTAGTTTTTATTTGTCTTTGTATTCCTGGTGGCTATCACATCCTCAAACAGAGTAGATTCTCAATAACATTTCAACCAAGGAACGAGTATATATAAATGATGCACATTGCTCATTAGCCTGGTAAGGAAAGAGACATATTTGATATAGTATAAAATAATGGAAAATTGATTTCATATATCTGTGGAATCTAAAAACAAATGAACACACAAACAAAAAAACCCAGACATACATTCACAAACACTGAGAACAAACTGGTGGTCGCCAGTGGGGTGGGTTGATGGGTGAAGTAGGTGAAGGGGATAAAGAGGTACAGATTTCAGTTATAAGATAAATAAGTCACAGGGATGAAAAGTATAGCATAGCAAATTCAGTCAATAAGACTGTAATAACTTTGTATAGTGACAGATGGTAAGCACACATCGTGGTGAGCATTTCATAATGTATTGTCAAATCACTATGTTGTACACCTGAAACTAATACAATATCATATGTCAACTATATTTCAATTAAAAAAACCAAAACAAAAGAGAAACAAAACAAAAATATTGGAGAAGCGATCTATTTTATAAAGGTTCACATGACTCATTATTATTTTTTTTAATGAGACCTCTGTCTTTGGAATTTATATAACATTTATTGAAACTCATTAAAAAATGACAGTATACCTTCTTGGAAATCGTGATTAGTCAGTATTTCAAGGTGACATTCGGAGTCATAATTACATTTGAAGGGCTAAATTTGATGAATATCATTCAACTTCAGATATGCCATAAACAGCCCAACACAAAGTGACGTGTCATGAGTGATGTGTTCGATATAGAGACCTTCCTCCTTTGAAGAGCTGTTTTTATTTCATTCTCATGCTAGGCTTATGGGTCATTTATTTTATTCCCCAAAGGTTCAGTCTGATGGTTGTTTTAGGCTACCTTGATAGGATTTTAAATGTCATGGCTCTGTGTAGGGGATGGCAATTCAAGATTAATGAGAAGCCAGACCACAGTGAGCGTAAATCTGGCTCTTTGGATTGACAGCCATGGGTGACGGAGACTGAAGATTCTTGCTCACAAACAATGGAGGTGGTTTGACCTTTACCTGGGAAGGAAATGAGCTGACTCATCCTGAGCCCGATGGAGCGCTGCTGAGATTAAAGTTTCAGAAAGATCATTTTGAGGGCTGGAAGGGACCTCGAGGGGATCTCTTCTATCTATATGTGTGTGTGTGTGTGTGTGTGTGTGCATGTCTGTAATATATGTATGTGTATTTATATGTGTACATATGTATGTGTGTGTGTGTGTGTTTGTGTACTCATCCCCCACTGCTTAAAGCAGTGGATTTGCAGAGATATACCTGCTATGGACCGAATGTTTGTGAACCCCACCCCCGCAATTCATATGTTGAACCCCTAACCCTCAATGTGATGGTATTTGGAGGTGGGACATTTGGGAGATAATTAGGTTTAGATAAAGTCATGAGGGTGGAGTCACCATGATAGGATTAGTGTCCTTATAGGAAGAGGAAGACAGCGGAGCTCCCCTTTCTGCCACGTGAGGACACAGCAAGAAGACAGCCATCTGCAAGCCAGGAAGCAGGCTCTTACCAGACACTGAATCAGGGGGCACCTGGATCCAGGGCTTCCCAGCCTTCGGAACTGTGGGAAATGGGTGTCCATTGTTTAAACACTCAGCCTGTGGTATTTTGTTATAGCAGCCTGAGCTAAGATAATACTCAAGGGGCTTGGGAAGCCCATGAAAGTGTGTGCAGAATGTGTGCCTGTGTGTTATTTCCACCATCTTCGCAAAAAAGGGCCCTCAAAGGTAGCTCATTTCTTCCCAATTCTGCATTTTCTATTGAAGAGAAGAAAAGAATTTTCATTTTGCCCCCCAAGCAGGGAAGGATGGGAAGACCATTCCTGCTTTCCTTCTCTCAGCAACTTCGCTCTCAGCAATCTTCCCCTGGAGTGACTTCTCAGGATGGGGAGGGAGTCCAAGTGTTCTCCTCTATGAGCCTCTGGGACCTCTCAAGGTAAAAGGGGTAAGAGCTTCTTTAAGGGTTAAAAATGGAATAGTCTAGAGTTAGCTGGTGACAGATGAGCCCCCCCTCCCTCATTTTTTAAAGAAGGGTCTTTGGGGCACCTGGGTGGCTCAGTTGGTTAAGCGGCTGCCTTTGGCTCGGGTCATGATCCCAGGGTCCTGGTATCTAGCCCTGCATCAGGCTCCCTGCTCGATGGGCAGCCTGCTTCTCCCTCTGCATCGCTTGTACTCTCTCTCATGGACATGCTCTCTCTCTCTTGAATAAATAAATAAAATATTAAAAAAAATAAGGCTCTTTTGTAATATCCTTCAAACGCACCTAAGATAGGTATTTTTCCTTTCCTAGACAGTAGCCACAAGCATGTAACAGATGTATTTATAAGAGATTTGGTTTTCAACTCAGTAAATCAGGTCCCGTGCAGTATTTGGGTAGAGCTATGAGCCACTAGGTCTGGCTTCCTAGTTCTCTAGAATCATCTTGATTGTTTTCTGAACTCCAAAAGGGGATGAATTATGCTTTCTCTTTATTCCTGACTTTAACAAGATTACAGGCTAGTGGGACCATCAAAATGCAGATGGTCAGTGATTAGGCAGATGTACTAGGGGGTAGAGGGAGAAACTTACTCAGTTTGGACTACTGTAGAAATTACTATAGCCCAGGTGGCTTAAATAACAATTTATTTCTCACAGTTCTGGAGGTGGGAAGTCCAAAGTCTGGGTGCCTGCATGGTAAGCTTCTGGTGAGAGTCTTCTTGCTGGTGTACAGATAGCTGCCAGTTTCCTGGGTCCTCACAGCTTGCTGGGCCCTAATTAGCAATCTGGCCTCTAAGGAAACGAATCCCATAAATGAGTGCTCCCTCCTCATAACCTCGTCAGTTCACCAAAGCCCCACCCCCTAAAACCCTCCCATTGGGGTTAGTTCCAGTACATGAATTTGGGACGACACAAACATTGCAGGAAGGAGGGCTATTTCGGCTTATCTCAGGGACCAACTGGAAGAGCATCACAGAGGGGTTGGCCCTGAACTCTCTTGAAGTAAGAGTAGAATCTTCATGGTAGACAGAGGTGTGTGTCTATGTGTATATCATGAATCTTTTAAGAAAAGAAAGATGAAAGTAAAAATATTGATACGCACATGTAGCTTGCCCTTGTGGTGGCAGTTGCTTCAACTTTGGATTCATTGGTGCTGTAAATGAAAATCTTAATTTACACACTCTTCTCCACAAAGACTCCCCTGCTCCTCGTGTCTCCCCAGAATGCCTTTAGGCTTCTTGAAAATTATCCTCATGTGTGATTCATACCTGGTTTGACAAAATTTCTTTTTGGGAGTTTGTCATTAGTAAATAATTTTCTAGATGACCATGATGGAAGGAAGTTTTGAAAAGCTTCAAGTGGTTTTCGAAGGGCTCTTTCTGTGTGTGGATACCACAGGGAGGAGTGGATTAGAGGGGATGTTTCAGCAGAGCCAAATGGGTCTGTGAGATGGGGAGAGGCCTAGCCTGAGCAGGAGATACCTTCCACCCGGGAGCCTCCATGAGAGGATGCTAGTAGCTTCCAAGGAAATGCTTGCTTCTGTGGGCAGGCTGTCAAAAGGCAAAGATGAAACACCTCAAAATAAGCCCCGGATTAAAGCCTAGAAAAACATCTCTGTTGAAACCCTGTATCTGTGAGTGAAATCTGTGAGGGGGCCCCACTGTACCCCACCTGCAGGGACTTTTCGAGGCGCGAAGGTGGTGCGATCCAGGGGTGGAGTCTCAGCTTCCACATCTTAAAATGGAGCCCTGAGTAATCCCGCCGTAGACATTTGTAAACTGTAAAGCGATTCAGGCATTATTATTCCGTATCATAGAGCACCTTTGAAGCTACCTAAAAACAGAAACTAGACCAAATTAAACAAAAACAAAGCAAAGGGAAAATTGGGGGATCTTTTTGAAGCTGCTGTAACAAAGATACCTTAGGCTAGGGGGCTTAAACAACAGAAATTTGTAACTTAGAGTTCTGGAGGCTGGATGTGCCAGATCAAGGTATCAGACGATTCAGTTCCTGGGAAGGACCTTCTCCTAGGTTTGCTGATGGCTGCCTTCTTGCTTTGTCCTCTCATGGTGCTGGGAGAGAGAGAGAGTGAGGAAGAGGTGGAGCTCATTTCTCTTACAAGGGCATTAGTCCCATTCGTGAAGGCTCCACCCTCGTGACTGAATCACCTCTCAAAGGGCACCTTCTCCAAACATCATCACTTTGGGAAACAGTGTTTCAACATACACATTCTGGGAGTACACACATATTCAGCCCATAACATCAGGACTTGGAGAGCTTATAACTGTTATCACCCCAAGGGCCCCAAAGCCTCAGGATAAGGGTAGAAGCTCTGTTCAAGAGGCCGGCTAAAACAGACAAAAGAAGGTTTCTGCTGAAATTCTCATCAATACTACAGTAATGATGCCTTCCTTCCTCGCTCCTCCCTTATCTATTAAATGATGGGCATGGTCTAGGCACATGGGATCGAAAGGCTCCTCTGAAAATTCACAGCCTAGGGGGACGGAGACCTTTAATCCCACTCTCACTACGTGTTGTGGAAGTAGCTAGAATGGGTGTCAGGTGCAGTTAAACATCAAGGAAGGGGCTCCTGAGACAGATGGTGGCAGTTAAGAAAAACTTCTATTCGGACCTCTTTACTAAGGGTAGGAATTCATATTTTGTATATGAATTTATTTCTTCAAGCATTTACTGAATATTTATTTGTAAAGTGTCAGAAAACAGGATTTCTTTTTTTATTAATTAATTTTATTTCATTTTTTCAGTGTTCCAAGATAGAAACAGGATTTCTACTGTAGTCCTGGTAGGCCACCTCTGATTATCATTTGAGCTGAGGCCTAACTTTTCAAGATCTTTTCTGGCAAAACTCTCTGCTTTTCTTTGATGCCAGTTGCAGGAGGTATTTCCCTTTGGTCTAAAATATACTGTGCTTTCCTTGGCTCAGGAATAAGTCAACAAACCCTGGTTATCGTTCCTACATAACCCTGTACATTTTGTGCTCATACCCTTCACTTCACTTTACTCCAATTCAGCTTAATTTACTTCAGTACAATTTAGTTCAAAACATCTGGGAGTTTTTACCTGGCGCTGGGGATCTCAGGCGCCAGCTACTTTGTCCTTTCTGGCCTTGACAGTTTACCGAGTGGCCACTAGATGGCAGTGTGTCCCACGAAATGTTCATTTAAGGGCTTGGCTCCCCACCCCCCACCCCGCCCAGGCCCAAGGCTGAGAGACTGTTGCTCCTTGCTTGGATTTGTTTAATGCACACTTCCAAATTGAACCGACAGCTTGTATTATAGCCGGGCATGTGCAGTATATGTGTTTAATTATACTGTGGAATTAAATTCAAAGGGTGAGAATGTGGTTACATGCGTGCGCTTCCAAAGCCGCTTCGAATTTGTAGCTTTTGCCTGGGGCTTAGGGCAGGGAAAGCTGAGCGGAGCTTCAAACCCACCGGCAGGTGGCATTTACTTGAGTAAAAGGGTACTGTGCGCATTTGGCTTCCTGGGCCCCTGACAGCCATGGTCCCTTCCCCACTTGCTTGCTGTCACAACTTCAGATGCCCAGCCTCTGTGCTCTTTCTGTGCTCCCAGCTGGGCTGCCTCAGGAGAGCTAGCCTTTGGGGAGGGGGGACGGGGCGGGGGTGGGCGGGAGCACAACCCTGCCCCAAGGCTTTCTTCTCCCCAGCTCCCGGCTCACTCGCCTACCCCAAGAACACCACAAACTTCTCTTTAGCAGGTGGGCTAAATGTGACTTTAGAATGGCACTTTATTAGACAGGGCTTTAATGTCTGGAATGTCCAGGGATATCGCTAATGGTGCAACTTCAGGCCTTGGAAAGGTTAATGGAACGATCACCAGAAGGGAAAGGCCTCAAGGTGATCTCCATGGCAGCCGCAGTGAGCAGGTGTTCCTCCAGTGATAATCAAAAACTTCTAGTGGGGGATTTCGCTGCTTCACATGTAGAAACTTTCCTTCTTGGTAGTTTAATTATTTAAACATTTCTCATTTTCTTTGAGCTGAAATCTGACCTCCTGGAGGTTTCAACCGGGGTCCTCATTCTTTCCCCTAGGGCCATCTAGGTAAGACTTGCGGCTCTAGTGAAATTGCACATTCTGATCTGGCATATCTCGGTAGGGCTAGAGAGTCTGCATCTCTAGCAAGCACTCAGGTGATGCTGTCCTCCCGATTCTAGCACCACACCATGAGTAGCAGGGCGGGAGAGGAAAAACGTTGAGCTTTGCAATTATTGTTGGATTCCAATTCTCGCATTGCACGCTAGCTCTGTGACCTTGGAAAAGTGCAAGTTCCAATCTTGGGATAATGGAGCCTAAATAAATAATGCCTAATTAATTTATTATGAGAGTTAAATGAAATTATGAGTTTATATTGGCTTGGATTGCTTTCAGTTGTGAGTAAAAGAGACCTGACTAAAACTGGCTTAAATTGCTGAAGTTTATATTTTCCGCATAACAAGAAGGAGCGGCTGGCATTTGTTCAGCTGCTCATTGATGCATCCAAGGATCTAGGGTCTTTATATCTCCTTCCCTGCTGTTCTTAGCTGACTGACTTCTAATTCTCATGCTTCTTGCCAATGGTCATAAGATGGTTGCCACAGCTCCAAACGTTACATGTTCATTTAAAGAAAGAGTCGAAGTGGAAGTATCAGTAGTGGCCAAGTCTGACTCTTTTTTTCTTTCTTCTTCTTTTTTTTTAATTTATTTTTTAAAGAGAGAGAGAGAGAGAAAGAGAGAGGAGAGCATAAGCAGGGGGAGCAGTAGGCAGAGGGAGAGGCAGACTCCCTGCTTGAGCAGGGAGCCCAATGCAGGACACGATCCCAGGACCCTGAGATCCTGGCCTGAGCCAAAAGCAGATGTTCAACTGACTGAGCCATCCAGGTGTCTCCCAATCTGACTCTTACCAGGAAAGCAAAACACTTCCTAGAAGCCCCCCAGCAGAGTTCTCCTTATGTCTTATTGGCCAGAGCTGGGTCATATGACTACGCTTAGTTTTAAGGGACCCTGCCATAACTGATCACTGTCAAAGGGAATAGGATTGTTGGGGCGCCTGGGCGGCTCCATCAGTTAAGCTTCTGCCTTTGGCTCTGGTCATGATCCCTATGTCGGTCTCCCTGCTTGGGATGGAGCCTGCTTCTCCCTCTTCCTCCACTCATCCCCCCTGCTCGCTCCCTCTCCTGCTCTCTCTCAAATAAATACATAATTTTTTTTTAAAGGGACTAGGATTGTTATGGTTCATCATCCTGGACTGGGTGCATTGCTACTCGGAACAGAATTGCAGTTTTGTGTTGGTCGGTGTTTTAGTCAAGTATGGGCTGCTTATAACAAAGTACTGTACACTGGGCGGTTTCAACAACAAATATTTATGTTTCAGTTCTGAAGGCTGGAAGGTCCAAGATCAAGGCACCAGAAAATCCAGTGTTTGATGAGGCCTGCTTCCTGGTCCATAGCTGGCTGTCTTCTTGCTGTTGTTTACACGTTAGAAAGAGAGGAACAGAGCTCTCTGGGGCCCCTTTTATAAGGTCACTGCTATCCATGAGGGCTTTACCCAATGACCCAAAGACCCTGCTTCCTAACACCATCATATTGGGGACTAGAATTTCAACATATGAATTTTGGGGGACACAGTCCATTGTGGCAAGGTCAAAATAGAGGATTAATATTAGATACAAAACTATGTGGTTTTTTTAAGCATGTCCATAAATTCATTGACATGCCTTCCTTCCTTTAAGATATAGGATCTATGTTCCTTCTCTTCAAACCTCATTAAAAAAAAGATTTTATTTATTTATTTGACAGAAGGAGACACAGCGAGAGAGGGAACACAAGCAGAGGGGTGAGAGAGGGAGAAGCAGGCTTCCTACTGAGCAGGGAGCCCAATATGGGGCTCCATCCCAGGACCCCGGGATCATGACCTTAGCTGAAGGCCGACGCTTAACTACTGAGCCACCCAAGGGCCCTTCAAACCTCATTTGTATCCAATAGCATATGTTAGAAGTGATGCTGTGTGACCTGTGAGGCTGAGTCATGAAAGGCCATGCATCTTCTACCTTGTTTCCTGGAACAGCTGCACCTTGAGTCCCGTGATGCTTTGTAAGAAGACGGACTCCCCTGAGGCCACCATGCTGTGAGGAAGTGAGTCACCCAGGGAGGCCACGTGTTTCAGGCAGCGGTCCTCGTTTTCCAGTGATCCCAGCCCAGGCTCGACAGGTGAGTGAATGAGCCTCTAGATGATTCCAGGCCCCCACCATTGGAGTCTTCCTAGCTGAGGCTCTGGGATCATACAGCGGAGGCAAACCATCCTTGTCATGTTGGCCGAATCCCTGACCCACGGTATCTAGAAGCATAACTTAATGGTTAGTGTTTCAAACTATTAAATTTGGGGGACAATTTTTTTACTTAGTAATGGTAACTGGAATAGAAACTAATAGAATTTGCCACAGAATGTTTCCCATTGCACCTGGCAGAGAGTAGCTGCTTAAACTATGCCACATATTAGAACTTCTCTTCACTCTCCAAAGTTATTTCCTTCCTTGGCACCAAGGATTCAATGAAGTGAGCCATGATGGCATCTTAGTTTCCTTCCAATGTTTCTCATTTGAGTTTATTTTATTTTTCTTTCCCAACCTGCTTGGTTTCCCCTTAGTGTGTCTCTGGTGACATATGTAGTTTTTGAGGTCTGTCATCCAAATCTAAGAATAACAGTTGAGATTTATTGAATGATTACTATGGACCAAGCCCTCTGATAAGTACATTAGCTTATGAGGTAGGTACTCATATTATACCCATTTTAAAGTTGGGGAGACTGAGGCACAGAGGGGATAAATGCTTGCCCAAGGTCACAGAGCTAGTAAAGGGTAGAAGGCAAACTGTGTAGTTTAGCTGTTGTTCATAATGGAAGCAATACATTGCCTGTGTGAGGACTGGTGCAGTAGTAGGAGCATGGACCAAGCAGCGCCTTTGAAATTCTGTGGGGTTGGGGGGAAAGAGACATATTGCATATAGGAATATATGATATATTATGAATATATATGGATATATGAATAGCTCAGTGAAAACCATGCTAGAAGAAGAAGAAGCTATTTGGAAGGTTTTTTAGTCCCTAAGTTCTGGTATCTTGAGAAGTCTTGGCATTCTCTGGCCCCTGATATTTGTCCCTGGTATGGCTCAGCACCACTTCTGGAAATCCTGTTCTTGCTGTTCACCCTGACTCCTGATTCTTGTCCTTCCCAGTCTTGTTGCCCAGCAACAACTGATTGAGTCCACTTTGGCTCTCTCTGGAATGTTTGTTTCTAACTTGCCTTCTTGATGAGACTTTCTCTTCCTTCAGGACTTCCTCTGTGCTAGGTCTCAACACCACACCTGTCCTTTGTCCATAGACTGTTTGCACTGGCCACACGTACTCCCCTTCCCTCTGTGTCCTCCCCCTCTGTATCCATTTCTCAGCCCATTTATTGCTGACTGCTGACATTCAGATACCCAGTGGCAACCGCTATTCTCTTCCTGTCTGGCCCAAATGACCCCAGAGTCTAGCGCCACTGTTAGTCTGTTTCTGGGGTAAAACAGACTAAATGTATCTTAGCAAACACTTCAGGGGTCCTGGCTATCACTGTCCCCTTCTCCAAGCACCATTAATACATCCTTTCCCCTTATAACCATATTAGATATTTTTGACTGGAAATGCCATTAAAATCACTGAATCCGTCTCCTTTTGGAGAACTAGAATAACACGTACTTCTTGTCATTAATGTGTCCATAACAAGAACTCCCCCCCCAAACCCTCCCTATGTGGTTGCCCGAGCCAGTCACTTCAACTTTGAAAGCTTTGGTACTGACTCTTTTTATTTCTAAGTAATAAGCTTGCTATTTTTCTTCATTTTAAATTATGAACATTTTTCTACTTATTTTTTGCTGGAATTCTCGTGCCTTTTAGTTTTTTCTTCTATTAATATTTTTATATGCAAATTTAGGTCATTCGGTAATCTTTGACATTTCTTGGACTTTGGAGAGATTGCTGAGCCGGTTAGGGTACTATGACCACATGATACAAATTTCAAGTAAATGGAAACAGTTCA
This sequence comes from Nasua narica, assembly GCA_028533885.1. Classification (NCBI taxonomy): domain Eukaryota; kingdom Metazoa; phylum Chordata; class Mammalia; order Carnivora; family Procyonidae; genus Nasua; species Nasua narica. Next base: position 100,409,708 of record CM052807.1, on the reverse strand, counting down.
CATCGTGAACACCCAGATACCTGTTATCCTAGTCTTAACTCACATTTGCTTCAGGCATGAAACAAAACATTGCAGATGCAGTTGAAACCCTTTGGGTTTTCTTCCTAATCTCATTCTTGCTCTTCTCTCCTTACTACTTTAAAACAACCACGATGCTGAAGGTGATGTTTGTCATTCCATGAATCATTTTTTTTACTTATATTATATATGTATATATGTATTCCTGAATAATATAAAGTATTGCTGTGTTTTAAAATCTGATATAAATGGCTTTAATACTTTGATTAATCTTTGTTCCTACCCCCTCAACATGCACTTTTTTAAAAAAGATTTTATTTATGTATTTGAGATGAGAGAGACAGAGGGAAAGTGCAGAAGCAGGGGAAGCGGTAGGCAGAGGGAGAGGGAGAGGGAGAAGCAGGCTCCCCCTGGAGCAGGGAGCTCGAAGCAGGGCTTGATCCCAAGACCCTGGGATCATGACCTGAGCTGAAGGCAGGAACTTAACTGACTGAGCCACTCAGGGGACCCTCCCCAACATTCACTTTTGAGATTTGTCCATGTCGATAAATGTAACTCTGGCTTTTAAAACTAATGTGTGGCATTTCATTGCATGAGTATACCACAATATATAAATCTGTTTTCCTACTGATAAACAAAATTATATTTTTATCCATTTTTTGTCATTATAAACAATGCTGCAGTGAACATTCTCATAATTGTCTAACTAAAAACTAAAAAACTAAAAAGAGTTTAGTTCTAAATATACTGAATTTTAGTATATAATAAGCATTGGCAGTTTTACTAAGTATTGTCTAATTATTCTTCAAAATGGTTGAAATAATTAAATACTCACTCACCAGCCCAGTGTGAATGTTTTTTTTGGAATGGTCAGGCTTTTATTTTTTTCCAACATCATGGACATAAAATGGTATCTAAATGCGATTTCAATTTCTATTTCCCTTTTACTTGTGAGGCTGAGCATCTTTAATAAGCTTGTCAGCTATTCCTTATAAAGGATTGTCTCATTTTTTAACTTGCTCAGATTTCAGTGTACCTACTGTTAATTTTTGCAAGCAGATATTCTGACCCCTGCCAAAGACTGCTCATGATATTCTCCATACCAGCTAAGATGCTTCTGGCTTCAAGTAAGAGAGATCCAGCAAACAGTAGCTTACTTAACAAAGACATATAATTATCTCACATAATAAGGACCATGGCAATAGGCAGTTCCAGGGAAGGTTTAGAGGCAGATTGGATGGAATCTGGCTCTTCTTCTCAGCATGTTGGCTGGGTCTCTGGGGTGGTCCTAAGACCACTCCTGCAGCTCTCAAGACCACACAGGCTGGAGTAGAAAGAAAGACGGTGGGAGCTCAGACTGGGCCTTTGTTCTTTCTCTCTTTTGCCAGTGCCCAAATTCTTTCTTAGAATCCTCTGGAAGCCTGGCGCTTACTATCGCATAGGCCAGAACTGGTCACATGTCTGTATTAGACAAATTGTTGGCATTTGAGTCTAGGACTCTCTGTTTGATGAGAGCCAATCCCAGTGCCTCCTGAGAGCCAGAGAGAGTGTAGCTCCACCAAAATCTAGTAGTGTGGAGAAAGAGAAAACCAGCCCAAACACCTCTTCTTTCTCAGGTCAGCAAGTCATCTATCCGGTCGTATTTTTTCTTCCTGGGACACCTCCCTTCTTCATCTCTTGGCCAGTGGTTCCTTCCATGGCCTGTTCCACAGCTTTCCCTTTCCTGCTCTCCCCTGTTGGATCCTTTCCTGAGTGCCATGTTTTCCTCGTCCTTGTTTTTTCTCTCTCTCCTTTTGCAGAAGCCCAAAACTTAAGTAATTTCCTAAGATGTAGCACATTGGAGACACATGCTCTGACCCTTGCTTGTGTGCAACTGTCCATATTCCATCCTTACACTGGGTTTGCCGCTTGGTTGGTATAGACTTTTTGGCTTCAAATAGTCTTTGCTCAGAAATTTGGAGGCATTGCTCCATTATTCTTTTACTTCCAATGTCTAGAAGTCCAAAGCCATCCAGATATGTGGGCCTTTTTTTTTTTTTTAAAGATTTTTTTTTTTTTTTTATTCATTTAACAGAGAGAGAGAACACAGGCAGGCAGAGAGGCAGGCAGAGGCAGAGAGAGGAGCAGGCTCCCCGCGGAGCAAGGAGCCCGATGCGGGACTCGATCCCAAGACGCCGGGATCATGACCCGAGCCAAAGGCAGTTGCCCAACCAACTGAGCCACCCAGGTGTCCCTCTCTGGTCCTTTGATGAAAACTCTCCCTCTCTTCTTGAAAGCTCTCCAGATCTCCCCTGTATCCCTGGCCTTCTGAAATTCCACCCAGCTGTACTGTGATGTCGAGTGCTCTGGAAGCTCCCTCAGGCAGACTTCTATCTTTTTTTTTTTTAATTCCAGTTAGTTAACATACAGGGTAATATTAGTTTCGGGTGTGCACTATAGTGACCCAACACTTCCATCTGTCACCTGGCTCGCATGGCAGGTGCGCTCCTTAATCCCCATCACCTATTTCACCCATCCCCCCCCCCCCAGGCCCCCTGGGAACCAGCGGTTTGTTCCCTATAGTGAAGAGTCTGTTTCGTGGAGGCAGACTTCTATCTTGCAGTTGTGGGAAATAGTCTCATTTTATGCCTCTGATAGTTTCCTTCTCTTAATTTCCCTTAATTTTCTCTGTGATGGACTCCTGAAACTCCTGTTGGCTGCATGGTAGACTTTCTGGATTGATCTCCAGAGCATTCTTATTTTTTTTTTTAAGATTTTATTTATTTATTTGACACAGAGAGAGAGATCACAAGTAGGCAGAGAGGCAGGCAGAGAGAGAGGGGGAAGCAGGCTCCCTGCTGAGCCAAGAGCCCGATGCCGGGCTCGATCCCAGGACCCTGAGATCATGACCTGAGCTGAAGGTAGAGGCTTTAACCCACTGAGCCACCCAGGAGCCCCGATCTCCACAGCATTCTTATCAATTATTTTTTGGCCTGCTTTTTCTCTCTTTATCTTCTTATTTTACTTTCTGTGAGTCTTTTGGCTTGATTATTAAGTTTTTTTTTAATTTGCTTTCATATTTTTAATATCTAAGAATTCCTTATTCTTTAGTAAATCCCCTTTCCTAGCATCATCTTTTATGTATAAAATATCACTCAGAGAATTTTTTTTTGGAGATTTTCTTCTGTTTCCCAGATTTTCTGTTGTCTGTGGATTCCTTTTCTTCTGTTTGTTTTTAGTTTGCTTTAGTGTCTCTCATGCTGGGATCTTTATTCCTGTGTGTGATGCCTCCTTGTTTGTTGGTCCACATCGAAGAGGCAGGCCCTGAAGTGTCCGTTAGAAGCTCAGAATGCATGGACTGGGCTTGTTGATGAGGAGACTTTGTGTGGATATTTGGAGTTTAGGATGGAATAGCCTCCAAGTCAAAATAGGCAGGTTTTTATTCTAGGGCCATTTCTAATTTGGTCTTGATAGGACCCCACAGTAAGTAGGTCTCTGTAGCATCAGATGTTTGCAGTGCTAACTTATTCATCTTACTCGAGATACTAAACTTCCTTAGGCCTCAGTTTACTTGTCTATAATCAGATGGAATTGGGCTAGGTGACCTCAAAGGACTCTTTCCACTCTATGGTTTTATAATATGATTCAGGACAGAGATTAGTTAAGAGATAGAAGCATATTAGAGGGAATCAGCTATGCTAAAATATAAAAATCCTTTGAAGCTGTCAGGAGATCGGCTCCTAAAAATCTAATAAAAATTTTGACTCATTGGGGACATGACTCAATGGGAGATAATTAGAAATAAACCTGGGAGGGAGGACTCAAGAAGGGCTAATATTCAGCAGCAATGCCTTAATTAATTTTGCCTATGCCCTTGGGATGCTGAAGTCACTAGGTTTTGTCATCTACCTCTTGGAGCTGAATTGCACACGTAAGCTGGACGTTGCTGATTGAATGGGGCATTATAGATCCAGGGAGAAGGAAGGAGTATTAGATTTTAATTTATAATAACCCATCTAAGACCCTGGGTCTTAGGCTGACAGATCTCTATACAAAGGTCAACATCTTGGAGGATTTCTAAAATTAGATTCTTGTTTACTCCTAAGATGAAGCTGCTTCCCTCTTTCTGGGGCTGCATGAGATTAAGGGACCCCCAAATTGTGGTAGGAAAAACCTTACTTGGAGATTTCACATTTCCGTACAGGGATTTACTAGGGTCTGATGCGTGTGTATTAAAATTAAAACTAAGTCTTGGTTTAAACTATTTGCTTACTTAGACTGGCAGTTCCTGCGAGATCAGTGCTGGCGTCCTGACTTCTTTATGTCTCACTCACACAATATGTGCAGTTAGTGTTTATTACACATTTGAGTGAAGGAAGCTGTTGAGATGCACACACACCATAGGACCCTGCTTCCTTTTCATTCACTTTGCACTTGTGTGGAAAATCTATGGGTTGCTGTGCAAGTTCAGCCTGTTCTAAGCAGGCTGAGGATTGGGCCTGGGGCTTGTTTGAGAGATAAAGGTACCTTCAGCTCCATTGGACGGAATTCCAATGTCACAAAATACCTCGAGGAATAACTTCCCAGCCAATACTCCTTACTTCAGCATTGTGACTAGTCCTGCAGTCACCCGGAGATCACATTGCCTGGGCAGAAAATACAGCTAACCTGTCATGATGGTATTTACACAGAGTGCAGGAGAGAGTGATGGCCGGGGAGACATTTAGGGGAGATTTCCTGGATTTACGATATTGATTTTTGTTCTTTGTATGGGGAAGAAATTAACATCCCTCCTCTTGGAAATACGTTGTTTGTAATGAGCTTGGTTAACTTCATGAAATACAGCTTACCAAGTTAGTGCTTGCCGAGAAGGGGGCCTGGGTTGGACTCAGATTGGTGCAGGCAATCGTACCCAGAGATGGGGCTCTGTTAGACGGCAGGCAGGTAAGGGAGGGATCTTAGGCTGCCTTTGGTTTTGGCAAAGTTGGTGAAAGATAAGCTTTAGTTGGGGAAACCTATTTAAGAAAGAGTTGGAGAGGTGAGAGAGGATTTGCATAATAGCACAGATGTGGGGGACTACTTTTGTTTGTTCCTTTGTGTTTTGAATAAAGCCATTCATTCATTTATCCACTGAGCAAGGCATTTACCAAGGGCTAGGCACCATCCTCATCACTAAGGCTGGGAGGAATCGTCTTTTGGGAGTTGGGAGACCCGGAAGAGGAAACCACCAAAGCCAGCCCCATTGCAGTTGAACATGCAGACTAACTCTTTGGCAAATTCAGAATCAGCCCTGACGAAACGGGAAACTTAATTTTGGTAAAGCCTAATGTCTGTGTATTACCTTTTAGTTAAATAGCACCTAGCACGGCATCTGGCCTGACCACTGAAATGAGTCCTCCTAAAAATATGCCTTCCGTCATTCCTCCCTTTCTTCGTGATCTGCAGTGATTTCTTGGGTAGCCCACTGAAACTGAGATCAAGAGCCTGTGCCTGAGTTTTAAGGTCTCTCATATTTTAGCTTATCTTCCTTTCCAACCAAATAGGACTAGCCCCCTGCAGGGGGCACCTTTCACCTCTGAGACTGCTCGCAGTCAGCTGGTACGATCTGATAGGATCTTTACCTTGTTAAAACGTTGGTAGATAGCTGTTGCCTCGAGAAGCACTCCTAGCCTCCAATCCCAGGTGCACCTGTGCCTGGGACCCTGCCTACATTTCCACATCCCAGGAACCAAAGGGTTAACACCTGGCAATGCAGGAAAGCACCCCAGTCTCAGCACCACCTGCCCCACAAGGTCTGAGCCCAGTCTGGACAGCAGGTGAAATATTTTGCATGCACCCTGTACAGCCAGTGCAGCCCACTCTGCCCTCTTTCCACCTTCAAGTGCCTGCTCTTCCTCTTCTTTGCTTGTTCGGGTAATTGCCATTTTTCGAGACCCCCACAAGGCAAACTCCATCATGCATTTAACAACTCTTTATTGAGGGCCTGGCATGGACACAATGGTGCAGGACAGACATGGTGAGGCCCTCCTGGGGCCTAGAGTTCAGAGTGGGGAGAGAGATGTCCATCAAATAACCATTCACATCAGTGTAAATTGTGTGTTGGGGGCCATGCAGGGTGTCAGAGTGCTAGAGACCATGGAAGCCTGCACCTGGACGTCTGACAGGGCCTCTCTCCCAGGCCCTGGACCTGATCTGGGGTTGAGGAAGGGGAGGGGATGCCAGGGATGACTTCCCTGTGGACCTGGCTTTTGGGCTGAGGTCTGAAGTACACTGGGCATGGACAATGAAAGCAGCATGTGTGAAGGCCCTGGGGTAGGGGAAGGGTGACAATAGCTAGTGTGGTGGCCTGCAAGTCTCTTTCCTTCCATGGACTCCTTTCTATGACTCCCCAGAATTTTATCCTTGTCTTCTCTTATTGACTCATTAATAAAGAGATGGATGGCTTCAATAAGCATGAATTTTGGACCCAGTATGCCCTGTGAAAGGTTCTGGGGAAACGAAGCCTGCTATAAGCTCTCATAGTGTTTCTTTACTCTTTCCTTTCCCCTCTGTAGCCCTCAGCCCACTTTTAATTGCTGTCCCTTGCATGTTTTCCCTTTCCTGTACTTCGTCAGAGGCTGTAAGTTCTGTTCTGAAGGGATTATCTCTTCTCTTTATTAGAGTATCCCCAGACTCTGGGACAGAACCTGACATATGTAGGTGCTCAGGATGTATTTGTTGAATGAATGCTTGTATTGAATTAAAGCTCCCCGAGACATGGTTGTGACCTTAAGGACCTTAGGTCTGGTACCTGTTTTATGTAGTACTTTGCATTATTCTTTAATTGCTTCATGTTGAGAGGTCTCTCTGCTAGACCGTTAGCTCTCAGAGGGTGGGACTGCTTAGTCAGGAGTGGCCTCTGCAGACTCAGTCCAAGAACTCACAAGAATGAAAAGATTTGAGCCAGAATCCAGAAGCGGGTGGACAGAAGTTTGCAAAATGGAGTCCATCCTTCATGATGAAACAAAGCCCTTTGAAACTTCCAGGAGAAATTGAGATATAATGACAATAGTAATAGTAATAATAATATTACAGTTTAACTTAATTTTCTTAGTGCTACAATGCTTTTCTGTGAAAATTCCCGATTTTTACAGAGCTCCATATTTATTGGGATCAAAGAAGGTATCTAGCCTGCCAGGTAAGCTCCATATCTAACTATCTATCTATCTATCTATCTATCTATCTAGAGAAAAAAATATATATCTCTATATATCTTTTTTTTTTTTTTTTTTTTACATTTGAGAAGCAGAGCAGATGGACCCAATCTCTGGCCACTTCCCCTCTCAGTTTACTGGGTCACTGCCTGAACTCTCACATACAGAGGTGACACAAAAAGCTGGTGGTGTTATTATTACCTCTATCCATGGCTTATTGCCTCCATTAAAGAAAAACAGGTCTGAGATGGGATCCTGGGGCCAGGGACCCGAGCAGGCTAGCCTGAGCCCCAGGGGATGGCCAAGGGTCATTTTCTACCATTGTGAGCCTGATGCAGGAAGTTCTTAGGGGGAAAACTCGTTAGTCAGGGGATGGAATTCTATTTGGGGCTTTGCAGTTCTGCAGTAACCCCTCCAGTGACCTCATCCAGACTCGTCAGTCTGCTGGGTTGTGCGCCTGGCTGGTTTAGCCTTCTCTTCTGTGTTTTAGGTGGTGCCTTCGAGGAAGAGGAGGGGGTGGGGTTCATGGGAAGCAGTGAGCCCAAAGGAGCCTCTGCCAATTACTGCACCTGTCAGTGTTCAACAACAGATAAAATTAATTCAGAAACCCAAACAGTCTGCAGAAAACCGAACACAATTATCTAAGAAATTAAGTTATACCGTCGCCATGACCTTTAATCAATCATCCAACCGTTAATGTTAATTTTGTGATCTAAAAATCATACTTCTATTTGCATTTTAATGGCTGCTAAATGAGTGTCATCAGGAAGAAATAATGGCAGGGTGGCCTTTTGCTACAAATTCTTCCTTCCTAATGGCGATGCAGAAAGCTAGGAAACGGTGTTTGGAAAAGGTTTTGTTTCGCCTTCTAGCAGATGTATGGAGCTGCCCTTCTCAAGTGAAAAAACAAGCAATTCCCCACAAATACCACCACCTGTTGTTATAAATAAATCCAAGCTGTAAAATGGAACACCGGCTTAATGGCAAAATCATTACGAGGATCCTACCCCCCTCCTGCCAACCCCTTCATTACTGCCTCGTAACCACTTGTTTCTCAGTTGTGTCCCTTTTTAAGCTTCCGACTGGCCATCAGGCACTGTCCCTAACCAAGAGAGATGGCCTGTGGATTTGTGGCTAAAAATAAAAAGTTACCAACCTCGGGGAGAATGATCACACGTCCGTTTGCCCAGTTTAAATGGCTAGAAACTGGCTACATGCCACTCTGTATTTAGGGTTTCCTTTAAATCTTAATCCAGACATCCAGTGGCGTATTTCACAGCTAATGAACCTAACCTTCAAGTAGGAGCATAAAATCCTAATTAAATCAGGGCATCGTGAGGTTATTGGCAGGCTGTTTATAATTTGGCAGAATCTTGCTTCTCTGAGTAGTGATAGGAAAATTATAAAGCATTAGAACTGGAATGTTGTAAAATTATCCTCTTATCAATCTCCAAACTCCTTTAGTTTGTTGTGGACCGTATCAGTCCATCTATAATTATTAATTGTTTAGCAGACCCAGGATATTGTACTAACTAAAATATCATGTTCCTCACCTAAAACTAAGGTTTTTTTCCTCCAGTCTCTCAGGAGAAAGTCTATATGAATTATTTCTTCTGATGAAAGAAGTCTTGAACTTATAAATTTGGAAGGAAATCTTTAAAAATAAAGAGCTTCAGTGATTTTCTGAGTATAAGAAATTCAAATAGGGAAGGGAGGAGAAAATATTAAAGATGAATGCTAAGGTTTTTTTTTTTTTCTTCCAAGGAAAGGGGGTGGGGTGGTGGTGAGGGAAGGTTCCTGCAAAGATCGCAAAACTCCATTTCATAAAAGATTTATTAGCAATGACAGAGGGAGATTGCTGAGTGGAACCCTGATAAATGCCTCGCCTTTTTTCACTGCTTTAAAATTATGGGTTCTGTCCATAAAGTACTGATTAATTCATATTCACTCAATGACATACCCTCTGTTTCTCCCCCAAGCAAAGATTATAAGCATTTTACTTCAACAAATAAAGAACTCTGAGTGGGATGCATACTAATTCATTTAGCTCTGGAACTGGCACTACAATTTATGTAGCTAATCACAGCAAAGCAGGAAAGAATCTTTTCTTTTACTATGACAAGACCTGCCTACCTTTCAGCATTTCCCCCCCTAAGGTATTATTAATCTCTAAACTTCACAAAATTGAAGACTTATCCACGACCCTTTAAAATGGAGTGGCGTCATACATAGCAACTCCCAAAGAGAGAAATTTCTTTGCTTTTCTAAAAGACTGACTGTAGTGATTGGAGCCTTTTCTTGTTTAAGGAATCCAGACGAAGTAACTGGTGTCTGTTCTAAATTTCCAGAGGAAATTGGTTGGCTTTTAAACACAGTACTTCTTTGGGGATACTGGGTGGTTCAGGCCTAGAAAAATGGCACAGTGCCTGGAGGGCAGAGAATAGAAGTCAGGCAGCAGACGAAGAGCCAGCAGAGACTGTTCGCCCGGGAGTTTACCTGGGAGAAACGCAGGACTGATGCAAGGAGGCGGTCAGGACTTCCCCACTTCATAAAGTGGTCTGACAAATTGCTTTCATGCGTGTCTCAGAGAGTCGGCAAGGGCTTCCAATGTTACTGGACGTTTAAAATTTTAAGAGCAATATGCTCCCATTTAAAATGTTGGAAAATATAGAAAAGGACTAGCAAAAGAATTACATCCTAAGCCAGCACCGTGCTGGGCATGGAGAAGTAAGGTGTTTTCCACAAAAGAAGGTCTCTTAATTCTGATGGACTGTGACCTCCATGAGGGTATGGATCAGGTCTGTCATGTTCACAAGGCTCAGTGCTTGGCACAGATTTTGAGATTCCAGATTTTGAGATTCCCAAATACCACCAGGGAGCCGAGTCCGATGCAAAAGCAAAAGAGCCCTTTATTCAAGCTAGCTTGAGCTCAGTCTCTCACACTTACCGACGCGGCGGCAGCATGGTGTAGAGAAAGAGAGCAAGTTTCAAAAAGTGCAACAGTTTTAGAGGGGCCAGTGGCCAATGAGATTGTAACACACAGAAAGTTGCTTAGTAACTGTTTGAACTAGCCTATCACCCTGGCCAGAATTGGCACACAAGTTTGGCGGGCAAAAGGCGGAGTTTATATTTTTTCCGGGTCAGGGGTTCCGCATTCCTATTGGCTAACCCAAACCCAACCCATAGGCGGTCTGGGCCAATTAGCTCAAGGGAGGGCTGAGCCACACTCTGACCCTCCCAGAGGCAGGTCCTGTGGGGGCCACACACAAGAAGGTGGATGTAAGCAAAAGGAGCCAGCCCTGCTCTGGTCCTTCACTATGTATCTGGTGAGGGAATGAAGTTGGAAATAAGTAGGATATAACCGTGTATGTCCCCATTTGATTTTTGATCATTTTGATGGAGAGACCCGAAACTTTTGATTTAAATCGCTTTCTCATTTTTTGAATAGTTTCTAAGTAGTTTTTTTTCTTTTAAGATTTTGTTTATTTATTTGAGAGACAGAGAAAGTGAGAGAGAGCATGAGAGGAGAGAAGGTTAGAGGAAGAAGCAGACTCCCCGTGGAGCTGGGAGCCCGATGTGGGACTCGATCCTGGAACTCAAGGATCATGACCTGAGCTGAAGGCAGTGGCTCAACCAACTGAGCCACCCAGGCGCCCCTCTAAGTAGTTTTGTTAAAGAGCTCATTTAAATAGAGAATGGCCAGACATCAAGTTGCCGTGGAGAGGGGCAAGGACTACTTCTCATCAAAAATGAGACTGACTTCCTGAATGCTTCTATATGCCAGCTATAGAACGTAAGCTGTAGAACTTTCAATGCTCACAACAACTCTGAGAGGTATGCGTCTTTCTTCCCATTTTAAATTTGGCACGGGAAGAATGAACAATTGCTTCAGACAGTAGAGCTAGTAAGTGGTAGACCCGGGGTGATTCGAACTGGCCCAAATACAGGAGAACATGCCATAAGAATGCTTAGAAGATCCAGCACAAGGAGCCATGTCTAAGATTCCTGAACCTTTTAATCTAGGGGCTACTGAAGACCCGAGTCCTGGAAGATACTTTGGCTTGGGACTCACACAGCTTTGAAGATGCTGAGTTCTTTTTTTCTTAAAAAAAATATTTATTTATTTATTTATTTATTTGAGAGAGACAGAGAGAGCACAGAGGGAGAATGGAAGGGGGAAGTAGACTCCCCGCTGAGCAGAGAGCCTGATGTGGGGCTCAATCCCAGGATCCTGAAATCTTGACCTAGCCTAAGGCAGATGCTCAACCGACTGTGCCACCCAGGCACCTCAAAGATGCTGAGTTCTAAACAAGCTGGCGATGAGCATTGGGAGAGCCAGGGATCAGCAGTCAGGGAACTAATAATTGGCACTGAGGGACAGAAAACAGCCATCAAAGTCGGCTCGTAAGACTCCATATTCAGCTGCTAGGAAAGTTCAGGCCTCATGGTTGGAAACTTGCGATGCAAGAGTCCCCCCAGCCACTGATAGAAACAGAATGAATCATGACTGACTCTATAAGGCACCTTGTTGACAGAGAGGTCATGCTATTTGGATTATTTGGGGACACAAATAGTACCAGTGCCTGGAATAGAACCAACAGGGAATCAAATTGATTCAGTTAACCAGGCTTGGAAGGTGTGGTTCAGTGAGAGGCCACTCTCCCATGTTTTTCTGGCTTCAGAAAATAGTCACACCTAATATAGAAGACTCAGGTTCTTTTTTTTTTTAAAGATTTTATTTACTTATTTGAGAGAGAGAGGGAGATTGAGCATGAGAGAGAGACAGAGAGAGAGAGAGAGAGAGCGAGCACACAGAAGGAGAGGGAAAAGCAGGTCCTCTGCAGCACGGAGCCCAATGCGCGGCTCAATCCCAGGACCCTGGGATTGTGACCTGAGCCAAAGGCAGATACTTAACGGACTGAGCCACCCAGGCTCCCCATGTTCATTTTTGCCAAAATTAATTGATATGTTGCATATTTCAAGTTTTTCCTTTAATAATAATGAATGCTAATAGTTAATGGACATCTAGTATGTGTCAGGAATAGTACATAGCACTTTACTTGCATCTCATTTAATCCTCACAACAATTCTGGGTGGTAAGCACTGTTGTCATCCCTTTCACTTTACAAACAAATGAAAGGAAGTCTGGGAAGGGTTTAGTAATTTGTGTAAGGTCACATATCTAGGAAATGGGGAGTGGGGCCAATCAGAATAGCAGGCAAGTCATTAGAACACTGAACATTTCTTATTGTAGTGGGTCAATAGTCATTACAAGCTTCTCTGAGCATCTGTACCCTCAGGATTCCCCCCTGCTAGATGGCCCCACGACCACCCAACTAAAGAGGGGCTAGTACAGCAGGAGGTCCCTGGGGTTGTATCTGCCCTCATTGGGTGGCCCTTTTGCTGTACTTGGTGTACGTGCAATATCATCCTTGGCTGGAGGTGGTTTTCACGGCTTTCAGTCCAACTTGTGGGCCACGGTTCAATAAACATAAGCATTCTCTAAGAGAACGAATGAATCACCCTGACTGTGCAGATGCAGAAGCTGTTCTGGGGTGTTTTCACCCACAGTTGTTTGGGGGGGGGGCTGATTAGTGTTTCCTGTCATTAACCCAACTCTTTTTCTTAGCTTTTTGGATTTTGTCCATTGTAAATAAGTTAATCGCCTTAAAACCCAATTATACTTCCTGCTATTGCTTTCTGTGGGGCAGCGGGTAAAATCATGGAGGGCAGGTAATGAACTCCAAGGACATTGAGGTATTTCAGTGAGGTTTGGTGAAAAAAAGCTGGCATCTAAAGGTAGCTGACTTGAGTATGAGTCTTGGGTCAATCAATTATCCTCTGTGTAACCTTGTATAGGCTACTAAACCTTAGAAACCTTCCATTTGTAAAATGAGGGTAATTCTATCCATCCCTTCTAGATTCTTACCATTCATTTAAATATTTTCACCAGAGAAAGACATATATTAATATCACAATGGATATTGTCTACCATACAGTGTATTTGTCTGGTCCTTGAGGGGACTGAAATATTGGCAGAGCAGGTTATTAATGGTTTCCAAGGTTGAATCTGCACCAAATGCTGCACTATTCTCTGCTTCCAAAGTACAGACATGAGTTGTCTTATTTGTTGTGATGGGTTTGTTTATTGAGCTCTTCTTTTAGAACTGTCTAGAACTTTTCCAATTTAAGTGATTCTGAAATGACATTTCCAAAACTAGCCTAAGACTTTTCTCTGCTCTCCCTCGCCTCACCTCACATCCTCATGAAAGCACACCCAGGCTTCATTTCATTTACCAAGATAGACTCAAGTAAATCCTGCTGAAGATAAACAGCCCATAAAAATTAACCATGGGTGAGCAGACTGCCTCTAAATGCACTCTTTAAAGGGCATGCTCTTTAAGGAGAGAAACCAACCAGGGAATGGATTTGGAGATAATTTGTGTGTTGCAGGTGTGACCTGATAAGGCACAAAAAAGCTCAACTTTATGATTGTTGAAATGCACTATGCCCATCATCAGCGTAGCCTCCATAAGCAAAGTCATTTATTAGAGCAGGATAAATAGCTCATTATTTGTCAGGAGTAAAAAGGAATGTGTACAAAAGTAAGATAGTAACATTTGCCAAGCGCTTGTTATTTACATTATTTCTTTATTAATCCTGGAAGCTACCCTGTGAGATAGGTATTAGTGGTCCTCTTTTACAAACAAGGGAATTAACCCCCCACAGGGGTTTACTAATTTAACTCAATTTTCATAGCTGGGAGTTTGGAGTGGTTGTTCTCAACCCCCAGGAGATGCTTAGCAATGTTTGGAGACATTTCTGTTGCAACTAGGCGGAAATCCTAGGAACCTAGGAGGCAGAGGCCAGGGATCCTGCTAAATATCTTACAAGGCACAGGCAGCTCCCTATATCAAGCAATTATGTAGCCCAAAATGTTAATAGTGCTCAATTTGAGAAACCCTGAGTTGAAGAGAGAGTGGCAGTGAACCCAGGTTCTTTTGGTTCTTAATTCAATACTTATTTCTCTACTAGTTTTTAAAGATAAGGGTGTAGTAGAACTATCATTGATCATTAGTTTCTCCAAGCTTGTTTTCCAAGATGTTTCTTTGGCACATGCTAGTTTCAGCTGACCTTACTTTGATTAGTCATTGTATCCATTTTGATGGGTTCCTGAAGGGCGCCTCAGGGTATCACATGACCACATTTGTCAGTATCTAATCTGTAGGTGGTAGAGGGAGAATGGCTTTATCACAGAACAAAGAGGATGCATTCAGGAGAAAAATGAGCTGGGGGTTTTTAAGAAAGGGCTCTCCTTTGGCCTACCAATGTAAATAATAATAATGCCTTACCCCATGTGTTTAGTGCTTTATAATTTCAGAGCACTTTCATATTCCTTCAACAAATATTCATTGAGGAGGAAAGAAATGGTTCTGAGCAGAAAGTAGTGACTGAAACAAAGACTCTTGGCCTCTTGGAGTTTAGGAATGTGGGACAAGTGATACAGACAATAAGGAAACAAGTGAGCAGGTACTATGCCAGAGAAAGATAGGCACTGTAAGAAAGAATAAAGCACAGTAAGCCTAATGGGGGGCATGGGGGTAGGCGTGGGACCATTTCACATGAGTGGGTGGGGAAGTTCTAAAGGTAAAGTGGTATGTTTTGCACATCCAGGAAGGAGGGAAGAGAATGAATCATGTGGATATCAGGAACAGGAGAGTTTCAGGCAGAGAGAAGAGCAAATGCTCTGGGACTGGTGTTCAAGTTCAAGGAACAGCGAGAAAGCCAGTGCGGCAGGAACTGAGTGAGTGAAGCGGGGAGCTAGAGGAGACGGGGTCTCTGAGGTGGCAGTTGGGAGATGTCGCGAGCCACTGAAGGACTTTGGGTTTTACGGATCGAGATGGGGAGCCACTGAAGAGTTCTGAACAGAGGGGTGACATGATCAGACAGAATTTTAAAAGATCAGTTTGACTGTTATATTGAGACTAAACTAGAGGGGCTAAGGGTCAAAGCCAGGAAGCCAATCCCAAGGCTGTTGCTATAATCCAGCAAAGGAACAATAATGGTTGGGAACAGAGATGTCATGTGGTTGGTGGCGGCGAAATCAGTCTGATTCTGGGTATCTTTTGAAGGCTGAGCCAACAGGATTTGTATTATATGTGGGGTATGAGAGGGAAAGGGAGGGAAACAGATGGCTTCAAGATTTTGGCCTCAGAAACGTTCCCATTTCTGATGGGGAACCTATAGGCGAGGTGGATTTGAGGTGAAAAGTCAGGAGTTCTGGTTTGAACATGATAAATGTAAGGTGTTTACTAGACCTCAGAGTGGAGACATAGACTTGTCTTATCATGTAGCACATAACATATCCAATGTTACATCAATCATATTTCTCTTTGACCAAAGGCCAGTGTTTAATTCACGGACCTATAGATACAATGTGATAATTCTCTCTGATTCTAAGACCAATGTCCATCTACTGATGGAGGGTTCTAGATATAAATTAGCATAAAGAAAGAAATCTCTAATAGCATCTGTTCCTAAAAAGTGTCTTTAAACTGGTTTTTAATGATCTTTCCAAAAAAGCAAGGGGCAGTCAGTCACATTTAGATAGAGACAGAGCATATCAAAATAAATTGACCTCCTGGTTTGGCCCTTAGAATTATTAGCAAAGTCATGAAAAAGGCAGAGCAAAGAAGCCCAAATAACTCAGATTCTGCCTACTTCAGCCATCGCTTCTTTTTAAAGCTTTCTTTTTTCTTTAGCTATAAAGTTAATAAAAAATGAAATCTTACTCCATATACTTGTTTGGTTTATTTTTGGCCACCCCTTAATGTCCTTCCCTAAGTTTTTCTATTAAAAATTTCAAACATACAGAATTGTTCAATAAATATCCATATATCTACCTCCTAGCTTCTGCAATTAACATTTCCCTACATTTGCTTTTAATTAATTAATTAATTAATTAATTTTTAAAAGATTTTATTTATTTATTTGACAGAGAGAGACCACATGAGTGGCAGAGAAGGCAGGCAGAGAGAGAGAGAGAGGGAGAAGCAGGCTCCCCGCTGAGCAGAGAGCCCGCCCGATGCGGGGCTCGATTCCAGGACCCCGAGATCATGACCCGAGCCGAAGGCAGAGGCTTTAACCCGCTGAGCCACCCAGGTGTCCCCCTACATTTGCTTTTAAAAAATATCTTCCTATTCGTCCCTCTATCCATCCATCAGTCCATCTTATTTTTTTGATGCATCCCATGGTAAGTTGCAGCCATCATTACCCTACATCCTTAAAGGCTTCAGCATGCATATCACTCACCAAGTTCCATATTAAACCCTTGAGTTTTCACCTATGTGGGTCATTTGGTCTTCAGTGGCTCTCTTAAACAGCATGTAGTCGATTTTTAGATTCAGATCTAATCTAAGCATGTACATCTTATAAAGAGGAGCTTATAACCCCATCACTTTGATTGTGATTAGAGAATGCCAGTTCTTACTTTTGGCTTCTTATTCCATGTCTTTCTTTGTGTGTGCCTTCTTGACATTTTCCTTTGGATTCTTTTTTATGAACTTTAGTCATTTATTCAAGATCTCTTTGGTCTTTTTCCTCCAGGGAACACATTGTATTTTTTTTTCCCCCAACAAGTAGTTTACCTTTAAATAAAAACACATGTTGAGTTTAAGTTCTTCTATTCACATCAAGATTAAAACAGTATTTATATTGCCTTCTTTATTGTGAGATGAGGTCATTGAAGCTCCTTTGCTTTCCTTGGCAGTTGAATCATTTCAAAGTTTTGGCCCAAGAAATCACAGACTCAGAGCATATCAGATTCTCATTTTGCAAGAGGAGAAATTGAGGCCCAAAAGGGGGGGGATATTTTCTCCTGAAAAGCCCCCAAATGAATGGAAGACTCAGAGAGCTGGCTGGAACACAGGGCATCTGGTCCGCCTCTACCTTTAGCTCAGACAACACTCAAACAATTCTTGACAACTCCGGACAGATGAGAAAATACACTAGTTTTAGAGGATTAAGGAAAATGGATTTCTCAATTCACTGCAGAAGTTTAAAAGCCTTGCAGGAAATACTTCCATCTCTATGATAAAAAAATTTTAGCCTACATTCTATTAATCTTTGTGTCCACAGTGGAAAAGCCTTTTGCTTAATAATATCCCCTCAAATATTTGAAGACTATTCTTAAGTCTCCCCGTAGACTCCTTTTCTCGAGAATAAATAATCCAAATTCTTTTAAACTTTTCTCATAAATTCTTCTTTCCATTCTTTTATTAATCTTTCTCACTTTCCCTGAGCTTTCTTCAAAATTTTTTGTCTTGCTTCTAAATTGTGAAGCCAGGAAGGGACAAAGTACTATAATATTGATTATTGAATTTATGCCAAACTGTGAGTTCCTTGAGGGCAGGGGCCATTTCTTATTCAACTTTGTACCCCTAGATTAGGGGTCAGCAAATCTTTTTTTTTTCTGTAAAGGGGCTGGTAGGAAGTTTTTTATGCCTTGTAGGCCAAGAGGCAATGTGCTCTACTTTTTGAACAGTAGAAAGACTGATACTCTTTTTTTATGGTTTACATTATGGAAATGTGAAAATCATTTTTCAATGACGAGCCATGGAAAAATGGGTGGATTTGGCCCCACAGGTGCTAGTTGTTGGTTGATTCCTGCTCTAGTTCCTGGTACAATGCATGACACATAGTAGGCAGTCAGTAAATTTTGTCTGATAAAAGAATGCATGCATGTATGAAGATTATTTCATAGTATCTGTCTTCTGTGTTCTTGCTTAGTGCTCCTATTATATTGCTGGCCCCTTGAGCTTGTCCACGAAGACCTTTAGATTTTCCTCTGCCATACACACCCATGGCCAGCACTTTCACATTCTGTTTGTACTTGGGCAGTTTAATTGTTCCTCCCTTAATCTGAGATGTGGTAGCGACCCTCTATTAACCTTCATTTGCTGGTGGCTTTGGATCTCACTTTTAATTTAGCGAGGTTGTTTGGAACTTTTGTTTTTCCAGTGTGTTCAGCTGCTGCCCTACTTAGAAATTGTGTATGAACTTAACAAGCAGCCCCAGGCAACTGACAAAACCAAAATGCTGGACTCATTCAACCACCTCAACCAAGGCCCCAAGCTCTGTTTCCATTCTTATGACTCCTACCTGGAGTCGGGAGGCTCATGGCTACTTATAGTCCTGGAATAGATTGGAAGGGATCAGACAGGCTCACAGAGAAGGCTGACACTAATGGTAAAAGAAAAAAAAAAAAACAAAACTCTTCCTTTCCTTCTCCTTAGCTTTTGGGCCTGTAGAACCTTTGTCACAGCCTGTGGGACTGTGGAGTTCTGTATTAGAAGCATTGCCATTCTGAGCTGAATTGGGGTGAAGCAGTCCTGAGCAGCACAAATCCATAGCACCAGGGGGATTGAGCTGCTTTACAGAATGCTGGAGGCTGATGCCTGGGACCGAGCCCCTCAGTGCTGCTGCCCACTCTGTCCCACTCCCCGTTTCCGAGGGATTGATTCCTAGGTTCCCAGATGCCTTTTTGACTGAAGCCCCCTATTTCTCTATAGTGATCTGCTGGGGATACTTGCTGTGGCTTTTGATCAGGGTCCAATGGACCCAACCCTAAACTGCTGGTGGATCAACAGGGAGCCAGTCACACCTCTTAAGTCCTCAGTGTCCTGCCTTGGGACACAGATGTGAGATCAAGGCTGATGGAAAACAGGGAAAGGGAGTGCTCCTTTTTCTCCAACTTCCAAGCTGTGGGTGGCTACAACTTTCAATGCAAGAGAACTGGGAAAAGCTTTACCTTGTTTCCCTAGGGTTGGTATGTGTTGCCCGTAGTCTCTTTTATCCAATCTTTTCTTCACCTCCTCTCTCTCCTCCTCTCTGTGTTCCTAAAATTGCCATGATCGCTACCACTTAAAATGTCCAGGAAAGCTGCATTTATTTACAATGACTTCCTTCTTAACCAGCTGGAGGAAGTTGCAAAATAGCCAACCCAGGGGTGGATCAATCTTGAACGTTTCTTTCAAATGTTGAAGTAAAGAAAATGATGACAATTTTAAGGCTCTATTAGGTGGAAATGATCTACGAGGGATGGCGGACAGCTGAAGGTCACAAATCAGGCAGCTGCCTCTGGCTCAGTGATTCAGAAGTGTGGAAGGCAATGGGAAGTGTGTTCCTGAGTTTTATGAACATCTAAGTTTGGGAATTTATCAATGTGTGCCTGGGATTTGCTGTAATGAGCTTCTTCACTCCTCTCATAAAACAAACCAGTGTTTGATAAAAGCTGGCTGGTCTTCCTTAGATACAGATATTAATTTATTTTGATTTGAGGAAGAAAAATATCACGCCTTTGTCTGGCTTACCTGATAAATAGCCTCATTTGCATGTGGGGATCCTGCTTATTTCCCACCTGGTTAAAAGAACAATGTCAGTGACACTGAATATGCATATTTTGCATTATTAATGTTTGAAGAGCTTCTTTTAAGACATTTTAGATTCTGGGCATACTTTTTTTTTTTTCTGTTTTTGTTGGAGATCCTTCTTTACCCTGTGTATCAGTCAGGATGGACTGGTCATGCTGAGGCAGCAAAACCACTGCAAAATGTCAGTGGCTTAAAACAGTGGAGGTTTATTTCATTCTTAGGCTACATGTCTGTCATGTCCAGCATGGGCTGGGCTCCGTGATGTTTTCTGTCAAGGACCCCACCATCCAGGGCAGGGGTTGGTAAACTTTTTTTGTAACGGGCCAGATGGTAAATATATTAGGCTTTTAGAGACCACCTGGTCTCTGTCGCAGCTACTCAGCTTTGCCATTATAGCGCACAAACAGTCATGGACAATGTATAAAGGAATGGGAATGACTATGTCCCAATAAAACTTTATTTATAAAAACTGGCAGTGGGCTAGATTTGGTCTGTGGGCTGTAGTTTGCTCACCTGGTGGTCGGGAGAGGAAGGGAAGGTGGCAGATCTTGCCCCAGTTGTTTAAGGCTTAACTTCCATTTATCTTTCCTTGGCCACAGCAGGTCACATGGCCATGCCTAATGTCATGGTACATAAAGTACACAATCTTCCTTTGTGCCCAGAAGGAGAACTGGAACTAACAGGGAATAACACCAATGGTCACACTCTTATCCTCTCTTCTTTTTAGAGAAGCCAGTATTTCCTGAACTTTTAGGCTAGCACGTCTTCAAAAGGCATTCTTTAAATGCAATTTCTATAGTTTACAACTCAGTTGCTTTGATGGGAGCTAAAAAAATTTAGGAGATGAACAGGATTGAATTTCCCCTTGTTGTTCTCGATATTGAATATGTGACTTTTTTTTCTTTATGCCCACCAAAACTCTGTTCGAGTCCCTGCACCAATCAGAAGTGAGATTAAGTTTATCCATCCAACTCATTCTCTGGTATTTAGATTTCTGGTTAGACTTCTGGAATCCAGAGTGACCACATTTTTCCCTTGGCCTTTTTTTTTTCTTTATAGTCATAGAAGTGTGAGGCTTTCTCACCTTTGACTGGGACAGGGTTGGGCCTGGGTCTTGCTGACCACCTCTGGCATGGTGACCTCTTTTGTGTTCCCAGGGAAGACCAGCAGTCTCCACCATGAGGGGTTCCTGGGGCCTTCCCTCGTCTTTCAGTATCAATTTCCTTCTAAATTTTGCAGTCAGAAAAGGAGATGTCACTTCATCCAGGAGAGGGCACTGTGCCCAAAGTCTAGAGTACTCAGTTCCTTCTGGTAGAGGCACAAATTAAGGATTAATGAAACCCATATTCAAATGCTCGAACTATAGCACCTATCATAAAACAAACCAAAACACCACACTAGGAATGTACTCTATAAAAAGGGAAGAAATGCAATTTATTAACAACTTGTACATCCCAGAAGGTACAAACTGTGTCATTAAATCAACCAAACATTTTTAGTGGCTGCATCTCTTCTTTTCTTACCTTACGAACTCAGGCTCTCTGGACCAAAGCCTACCCTCGTGTTGGCTGCTTCGATGAGGTTCTGGGGACCTTGGGGGCCAAGTCTGTAGGAAAGATGGAAGGTTAGGTCCTGTTGTAAAAAAGAATAACTTGCCCCTTTCGGGCATCTTTTCCCAGAGGAAAGTGAAGTAACACTTCAGGGAAACTTAGTACAAAATGTGGGAAGCAAATAGAACTATATTCAAGGGTTCCCTAAGTGCTAAAATGGAAGATACCATATCTCGTAAGTGGGGAAATTTTGAAAAGACAACTTGTTTGTAAACTTTTTTGTCTCACCCTCTTGGTTCTTTTATCCTTACGCATCTATCTCTCTGTAGTATGTTCTTGGTAGAAAGATACAGAGCTTTTTTTTTTTTTTTGCTGCAAATGTCTACTTAGTCATTAAGTTTTCTCCTTGGATCCTGACTATGACAGTTGGGTCAGTCTTCTTGTCTTCAATATAGGCATAATTACAGTGCCTATCTCAGAGGTTATCATGAGATTCCCATTATCTTGTATTCTTTTGTTGTCTCTTCAGCAGCAAAGATAAAGATGCTATGTAACCAAGTGGACATTTGAAAGAACTGGAGGATAGGTCTCTGCAGCAGCAGGTTGGAACAGAAATAGCAAAAGCTATAGAAATACAATTGATCAGTTGATGAAGTCACAGTGCTTTAAGTCTGCACAGTGAGAAATTTCAGAGAGATTGAGAATTCTCTGCAGTTGGAATGTCAACTCAAATGCAAAAAAAAAAAAAAAAAAGAAAAAAAAAAAGACCAGATAAACATGAACGCATGTAAATTAGTATGGAAAGCAGATTGATGTGGGACATGAAAGAGAATTAGCACAACCCAGAGAAAATACATGGTGACCAGTGTGGAAATAAATGAAGACCAATCAAATGGAAACAAGCTAAGGCCATTTATTCAGAGCTTGATATAGCAAGAAAGTCAGCCATTATCATTTGTGTCTGGTAGACCCAAAGGCAGGCGGAGGAGTGGGAGAGCTTTATAGTGGATAAAAGAGAAGGCTTCAGGGATGCCCTGATTGGAGGCCGTTCTCACGGGGAGGCTGTAGGCAGGTTAACCGGAAGTGGGGCATTCTGTGTGATTGGTTATGGGTGTGTATTTGGCTCTCTCTAGTTGGTCCTAAGTTGGAAGTGGGGATGAAAATCAGGAAAGCTGATCAGGAAATCAGGAAAGTTGTTAATCAAGTCTTGGCCGTTTGGGGCTGATTGTTTCAGGGGCTGTTGATCGGCATCCTGGACCAGTGGCTAGAGACAGTGTTCTGACTTCCCACGAGTCTGATTTGTCATGTCTTCTCACTACCCAGAAATCTCTGCCCTGTGTCTGCTTCCTCAGTCACATGACCAATGTCTGTACTTCTCCCCCTGCCAGAAGCTGCCCCGGGATTAGAAACAGTCCAGCTGCTACTGACTCTGGGATTTTTCTGTCCAACTAGTCCCCCTGTCTTCAAATACCACTAAGTGAAAAATGGTATCGGTGTAAATCTGAGCAGTTAACATCTTAGCTAGAAAGTGTGGTTTTAGTCTTAATTTGCCTCGATTGTTAGGGCACCCACTCCTTGCTCTGGGTTGTGCAGAGTTGGTTCTGTAGCATAGGCCACTCTACGAATACTATGTGTGAGGAATTGTGTTAGGGACTAAGGAAACAAAGGTATGTGAGTCTCTGTTTTCCAGGCAGGAAGATGCCATACACTTAAGAAAGAGGACCTAATGCCAGGTCTTATATTCTGAATGTGGGATTAGCCACTCCCCTTTGTCGGCACCAAGAACACCTATCTCAGCCAGGCCAAGACTTGCCACAGGCCAACCACTTGTCACAACTGAAAGCATGTTGCTATCTATTCCACTGCACTGTGGTTCTTCGGGGACAGGGACTGACTCTTGAACACCTGCTATTTTGTTTTGGTCCCTCAGCTGGTACCTGGTTCATTGTAGGCAGGTTAAGAATAGGAGCTATTTGGTCAAAGAGAACCAAGTTCAAGTTCTAGCTCTTTTACGTATTAATTATGAGAACTGAAGCAAGTGACTTAGCCTTTCTAAGGCCTTGTGTTTTCATCCTTAACATGGGGATAATAATAATTATAACAGTCCACTGTACCTCATAAGTCATTTCCGCATCATTGGCACATATTAAACCCTCAATAAATATCTTCGGCTATAATGACAAATTCAATTGCCTGGAGATTCCAGAGCTACAAATGATACATACTCTGGCGTGGAAAGGAAGGAGGGATTGCTGGAGCACATCGTGAAAGTTGGGTGTTTTTCTCGGGTGGCAGCCAAGCAAAACCATTCCAATGTTAGTCACCAGAGAAAGTGATAACATCATGTAGCATTTCTGAATGGCTCACGGTAAAATAAAACATCTCGTTAATGACGAGCGCATGAAGAACATAAGTTGAAACTTTCAGGAATTTCTGTTCCACATCTCAAATGTTGGCAGTCACCTTTCCACAGATGCATGGCAGAATCCTGAGTTATTTACTTGTGCTTCAGCAAAAGGGCCTTGATTGCGGGGAGAGTTGAATAGGGCTTGTTGATTGAGTCTAAGGAGGAGAAGGATTCAGTGAAGTACATTTCATAGGGGAGAAAATGAGGAGGGGCTCTGATCTTAAATGCTCTCATTTCACATATCAGTGCTGCAAATCTCAGTGTCCCCAAATGAGGATGCTACTTCTCAAGGACTGAATGCAACAACAAATGTTGTTGCACGAACACAATGCCCAATGTTTCTTGAATACTGGAAATATTTTAATATTATTTTCCTTTTGTATTCTTTTAGTGACAGAAGTAGTACACTTAGAAAATGTACAGAATGCTAGAATAGTTATCCTAAGATGGGAAATGAGGATATATATCCATATATATATATATATGTACAATAGTGTGGCTGAGTTTGCTGATTATCCTCCAAAATCCATTTTACTTTACTCCTGCTATAATAGAACCCTTCATTCTTAGACAGGCCCATTGCCACTCAGAATAATGACTGCATTTTCCAGTCTCTTTTGTAGTAGGCGTGGCCATGGGTGGTGGGCTGTCAGGGAAAGAGGAGTGTGAAATCTATCAGATATTTTCTTAAAGAGAAATAGCTTGTCTCTTTCTCGTCTCTTCTCTTTGCTGCTTGAGATGCGATGGCTGCATGGAGCAGTTGTCCGGGCACCAGGGTGTGGGCCTCACTTGAGACAAGTGCCTGGGTTCCTGATGACTGCGGAGCTGCCATGTCAATGCTGGACTTCTGATGTGTATTGGAGAGAGAACACACTTCTATCTTTTCAGAGCCACTGTTGTTCAGCTTGTGGTCACTTGCAGCAAAATCCAATTCTTATAATTTTATCATCATTGATATAGTCTTTGAAAGACATGGTTTTAAAGGGACCTGAACATTTTTTATTTTATTTTATTAATTTTTAAATTTAAATTCAATTGAATAACATATAGTGTATTATTAGTTTCAGAGGTAGAATTTAGTGATTGATCAGTTGTATATAACACTCAGTGCTCATTACTTCTAGTTCCTTCCTTAATGCCCATCACCTAGTTACCCCATCCCCCCACCCAAGTTCACCCCAGCAACCCTCAGTTTGTTTCCTATAGTTAAGAGTCTCTTATGGTTTGCCTCCCTCTCTGTTTTCATCTTTTTTTTTCTTCCCTTCCCCGAAGTTCCTCTGTTTTGTTTCTTAAATTCCACATGTGAGTGAAATCATATGGTATCTGTCTTTCTCTGATTTGCTTATTTTGCTGAGCATAATACCCTCTAGTTCCATCCATGTCATTGCAAATGGCAAGATTTCATTCTTTTTAATATATATCTATATATCCATAGATATCTATATATCTTTACCCATATATATATCTTTACCCATATATATAAATGTGTGTGTGTGTGTATGTGTGTGTATATATATATATATATATATATATATATATACACCCATTCATCTTTACCCATTCATCTGTTGATGGACATCTGGGCTCTTTCCATATTTTGGCTATTGTGCATGTTGCTGCTATGAACATTGGGGTGCATGTGCCCCTTTGAATCACTATGTTTGTATCCTTTGGATAAAGGATTGTACCTAGTAGTACAATTGCTAGGGTCATAGGGTAGTTCTATTTTTAACTTTAGGAGGAGCCTCCATACTGTTTTCCAAAGTGGCTGCACCAGTTTGCATTCCCACCAATGTTGTAAGAAGGTTCCCTTTTCTCCACATTCACCAACATCTGTCATTTCCTGAGTTGTTTGTTTTAGTCATTCTGACAGGTGTGAGGTGGTATCTTGTGGTTTTGATTTGTATTTCCCTGATGCTGAGTGATGTAGAGCATTTTTTCATGCATCTGTTGGCCATTTGTATGCTTTGGAGAAATGTCTGTTCATGTCTTCTGCCCATGTCTTGACTCGATTTTTTAATTTTTGGGTGTTGAGTTTGATAAATTCCTTACAGAATTTGGATACTAGTCCTTTATCTGATAAGACATTTCCAAATATCTTCTCCCATTCTGTAGGTTGCCTTTTAGTTCTATTGACTGTTTCCTTTGCTGTGCAAAAGCTTTTTTTCTTAATGAAGTCCTAATAGTTCATTTTTGCTTTTGTTTCTCTTGCCTTTGGAGATGTGTCTAGCAAGAAGTTGCTGTAAGGTCAAAGAGGTTGAAGCCCGAGTTCTCCACTAGGATTTTGATGGATTCCTGTCTCACGGTTAGGTCTTTCATCCATTTTGAGTTTATTTTTGTGTACAGTCCAATAAAGTGGGGACCTGAACATTTTAGGAGACAAAGACCCAAGAAAATGTGAGTTCCTCACAAGAACTTATTTAAAAAATGCCATTTCATCAAAATAAGGAAGAAAAACAACCAAGTTTATTGGTTTCCAGTACAAAGGCTGGCCAAGACAAGTTTTGATTTCATATTTTTCATCAACAAAAAAGACACAGATAATGTCAGCATGGACAGGTTACTGTAGTCTAAACTGGTGCATCATTTTGTACTACAGTGGTCTAGAATTGCTAAGAATCCTGAGAAGTAGTACTACAATAGAGGTCTTCTTTTAGGTGGGATTTTGGGATGGATTGTGGTAGTGTAAAAAATCATACATATGTGTATTTGAAACTTGTACTGAAGCACACAATTTAAAAATTGGTATCCACCTATGGCATAATCATATCACTGCATTTATATCTGATTACTGAGAGTTTAGTAATTATTAATGACTTGATAATCTTCAGAAGAATTCAGTATAGGGTGCCTGGGTGCTCAGTGGGTTAAAGCCTCTGCCTTCAGCTCAGGTCATGATCCCAGGGTCCTGGGATGGAGCCCTACATCGGGCTCTCTGCTCAGCGGGGAGCCTCCTTCCCCCTCTCTCTCTGCCTGCCTCTCTGCCTACTTGTGATCTCTCTCCTCTCTGTCAAATAAATAAATAAAATCTTTTTTTTTCAATCATAAATAAATAAAATCTTAAAAAGAAAAAAAAAAGAAGAAATCAGTATAAATCCCCTTCCTCCCTCAATGTCTGGAATAATCACTTCCTTTATGTTTAACTGCTGTCCACAGTGCTCTTAGTGGCTGTCTCACCTACTAGCAGAATGAGCCCATCTTAATTGTAGGACCAGATTATTACGAGGTGTTTGTTACTCCGGAGGCTAAGGCCACTCAGAATTATTTTGTTCCATGAGTCTTCCTTTCATGTGTAGGCTCTTGGTTGATTTGTAGTGTAAGTGTCTTATATAATAAGGGGAACCATTAGGAGTAATTCAAGTAGCTGATGGGGTTAGCTCTGCTTCTCAGTTCTGTGAAGGCTTCTGTGGTAATCCTACTGCAAGTAGTTTTGAATGGCTTTCACCAACTGTAGTTGGTACCACCAACATGCTGTTAAATTTAGAATTTTGTGTTTTAGGAGTGTACATTAATGATTTCCTTTTGCTTCATTGTAGCTAATTTGGCATCTTGTACAAAGTAGGTATCTAAATGCTTGTTCATTTATTACCCAGGGGCTATGTAGATTCAGAATGGGAATTGGGGCAGGCCGGGCTTTGCTGTAGTCCGATATTAAGAAAAAGTTGATCCTCATTTTAGGGTGAGTTTTTTGAACTTTGAACAACTGGCTTATCACAAATGCAACCTGCAAGTAATCACTTAACCAGTTCAGTAAAGCAGCTCAACTGGTAAATCCTAGTTATTAAAAAAAAAAAAATGTAAACTGAAGAGGACTGAATTAATCATGCTTCTAGGTAAGTGGAAAATTAGCATAATTGTTTCATGCAAAGTTCTTATTTGCTTGTATTTGTTCCTTTTTATCCTATCCAGGGCTAGTCATTCTATGTGTCTTATATGTATCTTTCCTCTGTTTGGATTAAAAAAAAAAGAAATAATAAATAACACTTGTATAGAACTTACTATGCTCTAGGCTGTGTTCTAAGTCCTGTATGTATAATCATAAATCATTTATTTAATTGCCGTAACAAACTTATGAGTTAAGTATCATTATCATCTCCATTTAATAGAAGAAAGAACTGAGGCACAGAAAGGCTAAGCAACTTGCCTAAGGTCACACAGCTACTAAGCAATGAGGTTGGGATTTGAACCCAAGCAGCTGAGTTCTTGAATCCATATTCTTAATCACCAACCCCACCACCAAAATATGCACTGTGCTTTGTGTGTCTGCATTTTATATTTAGGTAATGGTGTTGCGTAAATGGCACTGTTAGAAATCTCATTAGTTTCTCACACTTTGCCTTTAAGAAGTGCTCATGTTGTTTTGCCCACTTACAATCCATTCTTCTGATGGCTGTATCCCAAGGTGGACATCTATCACGTTTTGTCTCTCTTTTCTCCCAGTGCTGACACTCCAATTTCCTGTCTCCACAAATAATGCTGCAATGAACATCCTCCCTCAGGGCTTGTAGGAGAATCTCTTCGGGATATAAACTATGATTTTTCTTTATATAGAAAACGTGTGCCTCCTATGAAACAGGAAGCTGGTAAATTTAGAACCCTTTCCTGAAAAAATTGCTTATGCCATTGCAGTCATGTCTCAGGCACTGTTCTAGATGTAGGGTCCTCTCAAGGGAGAATACAGATATTCATTTATATGAAGTCAGGATCCTTTTAATTACTAAATAAATAATCACTTTGTAAATGTTTATTCATGCCACTCACATAATGGTAAATATTGGAGGGGTGACAGGACGGCAAAGGCATCCTTGGCCCCAACATAGTGAAGGGATTAAGGATATGGACTTGGATTTGGGGTGATATGGGTTTAGAGCCACCTCCCTTATTTACACTTGTGTGAACTTGTGTCAAGTTTCTTGAACCTTCCAAGGTCAATTTTCTCAGATTAAATGAGGACAGAAGATTGTTGTGGGGATTAAATGTTGTTGGGATTAAATTAAAATGGACCTCGTTGTTTTTGTTGTGAGGATTAAGTGAGAGAGAGCTTAGCGCAGAGTGTGGCCTGAAATAAGCGCTCATAAAGGTTGGCTAATCCCTGCCGTGGAGAAGCTGCCAGCCTCATGGAGAAGACTGATATGGACCTAAATATTCACAGTGCAGTGTAGAAGGTCAGTGGCAGCAACATGTACAAAGTGTGGTGGGGGCACAGATGAAGGGGCACTGAAGAAAATATTAATATTTACCACTTATTCCATGCTTATCTTGTTCTATCTAGACACTGTCTATGTGTTATTTTATTCTGGCCTTCTAAGATGTATATAACTATTTCTGTTTAATAGAAATAGAAACCAAGGCTTGATGGCAACTTGCCAGAGTCACTCAGCCAATTGCAGTGCAGAAAATATTTGAGTTCCTGTCTTGCTGACTCCAAAGCCTGTGTTTGTTTCAACTGCACCAAAGAGGAGCCAGGATTTGATCTGGACCATTAAAGATGAGCAGGCATTTTCGAGGTGGACAGACTACACAAACATTTTCCTTGGCACTTTTATTTTGGGGTTTTTCCAAAGAATGATATTTTTTATTCTTCCATTGACATTATACATGTTTACCCTGAATTTATTCTGGCTGGCTGCTAGAAATGCAGACACCAAGAGATAAGGTCCCTGTCTTTCAGGGGCTTTATAATCCTATCACAGAGATGGCTGCATTCACAAATACCATCCATAACCAGATAGGTAATGATACAAGATTGCATAAATTACATCCCAAGAAAATGATAGGGGTATCTAGTTGAGTCCAGAGGAGAGGGACATCACTGAGGGCTCAGTAGGTAGAGGCAGGAATAGATGGGACTGCAACTGGGCATCAAAACAAAGAGGAGAGTAGGTAGGACACTTGGAGTATGTGCTGTAGTGTTATATCTGATGTAAACATTGCATTCAAAAGAGAGACATATAAACATAAATTAATGGAAAGTCAGATTTTACTCTTAAAGTTTCCTTAAATAAGCAACAACATGTAGGCTCTTACACTGATTCTGTGAGGTGCATGCACCTTCTATATTCAAGTTCAGTATAGTCACCTTTCCCTGCATAGTTAACACAGATTGCTGCTTCTTTGGACTATAGAGCCTCATTCAGACCTCACATTTCTTTAATTGGCTTGCCTTTGAGATGATCCTGAATAAAGATAGCACTGCTTTAATTGTTAGAGTCGGATGGGCGAGGCAGGATGCCTATACTATTGGGAAAATGTGGTATCAAGGGTTGGTGAATGACAAAGAGATGGTCCTTTGCCTCTGTGACCAGCTCTTTGACATCAGCAAACTCTAGCTTAGGCTTCTGAGGACAAGCCCAAGTGAGCTCAGGCATGGACGAATGAACACATGTACACTTTGGATGTGCATAAATAAGCAGACAGGAAAACTTGTTAAATATTGAGGAACTAGGTTGAGGTGCTGATATTCAGTTTGAGGAGGAGGGACAGTAGGTAGCAGAAGAAACTTAGTTTGAAAAGAAGATACCATCTATGTATATCTCTTGCCATCCGGTGGAATGGAGGAATGACTAGGGTGTGGGAGGATTGCATCAAGGCTGAATTCTCACAAATTTAACCTATTTAGGATGTGACATTAATGTGTATAAGTGGAGTTATGGGAATTCACATGGATATATCT
The DNA here is from genome assembly GCA_028533885.1 of Nasua narica. Taxonomy (NCBI): domain Eukaryota; kingdom Metazoa; phylum Chordata; class Mammalia; order Carnivora; family Procyonidae; genus Nasua; species Nasua narica. The sequence continues at coordinate 100,379,457 of CM052807.1, read as the reverse complement.
GGGTTTGTTGGGAGAAAAGGCTTTGAGGGGGAGGGATAGAAATAAATTTGGAAAGGGACCAGGTGGTGGGGGACTGTAATGTGTAGGATAAGGGGTCAGTCTTCTAGGGTGACATTTGGTGTCTTTGCATATGCTTGATCAGAGGATTGTCAGTTGAAAATAAAACCTTCTGGAAGAGTAAACAAATGATTATGTGTAAGCTAGATTGGTTGGGAGCCCATAACTAGTGTTTTGGAGCCCACTTGAAGATGGTGGCAAAATTCTGGTGAAAGGCAATGAAGGCCTAGAAATGGTAATGGAAAAGAAGAGGAACCAGGATAAGAGAGAGATCTGAAGAGAGTTATGAAGAAAATGGAGCTTTGTAAGCTGGAGTGGCACTGGGAACAACCATATCTACATTGTAATCACCGACTTCAACATAAATCCAGACTTGCCTCTCTTACTCCCAAAAGTCCATGCAACTGGCATCATTTATTGAGGTTGAAGGGGATCTCTGAGCTAAAAGCCACTTAAAAAATAAATATAGAACTTATATGGAGGCAAAGCCGTCTTGCAACAGTGTCCTGGAGGACACTGTTTTGGACCATTGCCAAGCGGGTTTCCTATCATTTTTTTAAATTAACGTATAATGTATTATTTGCTCAGGGGTACATGTCTGTGAATCATCAGGCTTACACATTTCACAGCACTCACCATAGCTCATACCCTCCCCAATGTCCATAATCCATCCACCCTATCCCTACCCCTCTACCCCCCAGCCACCCTCAGTTTGTTTCTGAGTTAGGAGTCTCTTATGGTTTGTCCCCTTCCTGATCCCATCTCGTTTTATTCCGCCCCCCCAGGACCTCCCAATCTGCCTCTCAAATTGTTCATATCAGAGAAATCACAGGATAATTGACTTTCTCTGATTGACTTATTTTGCTTAGCGTAATACCCTCTAGTTCTATCCATATAGTTGCAAATGGTAAGATTTCGTTTCTCTTGATAGCTGCATAGTATTCCATTGTATATATATACCACATCTTCTTTATCCATTCATCTGTTGATGGACATCTAGGTTCTTTCCATAGTTTGGCTCTTGTGGACATTGCTGCTATAAATATTCAGGTGCATGTGCCCCTTCGGATCACTACATTAGTATCTTGAGGGTAAATACCCAGTAGCGCAATTGCTGGGTCATAGGGTAGCTCTATTTTCAACTTTTTGAGGAACCTCTATACTGTTTTCCAGAGTGGTTTCCTATCATTTTTTCCCTAAGTCTAGATCTTGGGACAACCCATTGCAGAGAGGGTCTAGGTCAGTTACTGTGGTGACCAGCTGTGGTGCCCCTGACGGTGTGGACATCTGAAGGAACCAACCCAGGTAAGAAATATGGACTCTTCTCACCTATCCAGTCAGATGTACGGACACTCTCCTTTTGGAGGGGAGTGAGCAAAGGGTAGGACATGTGAGAAGTTTTACTCTGTGGGAACAGTGTAGTAATATGCAGTTATGCAAGGAGAAGGAAATGGATTTCCTGTGACATGGCTGGATCTGATTGAAGATGAGATGCAGTTGGGAGGGAAATCTATGATCTAGACTGCCCCACAGGAGTTGATGAATGAATTGCTTTCACCCATTTTGAAGGAAAAAGCTGAAGTGCTCACCATCGAACTCAGGAAGAAACACAAAGGACTGGTGATTGGCATTGGAAAAGTGGCCTCATGAGTATGTTCTGGTTAATCACTGTTCTGCTCCCCTGTAAGGACTCCACAGTCTCTGCATATATTCATGGTCGTCCATGGTCTGGATGCTTGAGCCTGGTGGGTTAAGACAGCAAAATCTTTGCAGTCATAAGAGAAATCCTTCTTTCTCCTAGTGTTTTGTTTTGTTTTATTTTATTTTGTTTCGTTTCGTTTTGTTGTTGTCTGCTTTGACCCATAAAATGGGAACATCTACTTTATGGAAGAAATGGAGGCTTGGGAAGAGTTTCTGTCCCTTTTTCTGTCCCCTTCCCTGGCTGGGAAGAGAGTCATTGTATGTGAAAATTTGGTCCATCTGAGTTCTCTGCTCCCTGGTGGCCTGTTCTCCCCACATGTTCATTCTCTGCCTGTCCATACCATGAACTCAGTGGAGCAGCTCTGCTTCTCGGTGGAAGGCCTGGCATTCTGGTTGGCAAAGTCGGTTCTGGTCACAGGTCAAGGCAGGTTCTCCAAGGTAGCATTATTGGAAATAGAGCTGATCATTGCATCTGTGTAGATCTGGGTCTATCTTCTCAAAAAGTGCAGAACCCATAAGAGAAGGGGTGTAATTAAATAACATCAGCCTTTAAATCCTAGCATCTATGTCAATGTAAACATCCTAATTTTGAGACTCTTTGGAATTTTCTCTTTTTTCTCCCCTTTCTTCTTCAAAAACATTTATCAAACCGAGTGACCACCGTGAGCTTAGTACTTAGGTTCAAGGCTTTTAAATAGCCACGGTTGGCCCTGATACACAGTGTGTAGGGCCACAGACAACCCAAATGGGCACATATACCCTCAATATAAGACCCTTCTACACAATGAACACCCTTGAAATCTAGGGTCTATTAAGGACTCTGCAAATTTTAGGTAATATATAAAAAAGGATGAGACCTTACCGTTTGTGACCTGGACCTAGAGGGTATTATGCTAAGCAACATAAGTCAGACTGAGAAAGACAGATATCATGCGATTTCACGCTTTTGTGTAATCTAAAAAAAAAAAACAAAAACAAAGGAATAAACAAACAAACAAAAAGCAGAATCAGACCTGCACATACGGAGAATGAACTGATAGTTGCTGAAGGGAAGAGGGTGCGGGATGGACAAAATGGGGGAAGGGGAGCAGGAGGTACGGGTTGGGTTTCTAGTTATGGGTGAAAAAGTCATGGGAATAAAAGGCACAGCCTAGGGAATCTGGTTAATGGTATTACAATAGTGTGGTGTGGTGACAGATGGCAGCTGCACGTATGGTGCGCACAGCATAACGTATAGAGCTGTCGAATCACTGTGTTGTACACCTAAAACTAGTGGAACGCTGTGTGTCAACTAAACTCAAAAAATTTAAAAAATGCATCTATGGACATGTGAGTGCACATTCACGTGTTTACCCCCCCCACATGCGTGCACATAGACTATGTGCAAATACACCCACATCACGTGCACAGTGAACATGTATCCAATAGCACGTACACGGACACACGCCATGTGTACGCAAACACGACGCACAGACAGTGCACACAAACACATACGTTACCTATGCAGTTCCACATCACACCCCCCCACACGCGTGCACAGGGAACATGAACACACACAGGTCACACACGCACATCACGTACATACAGGACACCCACACAAACACCCCCAACATCAAACATGCGTGGGCAGACACACATACCATCGCATATACGGGTAGCCCTAGGGCCTATGTAGATTTATAGAAAGCTTCCGACACATTCTCTCTCTCTCTGTGTGTCTCTGTATCTCTTCTTTTCTCTTTTAATTCTGGGGTCCATATACATTGGACTACACAAAGCACACACACAGACACAGAGTGGACCTCTGGACTCATGTAAAAACAACCACCCAGACCCTGGGAAGCTCAGCCTTTGTGCGTAAGCCCTTACTTCTATGGACCACTCCCCTGCTCCCGCCCCCAGGAAGGCCCTTCGACAAAGAAGCACCTGCGCCCAAGCTAGACATCTTTACTTCTTTTTGCCTTTGATTAAGTCTCACAATAAAATGGCACACCAAGGGACGTGACATTACAGTGTCATTAAAGTGAGCATTTCACAAGGAGAATTGCCTGAGCTGAGATGCTTCTGATGTTTTTATTTTCACTGAACCTTTGAGTCCAGCAGATGGAAAAAAAATGATTGTGGCTAGACTTGAGGAGGCCAGCTTCACCTGAGAGGTGAACTAGTCTGGCTACCCTGAGCCCTGACCTAATTTCCTTAAGAAAATATCAAAGAGTTGAAATGGTCAACAGGAAATCAGTAAACAGGACTCACAGGATAAAACCCACACGTGCCATACTGGACAGAATCTTAATACAATTACAAAGAAAGTCGACCTTTTCATGCGAAGAATATAGCTGAATTGTTTTCCTTCACAATAGATCTGCTTTTAATAATGGCAGATTTCCAATATTTCCCGCTGAAACACACACACACACACACACACATGTGCACATGCACACATGCACGCAGACACACAAACATGCACACACAGATATTTCTACTTCAGTTCTTTTAACGTCCAATCTGGTAGGAATAGCAGTTTGTTCTAAGGGAACCCTTTGCATGTGTATATTTTAGTGAATTTGGAGCTTTCCAGATGCTTTTGCTAAAAGTGGCCACTGCTCATAGAAGAGACACCGTACTCCTGTTGATGTCATTAGCAAGCAGAACAGCAGCATCTACAAAGCCCAGAGAGGAGATATACTACCCAGGGGAACCACAGGATGCCAAATAAATGGGAGGTGATAGACTATTTTCATCACTATATTTGGAGGCTGGAGTCCGTTCATAAGGGGCTGCCTTATGCTGATGGGGAGGGGGCAATCAGACAATCTGGTGGTGATTTCCATTGTCCTCAAAGACACATCATTCCCGGGAACAAAGCCCTGGGTCATACCGTTTGTCCTGAAGAAGCTCCTGATAAAATTTTCTTTTGGAAAAAAGCCCCTTTTCTTTGATTAGCCATAATAAAAGATTTCCTTCTAAATATATGTCCTTACACATCAAAAGCCTGAGATGAAGAATTCATTGTCATTTGCAAAGAATAGTGTCTCTTTGTGACTTGTTATCTGTTGAACTGGATGTTATGAAGTCTCTTTGAGGGTTCTGATAGGAACTAGAATATTCTGTCTCTTGTGACAAACACGTTTGAAGGCATAATTATGGGGTGTGGGGTGGGGTGACCAGCACATTCTCCCAGACCTACCAGATAGTCAGTGGGTTTTGTGTATGCAAGAAACTTCCTCTCCTTTATCCTTTTTCAATGGAAGTGGGACTGACATCAAGTGATAAGCTGTTCCTATGGTTAAAAACCTCTGTCCTTGTCATCCAGTCTGGATTTACAAATAGCTGTCTTCCGTTGTTTGACTTTCTGAAATCAAAATTATGGATGGGGCCATAAAAATGACAGAATAGCCTTAGATAGGGGACGGCCTCCAAATACTTTGGTGTGATTAAGGATGACTTTCTAATTAGAATAAACTTCATCATATTTGAATTCTTGAAAATCTTTTAAATTGTAGTAAATTCTGTTTTAAGAAACAAAAGCTAAGTGGTTGAAGGAAAATGATCCTAATTATTTGATTTAGAAATTAGAATTCCAAGGGAGGAATGGAAGCTATTGTTCAATGGGTACCAAGTTTCAGTTTTGCAAAATGAGAAGAGTTCTGGAAATGAATAGCGGTGATGGTTTCGCAGCAACGTGAATGTACTCAGTGCCACAGATCCTGTGCACTTAAAAACAATCAAGATGGTTTGTGTATTTAGATGCTATGTGTATCTTACCATATTGGTATGGTACGGTATCATACCATATGGTGCCATCTTACCATAACCTTACCATAATTAAAACAATAAATACAAATTATAATTCCTAGGCAAGTGCTGGTAATAGAATAAATGCAGGTTTTTGGTATGGACTGCATTAAAAATCTTGCCCCCAACTGTCCTGCTTCTTTTATCTTCTAGTTAACAGTTTGATCAGACTCTTTAAAATTGACTTACTAATGTTGCTCTGTGGATCAAGTACTGCATATAAACTTGAGCAATTGCTAATGTGATCTTTTGTTTTAACCTGATATAAACTGTGGTACTCTAACCAAATCTTTGGAGATTTAATCATACAGGAAAATATTCTTAACCCTCTCATTTTAAGTCAGCTGGTTTGCTACTCATTTATCTTTTAAAATAAAAACTTTGGCCTCTTTTGGCTTTCTTTTGTTACCTTACTCAGTTATATGACACAATACTCTCTTCATGAAACACTTTAACCCACACCCTTTATATGTTGACTTTTCAAAGATTTTTTTTTTCTTTGCCAGTTGAGAGGGAGTAGGGGAAATAACAATGGAGCCAGGAGACCCAGGTTTGAGTTCCAGGGTTGTGAATTACAGGTTTATTTCTTGGGGTTTCAGTTTTCTCATCTATAAAATGGAGGCAATAACTACTTGTAGGGTTATTGAGAAGTTCAGATCATGTAATGATTACTGATCATTAAGTAGATCATTACTACTTAATGAGTGCTTACTCTGTGTTAAGCACCATTCTAACTAATTCACGGGTATCAACTAAATTGGTTAAGCTTCCCAATAACATGGTGGAACTCTTATCATGTCCATTTTACAGATGAGGAACCAAAGCACAGAGATGTATGGAAACTATCCAAAGTCACAAAGGTGGTCAATGGTAGAGCTTGAGTTTGAACTTAGCCGGTCTGATTGCTGAGGCTTTTCTTAATCACAATCTTGGTTCACAGTCTGCTTCTGTCAGATGTGAAGATGCAAAGCAAACTACTTAAAGCATTATCTACAGTGGAATGAGTGAACAGAGTCAACTTTTTCTAGATTTATTTTCCATGCAGAATGCTACAAATATTGGTTCTGTGTTCATGAGATCATCTCAGCAAATCTTCCTTCAACCTAGAGGCCCCAGTTTACCAAGCACGTAAATAATCTGGAACATTTTCGGAGCATTTATAATTCTGACAACACAAATAATTACCTGAATAATTATATGCATAATATTTTGCTTCTATACTATAAACACCACAAGACCGGGGACAATCTATAGTCTGTTTTCCATGATCTTCCCAATGAGTAGCACAATGTCCAGAACATACTAGCTGTTTGATAATAATAAGAGCTAACCTTTATTGAGAGTTTATCACATACCTGGTGCTAAGTGCTTTGCATACATCAACTCGTTTCATGTTCTCAACAACCCCACGAGGAGGGCACTATGGTTACCATCTCCACTTCATGGATGAGAGAAATTAAGTAATAACATATCTAAGATCCTATGGCACTAACTAGCAGAGTCTGCATTATGATCAGGCTGACTGGCTCCAAGACTTGCCCCTGTTTCTGTTCCTGATAGATCAGAGTACCTGAAACTGGAGTCCTCTCTAACATGGAATTGGAATGGCGTAAAACCCTACCACTGTGTCATCTTGGCTTCCTGGACGGGCGATTAACGTTGGTCAAAAGAAGAAGAGATTGCAGGCTGGGAAGTTGGGGACCCTTCTTTTGATGCGGTGAAACAACTAGACGATTGCCTGGGACAACCTTGGAACAGACACCGTGAGTCTTGGGAGCCTGTTCCTTTACTGGCAGTAGTTAAAAAAAGGTCGGAATATCAGTAGTTGGCTGCTTGACATTTTGAGCAAACTTCTAGAAGAAAAAAGTGTGGCCAGTTTGTAAGCAAAGATGAAAGGTAATTGAGCGGTGCCACGGACGTTTCTGCCGTCTCCACCTGTGGCCCGCAGCCTAAATCAACTGAAGGTCCGATCATGTGAGGCCCTTCAGGACTGACACAGCCAATTCCTTCTGATTCCAAAGAGGAGGAGAAAAGATGCAGGGCAAACTCCTTGCAGGAGCCTCTTGTTACAGTGTTCTTGGAGAGGTCGTGTGTGGAATGGTCCAGAAATATTAGTGCTGAGGTTTGGAAAATTATAATCATGCCTACTACCTGCCAGCCAATGGGCAGAAGTGCTTTACAAACCTACTTTATCTCACTTATTCTTCATGATTACCTCTAAGGTAAGTATTCTTATCCCTGCTTTACAAACAATGAGACACAAGTCAGAGAGCATCAATAACGTGTCCTGAATCATGCTGTGTTAAATGATGGAGCTGGGATTTGAACCCAGGTGGGACCAACTTCAAAGTGTGGGCATTTCTCCCCTCGCTGGAATGGAAGCATCTATTCCAGAGCCAGGCAGGGATGTGGCGGGGTCATGTTGCCATGTGAAGCCACGGCCTGAGAGTCTGTCCTCTCTGACACCCTTCCTGTCAGGGCTCTGTGGCGGGCACTGGTCTGTGTCAGAATGTGGAGCTGCTCCCAGCGCCGCCTGCCTGAGGTGCTGAGGCCCCTCGCTGTGCTCAGAGCTGCTGAGGCGCGTACACATCGCGCTTCCTTGCGAGCGCCAAGCCCCTCATGCTGAGCACAGCAGGGCTCTGACACTGGGATTTGCCAGGAGGGCTAGAGAATATTTTTCCCTTAGTTAAAAAAAAAACACAATTTTTAATGACACCTGGAGGGAAATATTCCATTTTTATTTATAATTATGGCATTTATTTTCCATTTCGAGGAACATAGTGGAAGAAAAATTAAACTGGAAGTGTGCTGGCTGGGTTGGGACAAGTGAAAGGCAACAGAGGAAAGAAATCAGCCTGGGGCGTCTGGGTGACTCCGTTGGTTAAACATCAGACTCTTGATTTTGGCTCAGGTCACGATCTCAGGGTCTTGAGATCAAGCCCTGTGTTGGGCTCCTCGCTCAGCTCCGTGCCGAGTCTGCTTGAGATCCTCTCCCTCTGCCCCTCTCCTGCCTCAAACAAAGAAATAAAAGAAATCTTTAAAAAAAAGTTAGCCTAATTTCCACACTATCAGGTCATACAGGTAAATGTAAATAATAGTCCCTGGGACAAACCTACCCCTATTTGCAACAAACGTTTATTTATTCACTCAACTGTACATCAAATTCTGTTTAAGCAGATTTTATAGATTATCTTTTTTTTAATTATTTTTTTTAAAGATTTTATTTATTTATTTTAACAGAGAGAGAACACAAGCAGGCAGAGAGGAGAGGCAGGCAGAGGCAGAGAGAGGAGCAGGCTCCCCGCCAAGCAAGGAGCCCGATGCGGGACTCGATCCCAGGACGCTGGGATCATGAACTGAGCTGAAGGCAGCTGCTCAACCAACTGAGCCACCCAGGCATCCCTATTTTATAGATTATCTTATTTAATCTTTACAACAACATGAAACTGATACTATCTCTACCCATTTTATAGATGCAGGAGCTGAAACACAGAGGAGTTGAGTCTGTGCCCAAAGTAGCACAGCTCGTAGCTGATAAAGTCCGAATACGTATCCAGGCATATCTGGGACTTCCACCCAGCCATTATGCTATATAAGCTCTTTATGCCATTTATCACTGTGACAGAATCCCTCAACTCTCACTCATCTGTAGGCAATAATTGTGCATTTATTACTGTCAAATCTCTTTATGCAACATAAGAAGATAGCTAGTATTATAACCTCCCACTTCAGAGAAGAGGAAAGGGCCCAGAGGAATTGGGTGCTGAGCGCGTGCTGGGGCTGGGCTTACAATCTACATATTTCAGACTTCCAGTCTGCTTTTATAGCACAGAGCCAGCCTTAGGTCTTCTACACAGAGACTTGTACCTGAAAAATATTTTAGGTTGCCGGTAATCACTGAAGTAATGCCCCTTTTAAGTATGTGCATTGGTTCACATAGGAAGAACTCTTTTAGTTTGCTGAAGAAATTTGCTGCCTCAGAATATTTACACTTATAACTCTACTTCTCTAGAAACAATAAAATAACCTCTCGACGTGGGTAATTAACAGAACCATAAAACATTCCTGCAAATATCATCTGCGGAAGCAAGGTGAAATGAAGAGCTGTCATTTGAGCCAACCCCATTTGAAACTCATTTCAAAACATTTAACCAAAGGGAGATAAGGGAGAGATGCGTGGCTGTTGCTTGCAGGATCATTTAACTAACAGCGGTGTGCTTCAAAATTAAACCTTCCGTTTCGAAGGGCTGAATGTATGTGTGTGTGCGTGCGTGCATGCACACACACATGTACGTGTCTGAGCAACTCTCTGGTTATATGAGCAAGTTGCACTGATTGCCTGGCAGTATGTTTTTCAATTCTTTTAAAGAAGGTAGCCTGTCTTCCCTGGTCCTATGAACACTGCCAATTTGGGACATCTGTGCTATAAAGAATATTTATAATTTGTGACCTTGGGCATATTTCACAACCTCTCTGGGCCTTGGTTTCTTAGTATGTGGAATGTATTCCTGCAAACTTGTGAGGGAGATAGATAAGTAAATGGATAAATTATGCTCACTTTTAGATGTGTGCCCAGAACAGCCCCCAGAAGGGCTAAAATGAAACAGATAATATGAAGTGTTGGTGAGGATGTGCAACAAAGGAAACTCTCATACACTGCTGGTGGATATGGAAATTGGTGCAGCCACCTTGGAAAGCTCTTTAGTATCGTCTGCTAAAGATAAAAGAACACATAACTGATGACCCAGTACCTCCATCTTCAGGCATATACCAACAGAAATGTGCATGTGCCCTTAACCGAAAGACTTGCACAAGAATGTTCATAGCAGCATATAGCCCCAAATGGACACAAGACTGTCTATGATAAATTGGAAAAAATATCATGGTATGTTCACTTAATGGAATACTTTGTGGGAATGTGAAAAAATGAACTCTCACAACATGGATAAATGTTACCAAATAATATTGAACCAAAGAAGGCAGGCACAAAAGAATATGGATTGTATGAGTCCATTTATAGAAAGTTCCCAAATAGGCAGAAGTGGGGCACCTGGCTAGCTCAATTGGCAGAGCGTGTGATTCTTGATCTTGAGATCGTGAGTTTGAGCCCTATGTTGGATGTGGAGCCTACTTTAAATAAATAAAAATTTAAAAAATAGGTAAAAGTAATCTCTTTGTTAGATATCAGGATGGTAGTGACCATCAGAGACCTTGGTGCTGGGTGTGGGGGTTGTTCTCAGAAGGGGAATGAAAGGGCTTCTGGGATTCTGAGAGAGTTTTATTTCTTGACTTGGGTGTTGGCCAACCCAGTGTGTTCATTTTGTGAAAATTCGTTGAGACCTACCCTTATGCTTTGTGCTAATTGTATGGCATACTTTGATATATATACATAAAAAGAAGCATTCACAGAATACTGTATAATTACCAGAAAGGGACATTTAATACAGAACTGCGATAACCAAGGAAGGCTTCCTGTAGGAGATAGTTCTTGACCTTTATCCTCTTACCTTTATCATTTACCCCTTGTTCTTTACTGTAAATACATTGGGATCTGTTTAACTGTGAAACCATTTCCATTGATCTGGCTTTCCATTTTTTTTTTTTTTTTGTATCATAGTTTTAAAATTAGGAATGTTAGGTCAAACATGTATCTATCTATCATCCTTCATTTAAAAATTTTCCTTAGCTGGTTTCATCTGTTTATCCCTTCACATAAACTTAGGAACAATGTTCTCAGGTATTGAGATTTTGATTGGGAATTACATAAATAATTTTATTTACATAAAATAAAATTTTACGTAAAATTTTGAGAGAACCCTGCCAAGAACACCACCCCCAATTTTGATTGGGAATTACGTAAATCATAGAAATGAAATTAATTGGGTAAGAAATAGATACCTTGATGATATTAAGTTTTATCAACCAGGGATAAGGTTGGGCATCTGCACTGCTCAGCTCATGTAAATTACATTTTCTTCTCTACAACATGTTTTTGATAAATGCTGCTTCATCTGCAAGGCCTATCTCAGATTGACCAGTTGCCTCTGACCATTGGAAAGGCACAGTAACGTGGCAAGAAAGAAATGATTAACTTTTTTTTAATAATCAGGACAGATGGAAAAAAATCAAGACAGGGGACATCTTGAGTTGAAGAGAAAATTCTCCTTGTGAGAAGAATGGCTGGCCTAGATAGAAGTCAGTCACAAAGAGGATGGCAGGGTGCATGATCTTTCTGCAGATTTCCAGGATGGAATGTACGAGAGAGATAGAAGAGTTCAGAATGGGGACAGAAGTGACTCCCTCATTGAGTCTCCATCCGTCTGCCTGCCTGTTTTTCTAGTTCTGACTTATTCAGTGATTTTTTGCTCTCAGAGCTGAAGATACAAGATGGTGCAGGAGGGCTGAGTTCCACCATATCTCAGTATTATTGCCTGCCTGCCCATCAAGATGCTCCTCAGTGAACTTCATCCATGAGACTAGATGGATTTTTAATGGGTAGATCTGTGGATCATACCAGAGGCACAAATGGATCCAATGTGAGTAGAGGGATTCTTGAGTCTATAGCTGGTTCCATTAACAAAATCACAACCCTTTCCATTAGAAGCACAGTACAACAAAGACATTCCTTAGCCACTGTCTCATTTCACAGCCCCCAACACCCTAACTCCTGGCCAAAAACTCTTTGAGATAGAGAAAGAGAGCGAGGGCAGGGCTTGCTGCACCATTTTGCAAACAGGGAAGCAAATTCAGAGGTTGAACAACTTGTCTGGGTTCCATGGGTAGTGAATGGTAGAGTGGGGATTAGAACTCAGGTCTGTTCGAGTTCAAATCCCATGCTTTTCCTCTATGTTGTATGGTACAACTGTTCAGGTCTTTTGATTCAAGACTCCAAACAAGGTTTCTGCTATGGAGAGCAGCATGATTTGAAAATGATCATTCTTGTTTGTTTTAGTACCAAAGGCAGCATTAAAAACTGTTTGAAATATAGTCGTTTTAGCTCATAGCCTGAAATTAAAACTGTAAAGTAATTTCCTCTCTCAGCTTTAGGGGCAGCTTCTTGCTGTGACTATTATTAGTGGGCTTTCAATATTATCATTGAAGTAGGAACTCTTGCACATCAAGGAGTGACTCATTGCAAATGAGCAAGAGACTAAATAATGCTATGATGTATCATAGTTGTCAGAAGGCTCAGGAAGTCTAGACTTTTAAAATGGGTTGTTTTCCCCACAGACTGAGCTCATCTTCCCTGGGTGGTACAGCTCATGTATGGAACAAGGAAGTCTATACCCTGGGAAGGGGAAGAGGCTGGCTGGTTCTGTGTCATAGCTTATTACCTTATCTTCAAGAGCAGGGCTCAGGAAACTATGGCCCCCAGGCCAAATATGGCCCACTCCATTCTTACAAATTAAGATTTATGGAAACACAGCCACTCTCATATGTTTACTCTTGTCTGTGGTTGCTTTCTTGCTCCCGTGGCAGAGTTGATAGTTGCCGGAGGGACAATATGGCTGGTAAGACTGAAAATATTGATTATCTGGCCCTTTACAGCAAAGTTTGCCAAGCAACTGCTCAAGACTCTTTAGCAGATGCCATCATTAAAATGCCTGTTTTGAAAAAGGATTGGTCAAATATATATCAACTTTTGAGAAGAATTGAAATATAAGCAAATGATTATAAAAGGGGACAGCATAGAATTCATCAGGCAGATTAAAACCTTGCTACAGACTTGGGTTTTGACATTTCCAGGTTAATTTTTTTTCTTTGTGAGTAGTTTTTTGTTGTTGTTGTTGTTCTTGGCAGGGTTCTCTCTAAGGATCTGCCGAAGCTTCAAGCCGCTCAATGTGATTCCTCTCAATATGTTTGGGAACAATCTATCCTGCACTCTGAAAAGGGTTATTAGTAGTTTACCTTAATTACCAGAGTCATCTGCCAAAAAAGAAAATGAATATTTGCTGGTTTCAGCTTTTATGCATATGGAAGTTTCCAGAGTCATTAAACTGTTCCCCCTTTATTTTCTTATACAGCTGAAGTGAGTGACAGAATGAGATTAAAACTTTGTAATTGATTTATAAAGTTAGTCTCAGGATGAACCGAGTATCCTTTCAAATGGGAAGCTGGCCTGCAGAGGTGGACAGTGCCCATCTAAAAGCAGCCATATGGGGTTCTCGAAATAGGCAGCAACCATATCATGTTTATTTTTTCTGCTTTGTAGAAATGTGCTCATCGCCCAAAAAGCCTCTGGCTGATTGTATCCAAACATTTATTGCAGTAAAAAAGAACTGATGGCCGAATACAGGAAAGATAATAATGGTCTGAAGGCCCATAGAGGGCCGTGGGAATTTAAATTTGAGCTCCGGCACAATGCCCTGTGTGAAGGCCCCAGCAGGAGGATTCTCTCTCTTTAGTTGAAGGCTAATTTGGCTGTCAGCGTTTCCTTCTTACACTTCATTGTTCCTTTTCTATTCGACTTTTTAATTTCTTGCTACAAGTAAATCATCTGATTTAAAGAAAAAAACCTCCACAATTCATCTTTGTAGGGTTTAGCTGTTTTGCTTTGCTTAAATCTCATGGATACTTAGTTGCTTTGATGGCTGTTTTTCCTCCCGAGCTCAACTGAACCCACTTAAGACAAATGTGGACACTCCGATGAGAAATCACAACCAAAGGCAAGGTTTGCCCCCCGCGCGCCCCTCCCCCCCAATCTTGTAGAGTCCATTGCAAAACACTTTGGAAGTCTGAGGAATGAAACAGCAGTAGAAAAAAAACATATGGTCGATGAATACATCTGAGATACAACTGCCAAATGACCAGGACACAGCGTGATAAACCTGGAATGCTATCTTCGAAAGCTTTGTTGAGGGAAGAAACTTCAAAAAAAAAAGCAAACTCCAAACCTATGGATGAGCGATGCCACTAAATGAGCTGACAGCAGAAGTAATTTAAAAGAGGAAGCTGGAGCCAATGTTCGAATACGTGGGGGAAGAACAGCCGCTACATTGGCAGTTGGGGAACAAGAGAAGAGGCAGAGAGAAGCAGCCAGAAAACCAAATTCTGCAAACATTAGCGATTTATAAAATACCCACGGAGCGTGAGTACATAACAAATAAAAACAGACTGAGGAGCAAATTGCTGAGCAGCCTGCCAGGTATGTCAGGGAAGAGGCTCGAGCTCTCCCTAGCCTTGCAGACTGGGGCGGAGGGAGCCCAGAGACTTCTGCGGAGCAAAGGCGGGGAGGAAGTGCCGAAGGAAGTATTTGGAATTTGGAGAGCCTGAGTACCTGGAGGCTTCAAAACATGCCCTTTTTCAGACCAGGTCTGATAACTCATTGCCCGGAACAGTGGTGGGATCTGCCCCTTTGTGTGCCCCGCGGCGGTGTGAATAGGCTCGGGCACTGCGTCACCTCTCTGGGGAATAACAGATCATGGTCTCAGGTACCGCGGCCCTTGATGTCTCAGGAACTGCTCTTTCATCTTTGCATTGCCTGTACTTCCAGTATTGTGCCCGGCGTATATTTGATGTTTGAACCATGTGTGTTGAATGAATGACCATATGCTTTAGGAGGAAGTGACAGAGAGCACTGTGGTTCAGGGGACCAGCTGGAGGTAGGTACACATTCTGGTTGTGCCAATTACCGATTGTGTGACCCTAAGCATGTTCATTCTGTTCCCTGACCTCTGGTGGTTCTTCCATGTGTATGAGGATACGGATGTCACACTGCTATGAAGATTAAACGTACGAGTGTGTAGAGTGTGCCCGTATAGTGTGGTGTCTCAGGACTAAAAAGCACCTAAAAAGGGTAGATTTTGTTAGGTAGGGTATTTGCAGTTTAACAGAGCAACTCAAGGACAACTAGTGCTGCTCCTGGAGTATAAGGGAATGTGATAAAAGGAAAGGGCTATGGCTAGAAAGAGAGCTGAGTGGGGAGCTCAACTGGGGCAGGGCAGGTAGCTTGGGACTAAGACAGTGAATCGTAAGGTGAATTTGTAGGCCTACTGTGTGGCAATGGGATAAGACCAAGCTTAAACAAACCATATAGAATCAAGGAGGGTAACTCGGGGTCCTCTAAGCTCACTGAGCCTTAAGTTAGCCTTAAGCTAACTTAAAAATGGGGGAGTTAGACTGCTAAATGGTTGCTAACATCTCATGGTTCTCGAATAAATTTGAATTGAGCAGATTTTAAAGGGTATGTTAATAAGACCAACAGATCAGTGACAGGACTAGAATCGAAATTCTGTCTTCTCACTCCCCTGAACTAACCCCGGAGGCAAAGGGCATTTAATTCCTCATGCATTCTTCATATAATTAGCTAAAAAGTGTTTGAGGGAAGATAAGGAATGCCCTAGGAATCCTTTTCTCTTCCCCAACTTGCTGCTTTTCATGATATGGGTTGCTATTAGACTGATGGAAAAAATATTGCCTCTGCCGCCATGGTCCTTAGGCTCAGAAACTCACTAGAATTCGATCCTGAGAAAGACAACGCCCTATGCTTTGTATACTATCACATACAAGAAGTAATACAATCATTAAAAAATAATCATCCTGAATTTTTGATGGTGCGCTGCTTGTTTGCAATTTTATTATTCATAGATGTTAGCTTTGCAATTATAAAACATGTCGTTGGTATTTTTGAGCGGATTCTGACATCAAATTTGGTTTGCCAATAGATGGGATGAACATGTCAAGGGAAATAGAAGACAATGACAATGGATAAAATCCCATTTGGTTTCTACAGCTAATGATTTTGTTCAGAGCACAAGATATTTGAACACCATAATACGATTTCCACATTAAAAACACGTTCCAGGGGCGCCTGGGTGGCTCAGTGGGTTAAAGCCTTTGCCTTCAGCTCAGGCCATGATCTCAGGGTCTTGGGATCGAGCCCCGCATCGGGCTCTCTGCTCAGAAGGGAGCCTGCTTCCCCCTCTCTCTCTGCCTGCCTCTCTGCCTACTTGTGATCTCTCTCTCTCTGTCAAATAAATAAGTAAAATATTTAAAAAAAACAAAACAAAAAAAACACGTTCCAGTCAATTCAAAAATTAAGTAAATAGAGCAGAGGCATACAGTTCTACTAACCCACCAATGTCATAAATTTAATGATTTTAACAGCTCAAGGGATTGTTGTAAGACCTCACATCCTAATGTGTTACTGCTTTTAACAATGATTATTTGTCATTTATCTGACACCAAAGGTGTGAACTGCACATTATAGGAGTCAAAGGTTTTGCATAAAACAAAACAAAGCCTCTTTCTCCAAGGCTTACACTTTGAAAGTGTGCAAGTGACTCATGAGAATGTGTCAAAAAACCAACAAGAGGCCTGGGGCTAATATATCTGAGGTTGGCCTTGGAAAGGACACATTTCTCATAAAGGGAAACCAGGAATGTTTCTGTAAAACTACTACGCTATTCTAAGATGAAATAGGTTACAAAAAAATCTAGAATCTTCTTTGGCCACTACTCATGGTACAAAACGGTCTTGGACATTTATTATTCCTGTACATTTTCTTCCAGGATCTTATAAAGCTTTGGAAGAATAATGGAAATGCACACATTTTAATCTCTGATTTAATCTGTTGAAGAATTAGGCTTTCAAGCATATTAGTAAGTTCATAAAGGTTTTGTAATAAGTCTTATATTCAGTACTGTAGGTTTGAAAAATATTACTTGTTCCATATACAATGGAACTTGCTCAGGAAGAGTTCATGTTGCTTATATTGTCACTCCTCTGGAGATCAGAGTTTTTAGAGCAATTGGCAGTTGGGTCTGATCACTATAAGCAATAGCAGTAGAAGCAGTATCCCTGGAATTCTGGTACTCCTCTCTTATTTGGAGTGGTTCTTTTAACATGGAACTCTAAAAGATCACCAATGATTATTTGAGAATGGCTGAATCTACACTAAAGAAAAAAATGGTAAAGTCTATGTAGCAAGAAAATTATGCTGCAAACGAGTTACATTGATAATGATAATAGAGCCATTACTATTTCCTACTAATAGCTCTTAAAACTAAGATATTAATTAAATACATAAGGACAGCATCCAAGTCCTGTTTGGTTCCTTTTCTTCTTTTGGCATCTTGAGTCTGTGTCATGAGTTTTGGCACCCCCATTCTGGCCTATGTTACACATAGCCAAGCTGATGTAGGAGGCAGACTTGTCAGTCTTTCCATCTGAAATTTTTTTTTTTTTTTTTTTTGGTGGGCTTATTGGTAGAACTTTTTTTTTCAGTTTTTTTTTTAATTTTTTTTATTAACATATAATGTATTATTTACCCCAGGGGTACAGGTCTGTGATTCATCAGGCTTACACACTTCATAGCACTCACCATAGCACATACCCTCCCCAATGTCCATAACCCAGCCACCCTATCCCTAGCCCCCTACTCTCCAGCCACTCTCAGTTTGTTTTGTGAGATTAAGGTCTCTTATGGTTTGTCTCCCTTCTGATCCCATCTTGTTTCATTTTTTCCCTCCCTACCCCCGAAGACCCCCTACCCTGCCTCTCAAATTCTTCATATCAGTGACAATCATATAATAATTGTCTTTCTCTGATTGACTTATTTTGTTTAGCAGGATACTCTCTAGTTCCATCCACATCATTACAAATGACAAGATTTCATTTCTTTTGATGGCTGCATAGTATTCCATTATATATATACATATCACATCTTCTTTATCCATTCATCTGTGGATGGACATCTAGGTTCTTTCTATAGTTTGGCTATTGTGGACATTGCCCATCTGCAAATTTTTAATAATTAGACTGAAAGCGTGAGATCTTCATCAATTGCCTTTCTATAACACTGGTTATATTCCCATTCTTATTGGGTCTTACATTACTATGTGTAATACTGGAACTCTAGTAAGTTCTAATTTTGCAAAGATGCCTGGCTTCTATGGCTGTTAGATGATGAGAAAGAACAATCTCCATTCTGAGAATTATCTCCTACTGACTTGTCCATTACGCTGAAGTCAGTGGCCGTATGTATATTTGTTTTTTAATTGTTCCAGAAAAGCAGCATGGTAGCAGAAATTGCATTGGTCAGAAGAGTTCTGAGCCTTTATCTGTCACTCACTATAATAGAACTTAAGGTTCTTTAGTTCTCTCCTCCTTAAAATGGGGTAACTAACATTCCATAAATTTTCATGTGTTTAAATAAGGCAATGACTATTAAAATATCTTGTTTGGAACTTAGTATCCAGTATACATCCCATAATTGATCTCACTTCATGTCCACTGATGTTTGGCCTTCATGTAGATGCTGAAAGATAAAGGAATGTTCTGAGAGGTAAAGTTTTAGGGTTCTCTCCCTCCCGGTAAGGTGCAAAATAAATCTGTATTTGTCAGAAAGATTCCAGCTTCATCTAAAATGGAGGTATATAGGGAGAAAGCTTTTGATAAAATGAACAATAGAGAAATAATTGTGTTTTTTTAAAAAAGATTTATTTATTTATTTGAGAGAGAAAGGGAGAGAAAGAGCACATCGGTGGGAGGGACAGAGAGAGAGGGGGAGGGAGAGAGGAAATCTCAAGCAGACTCCCTGCTGAGTGTGGAGTCCAGCTCAGGGTTCAATCTCATGACCCTGAGATCATGATCTGAGTGGAAATCAAGAGTCAGATGTGAGTGGACATCAAGAGTCAGAGCCACCCAGATGCCCCAAGAAATGATTGTGTTTTACATCAATTGTATCTCGATAAAACTGGGAAAAAAAGAAATAATTATAAGTATGAAAAACATGGAGGCTTTTATTACTAAACAGAAAGTAGGATTGTGATATGTACTTGCAGCTAAATTGAGTATTTTTGCAGTGGTCTAATTTACTCCACAGACTACACTGAGAATCATTTGTATAGGGCAAGAATATTGGAGATATTCTTTGCCCCCTGCCTCCTAGGGAAAGGTTTCTGGTTCACTTTGAAAAGTACATATGCAAACATCTCATCTCAGACTTCTAGTTGTTAGGGACTGTGATTTCCCAACACCTGGTCTTTGAACTTAGAGGTACTGCCCACATTTTTCTTTTTTCTTTCCTTTTGCTTCCTGTGTGAGCCCTTTGTGCATTTGAACTAAAAAATAGGATGAAAAAAACAAAACCAACAAAGAGAGGGAGAGATAAAGTAATAAAGAAAATAGTGCCCATTCAGTTACGTTAAAGATTATTATTAGCCTAAAACATCATAAGGTCCTGATAGCAAAGAGAATTTTTGCAGCTCTCTGGTTTTTCTTTTCTTTTTTTAATGAAAAATTTGAGTATTTGGCATGGCAATAAAGGCATAGTTTGAAACCTAAGTGTCATTGGTTGAAGCTTCCACAGCTACCTCAGCAAAATGCAGATGATACATGGGCTGCTTTTCTTCAAAAAAACAGAATAGTTGAGACTACTTCTGTGTTTATGTGAATAAATTCTACATAAATTTACACCTCTTGAATTCTATACACATAATACCTGGGAGACAGACTTTAGACTTTGTGTCTAAAATCAAAGCAGCAGCTAGCACATGAAGAAAAAATCCTGGCATTTATTTTTCAGTGATCTTGACACACGGGATTATGAGTAGACATGAAAATATCGACCTAGCCGTAGACAACCACCATCTGCAGCTGAGAAATAACCTGGAAGAAGTTTCATTAGTGACTTAGGAGAGTGACATAGTCGAATTCTCAATTGGCTTTTGGGGTCATGAAAACTGACACGTGCACCTTTAGGTTTCCTAAACAAGAAGGGGAAATGAACATTTGCATATGTCCCACCCACATCCCACTCCCACCTTTGCCAGTCCAATATGATGCTATTGGTCTTAATGAGAGAACTCAAGATGGTAGGTGTAATGTAGGCAGGAGGATTATGACTAAGAATTTCAGAGCTGACTAGATTTTTTTTTTTAAGATTTTATTTATTTATTTATTAGGAAAGAGAGAGAGTGAGAGAGAGCATGAGAAGGGAGAAGGTCAGAGTGAGAAGCGGACTCCCCATGGAGCTGGGAGCCCGATGTGGGACTCGATCCCGGGACTCCGGGATCATGACCTGAGCCGAAGGCAGTCACTCAACCAACTGCGCCACCCAGGGGCCCCCTAGATTTTTTTTTGAAGATTTTATTTATTCATTTAGAGAGAGCGAGGGAGGCAAAGAGAGAGGCAGAGAGAGAATCCCAAGCAGACTCGATGCTGAGTGCAGAGCCTGATGCAGGGCTCGATCTCACAACGCTGAGATCATACCCTGAGCTGAAATCAAGAATCAGTTGCTTAACAAACTGAGCCACCCAGGTGCCCGGGCTAACTAGATTCAAATTCAGTTCTGGGGGCACCTGGGTGGCTCGGCGGGTTGAGGCCTCTGCCTTCGGCTTGGGTCATGGTCTCGGGGTCCTGAGGTCGAGCCTCGTGTCGGGCTCTCTACTCAGCGGGGAGCCTGTTTCCCCCTCCTCCCTCTCCCTGCCTCTCTGCCTACTTGTGATCTCTCTCTCTGTCAGATGGGTGGAATCTTTAAAAAAAAAAATTCAGTTCTGCCACCTGCTAGCTTTGGCAGTTAATTAACCCGATTCTGGCCTCACTTGCCTTATCTCTGAAGTAGGCTTAAAGAACCCCGCAAACTATCACATGGGACTGTTGTGATGGTTAAGTAAATTAAATGCATATGTACTTAGGAACGTGCCTGGCACATTGTAAGTGCTATGTGAGGATTAGCTTTGTTATTAGCGGGAGACTGATACAAGTTTTGTGCTGAAAAGCTCCAGATAGGAGAGGAACCAGTTAGAACGCTTTTGATTGCAATGAGCAGGAACCATAACTCCACCTGGCCAAAACAATAAAGGGGATTTATTCATGAATTTGAAAAGTTGAGAAGGAGAGCAGGTTTGGGGTAAGACTTGATCCAATATTTCAGTGGCATCTTTGAGGAACCAGACTAATTTCCCCTTTGTCTTTGCTTCCTCGTCCATCTGTGGTGACGTCAGCTTCATCTAAAGACGGGCTTGCCTTTAGATCTCTTGCTCAGCTGCACCCAGACCAAGGCCTCCCTCCAAGTGAGCCTCTGCTTATGGAGTAACCAGGGGGCACAGGGTAGGCTGCTGGGATCATGTCTGTTTACTTGCTTCCTGACAACTCTGGCATTTGTTCTTTGAATATTCTTTGACTATTTATCCTTTCAATGTTAACTAGAAGAACACATGATAACGCTAGGAAACTGGGTGGGAAGGTCTGCCAGCAGAGCTCTCAGGGGCGACTCTGGGCAAGGTCAGAGAAGCAGGAGAGGGTCCTAACCCAGCTTGTTCACCTAGCAGCGTGATTCCTGACAAGTCACTAACTCTCTTTGGGCCCCTTTCCTTATTTGTAAAATGGGAACAATAAGTTAAGAATAGTATCTTCTTAACAGGATCATTATGAAGATCAGATGAGACAATCTACAAATACCTTGTTGCACAGAGTAAAATGCTTAACAAATGTTAAGTATTATCATTACTATTGTTGTTATTGTTCTTATCCTGGCAGCAAATAGACTAGAGGAAGATATCCTGACCCTCTTGAGATGGTAAGCGAAGCAGGAGATGTTGGGTACAGGGTTCGGACTCAAGAGATTATTTTAGTTTCCATACTTTTCTCTGTTGAATTGGTATTTATTAAGTTGTTTCCTATCAAACAACCTCTTCTTTCCATATTTTGTCTTGAGTAATTCCACTTGAGTAGAAATTATTTAGGAATCTATGTCAAGGAAATCATCAAGTTTACCTAGAGATTTAGCAACAAAGATATTCCTTGTGGTATTTTGTTTGGGGAGGTTGCAAAAAAGTTGAAACTCACTTAAAAACCCAACAGTCCAGGACTGATTAAACGGACATTGTTATAAGACATTGTATCAGTTAGCATGCTTTTGGCTATGAACAGGACAATCCTCCTTGCCCCGTGTGCCTGTAAATAAAGCATACAATTGAGGATATTTATTATCTAAAAAACAAGTGCAAAAGTAGGACTGGCTCCTGCTGTGGTTTTTCAGGGTCTAGCTCAGTTTCTCCTGATTCTTCTTGTTTGGACCTTTCTGTGTTGAATTCATTCACAGGCACCATTTCCAGGCTCTCATGTAGGTAGAACACCTTCCAGAGAAAGAAGAACCACCTTTTCTTCCTTTGGAAGTGCCCGACCGGCTGATCTTTTCTCCCTCAGCATAATATACTAAGTGAAAATAAGTAGATTATGAAGCAATAGAGCAAGCTTCCCTGACTTTTTTTTTTTTTTAGAAGAAAAACTAGCCAATTCTTGTTTTCTTTTCCATATGAATTTTAGAATTAGCTGGTTAATTTTCATAAAATACCCTAGAGGTTTCAGCTCAATTATTTTGAATTTATAGATTCATCTGTGGATAAATGGCCTTAAGTATTATTTTAATTTAGGAAATTCCAAAGCGGTAGCATTGTTTATGTTACTGGAGAACAGGAGGGAATTCTCCATCTATCTGTAGGAAAATGGATGAATAAAACATAGTACAGTCATATACTAGAATATCATATAGCAGTTAAAAGTGATGAACTAGCAGCCTAGGGTAGTGCTTAAAGGTATGATAGCATTGATGTCAATCACAAGAAGCACACAGTACAAAATTCTCTGTGGTTCACAAATACATACATATGTATGTAAAAACCAGAAAAAGGCATTGGAAGAATGCATCAAATTCATGATAATGGTTGCCTTGGGGGAGCATTGAGAGAGAATGAGGAAAAGGAGACTTCAACTCTATAATGTTTTATTTCTTTTATTTAAAAAATATTTGAAACATAGTAGCCTCTGGGGGCAGAGAGCTGGTTGTATGGGCGACCGTGAATGGAGGGAGATTTGTGTGCTATATCCTCTTCTCTACCTTTGATACTTGGAACCATGTAGATATCTCCTTGACTCAGCATAAAAGTAAAATAATTAAAAAAAAAAAAGACTCTAAAACCCATGACAATGTGCTAACAGTGGTCTATTCTCAGTGGTGCCTTTATTCTCTACATTTTTCATATTGAAAAATTTTCTCTAAAAAGGAAAAAAAAATAATAACTTACAGCTCGGTGGTGGCAGCTGAGCAGGAGGTAGAGGTGTGGAGGGTTGGAGGAGGCTGCTGTATGCACTGTGCCTCCAGTGTGGTTTATGTTCTCACGTCCTCTCTGTGAACTTTGTCCCTGCAATGAACTTGTTCCCCGGTGTCCCCAAGTCCAGAAGTGTGTGCAAGAATTTTGGAATTTGAGAAGGCTGGACATGACTTAGAAGAGTGCTTTGCACTCTGCTGCTCCCTGGAGTGGTGATGCTTTGGACTCCAGTCTCATTGGTTTCCTTTCTGTACACCGCCAACGTCTCATTCCTCCTAGACCACAAATTCTGGGACCATATTATTCAATGGGATGAAAATCACAGCTTTCTTGCACCTGACCTTCTCCCTCTTAGCTCCCTACTCCTTCTTCTAAGAAAAGACCAGAAACTCTAGGTGGATTCTCATGAAAGTCATAGAAGCCTAGAAGAATGACAGCTCCTTTGGGGTTTAGTGGAAGATACGGGTGCTAACAGCTTGTTCCTGAGGGCAAGGAGGAGGGAGGCTACTGACACACCAGCAGGTAGGGACGGATGGTATGGATGAAAAAGAGAGGGAGAGGGAGAGAGAGAGAGAGAGAGAGAGAGAGAGAGAGAGAGAGGAAACTGTTGGGGAGGTGGAGAGAGGCACTCCTGGGAGTTTTAATGTATTCCTGTGAATACCCATTAATTTGAAGGTGATGAGTGAAGATTACAAACTCCTGGGCTTTGCTTTGTTAAACATGCTGCTGTTCTGAGGCTGTAATTTGGAGCTTTGTATATATTACCATTATAATGGGCTGACCCTACAGGGCATACAGTGATCATGTGGCACTGATTGATTGATTGGACTAATTTTTATTACAAATGTAATTCCAGAGTTATTGAACTCTGAGGACCCTTGTGCCGGGGTTTCAGGTGCCCCTCTGCGTAGGACTACACTGTGAATTACGGCCTCCGTCACCTGTCTTCCCGTATTCAGAGGGTGCAGTCTCTAGAAAACGGCGGGAACAGGAAGT
This sequence comes from Nasua narica, assembly GCA_028533885.1. NCBI lineage: Eukaryota > Metazoa > Chordata > Mammalia > Carnivora > Procyonidae > Nasua > Nasua narica. Next base: position 100,354,855 of record CM052807.1, on the reverse strand, counting down.
GGGAAGGGGGAAACAGCAGATGTAGCAGGAAGTCGTGTCCTCTGTGACCCAAGACAGCAGATATATTACTGGACATGAGAAAAGATGAAAAGGAAGGAACTGAGGGTTACAGACTGAATGTGTCCCCCCTTCTCCTGGCAAATTCATATGTTGAAACCTAATCCCCACTGTGAGGGTATTAGTGGGGCCTTTGGGAGGTAATTAGGTCATGAGTGTAGAGTCCTCAAGAATGGAACCCTGCTCTCATAAAGGAGATCCTAGAGAGCTCCTTTGCTCCCTCATCCATGTGAGGTCACAGTGAGATGATGTCTGTCTGCGAGTCAGGTAGCTGTCTCCCACCGGATTTTGAGTCTACTGGCACCTTGATCTTAGACTTCCCAGTCTCTAGAACTGGGAGCAATAAACTGGGGGGTTGTTTAAGCTACCAGATTATGGTACTTTGTTATAGCCACCTGACTAAGATGCTGGATCTCTCAGCTCTTTATTTTTTGTGTTTGCTCTTTTTATAGTACCAGGAAATTTTTTTTTTTTTTAAGCTGCATTCTTCCCATCATAGTTCAGATGGTCATTGTTTCCATGTTTGAAAACCACTTGAAACAATCATTAGTGTTATTCTGCAAGTACCTACAAAGAATGACAATACTATTTACATGCTGGGGACCTGGTGCCAGAAAAATTACTGAACAAATCCCGTTTTTCTTTCCTTCCACAAAATCAGAGTTGCAAAGGGCAATATATTAATGATTTTCTTCACCAGATTATTTGAGCGATGGTATTCTGCTTCTTTAAAATTCATTTTCATGGACATAGACATTGGGTTTCTAAGGAAAAAAACTCTTGCAACATCTTCTGTGTAGAACCTGAATGTTTTCTGTGTTGAATTTACTTAAAAAACTAGCCTCTGCAGTTTGATTTCAATCATGTAAAAATATACAGGAGGAAGGCTGCTGGGACCAATAGTAAAATGCTTTTCATTAATTTTCTCTGGGCATTGACCTTCTGGGTGATTTTATTTTTCCATACTTCTTTCTGTTTTTTAAATTTTGCAATCTGTATTCATAACTTGAAAAATAAAAATAGCTATTGTTAACAATCACTCTATGTAAGTTTTTTGTATGTCATACGATTGCAAAGGTTTAAAAAATTGATGAAGCAGAGACTGCAAGTTGAAAAACCAAAATATAAACATTGATTCTTATTGAGTTATAATCCTTTTTTATTTTGCAATTACTCTATAATGAACAGGAACTACTTTCGTAAGAGAAGAAATTATTTTAAGAATGAATTTATTAGACTTGATCTAAAGAAATGCCAAAAAGGTCAGACCAGCTTAGCATTCTCTCTCTCATGGTGGCATTCTAAAATCTTTTTTGAAAGGGTATGTTTTTGCCTGGTATCAATCTCAGGAGGTTGAAGGACATACCCTAAACACCTCTAGCTTCTTTTAATAACTGATTTGAATGTATTATCCTCATATTTTTAGAAATTCTTCTTGAGTCTCACTGTGACTCAGTTTGAAGGAGAAAATGCATTTGTGTCTAACTTTAATAAAAATGTAATGGAAAGTATGGCTGAATTAATGTCTAATTCCTTGTTACTGGGGAGCTCCAGTGGGGGTACTGGTTTATGTGCATTTACCCTGGGATAGAGCTAGTCTCCACTAGAAGGGGGAAAGGGTCAGTGTTCTCAAGGGTCTGGAGGCTGCCCACCATCAAGAAGAATGAATGTTCAGACTGGAGCTGAGAAGGGAGACCAGTTCAATATTCAATAAGCAGTGTAGCGTCAGCTCATGGAAGAGGCAGAAATCAGAAGGGAAATAGTCAGAATATAGGATTTAAGCCAGGTAGACCTTGGCCCAAATTTGGTTCTACCACATATTTAGCTTTGGCCAAGTCACTTAATCTCTTTGACCCTCTCTTTCTCCATCTCTAGAATAGTTGTGACCCAGATGTCAGCTGAGGTGATTGTGTTCTTTGACTCTAAAATACAATTGGCTTCTGGGTGGAGTCCAATGTCCTCTCTTTAGTGGCGAGGGTTAGGATTGGCTGTGATTAATAGAGACTTGAAAATACTAGCTCAAAAAGAGTATTTCTCTTTCCTAGTAAAGTCCAGGGATGGACGGCCTGGGGATGACATGGTGGGTCTCATCACGGGGGATTCAGGGTGCTTCCAGCTTTTCCTTCCACCTTCTCTAGGGTGTGGCTTCTGTCCTCATGGCCTCTGATGGAGTTCCAGCCATCTCTCCTAACTCCAAGCAGCAGAAAGGGGGAAAGGTGGAATAAGAAAAGGGGGAAGGACATATGCTATCTATCTTTTATGGAAGTGGCTATTAACCAATGCGGTCCCCTCCATAAGAGCTCTCTGATACCAGCTGTTAAAAAGAATACTTTATTCATTCTTCCACATTAGAGTAGTAATAATAATATTTACCTTACAGTGTGATTGCAACATATAATCCTTGGCACAAGAACATAACAAATAATCAAAATTTTTATTAATAAGTAAACATTATACTATTATTAAATGTATATTAATATGTTACTGACAATTACAACTCACTGTGAAATTCAAAACAGGCTGGGAATAAGCTCACACTCTGGTGGGCGAGGTCTTATTGGGTGGGTGCTGGCTGCATGATATGGGGTGCAGGCAGTCTAGGCAAGATCAGAGCTGCAAGAGCAGCCTTGACCAATATGACTCAGTAATGCCTCTTCTCAGAACCATTCAGTCTTTTAAGTAACTCTAAGGTATCACTCATATATAAATTTCCTTTACAGTCAATTAATAATAATTTCTCAATAAATCAGATTTACCTAGAGCTAAATCCGGGCTGGGCACTGAGCTGAGCAGTTTCCATGTTTGACTGAATTCAGTCTTAGGGGACAAACACAGTTAGTTCCTTCAGGCTGTGTGTATGGAACTGCGGGGAAGAGAGAAGAAGTCATGTTTTCAAGGTCACGCAGCTAGAAAATTTTCACTCCCTATGAAGATCATAGAGTTCTTCATCTCTCAACCACTCCACTTTGTGCCTCCCAAGAATTCTTGTCACTGTCCTCAATAGGGGTCATGTCTCTTTGCAGCTCCAAGGACACCACTCCATATCTGTTTTGCCAAATGTGAACATGACCTACACCTATAAGGCATCCTCTGTTCCACATCAGGTGCATTGAACCTCAAGGGCATGTTCTTGCTACAAATACCAGGTGCAGCTGGAGATTTGACTTTGCCCATTTGTGCTCTGGTTTCACTTTTGAGTGGCTTGAAAACCCTTGTGTTGCTGTTATTTACTCTGTATGCATTGTTTATATCCAGTTTGTCAGTTAGCTCTAGTATATCCTATGCGTCTAACACAATTCCCTCTATTATCCCTCAACATCCAATGTTCAAAGGACATTTTGAGGGTGGAGTCATCTTCGATGAACTTATCATTAAAGGCGATTCTTCACAATCTCCTCTTTATTTTGAGGTCTATTTTTCTCTTTCCCCTAACGCCAGCAAATTATTGATTCTTTAGTTGATGTCTTTTCTTTACAAAATATAAAACTAGCAGAAAAAAACCAAAACAACAAAAAAATTAAACCCCACAAAACCAAACAGAAGCCCAAAAAACCATGAAAAGATGACTAGCAAATGAACATATGATATACAACTGTGAATAAAATTAGAAAAATATTCAGTATTTGCTTTGTAATCAAATACATTCTATTTTGAAAATATAAAGAAGTAATTTGTTTGCCTATTATATCAGCAAAATAATTTATAAATGATAATATCTAATACTTGTGACATTGTGATGAAATTAGTGTTCTTCACTCCAGTGAAAATGGCATAACCTAGAAAACAGCATCTCACTATCCACAAAGTACCATAAAAATGTTCACAACTATTTAATAGTCTTTTTTTCTTTTTTTATTCTGTTTTTTATATTAACATATAATGTATTATTTTCCCCAGGGGTACAGGTCTGTGAATCATCAGGCTTACACATTTCACAGCACTCACCATAGCACATACCCTCCCCAATGTCCATCATCCAGCCACCTTATCCTTAACCGGGGGGGGGGGGGGGGGGGGGGGGGGGGGGGGGGGGGGGGGGGGGGGGGGGGG